>QEPC01001906.1:864551-904846 GCA_003113815.1 Sphenodon punctatus | reverse complement strand
CGCCGCAGCCGCTGGTGCTGGGGGGTGGGCTCGCCTCTGGGTCTTTTTTTAAACAAAAATCCAGGCTGGGCAGGGTGGGTTGGGGGTGTCCCCCCTTCCACCCGCGCAGCCTGGACTCGGGGAGGGTTTGTTTTTTTTAAACTTTTTTGCTGGGGCTTTAAGTTTTTACATTGCAGCCATTTTTAAATGGCTGCAATGTACAAAAATCCGGTACCCGGAATCCGGTACCCTGGACCGGATTACCGGGTCGAATCCGATAATGCCGGTACGCCCGGTACCGGCATTATCGGATACCGGATTTTACCGGTTTCCCGCCCCTAGTAAATTACTGCAGTACCAGCAAAGCCATTTTCCCTGTAGATACCAACTTTCAGAAGGTAGTTAAAATATTTTCACATTGTTGTCTTTGATGAAATCTAATCTGACCTTCTGAATGGTATTTGTTGGCTTTAAATGGCCTGGACCCCATCTATCTGAGGGATCACCTGGCCCCCCATGTCCCCTTGCAGCCTCTGCAGTTGGCTGGGGGCACCCTCCTGGAGACTTTGTTTTTTTGCTAGGTCTCAACTATGCGGAGGGCGTTCTTGACTGTCACACCTATGGTGTGGAACTCCCTCCACCAGGAGATCCACCTGTGTTCAAGCCTGGTGGCCTTCGAGAGGCAATGTAAGACCAGTTTGTTCTGTCAGGCTTTTGTCAGCAGGTCAGGGATTGAATTGGAGGGTGGGGTGGGGGTGGGACTGTTGGAGGGGGTGTGGGCGGTACGGTATGGGTGTGAGGGAGGTTGGATAGATTAATGGGGAATGTGGTATTGGGTGGGGGTTGCAAGGGTCTTTGCGGTGGGTTGGAAGTTCTGGGGGCATGTTTGTATTTTAATGTTTGTCTTTTATATATGTTTTATATGTTTTTATATGTTTTGTTTTGTAAGCCACCCTGAGCCTTTTTAAGGGAAGGGTGAGATAAAAAAAATCTAAATAAATAAATAAATAAATACGTTTTGTGTCTCATTTGCCCTTAGTTGTAGTTTATTTTGCCTAGTTACATGAATTTTGTACTTTTAAAAAGTCCGTTATCAAGGCTTCAAATGAATTTCCTATAATAGGAATGAGAGGTTCAGACCAGCTTCCGTTCTGATAAAAGGCTTTAATTACAATGGATCACATTCCCCAAAGTTTCTCTCAGACTGGGCACTTGATACTAGAGGTGGAACAGCTTTTTCTGCAGGGGCCCACCTCTGATTTTAGGTCTGTGATTCTGTCAGACTCCGTCAGCAAGTAGAAGCGCTGGCATAAAGCCTCTTCCTAATGACAATTAATAAACACCAGTATCCTGTATTTGTGAAATTCAGACTAAGATCTCCTTATGGAAAATGTTTGTCTCCCATTTTTATATTCCCACATAACATTCCCTTTTCCCAATCTCCTTCATAATTTTGTTCCTGTGAAATGAGGAGATAACTTACTACTATGTAGCTACATAATCACCTCATTATCTAGGGCCATTTTTGTATTGAAACATTCCAAATAGTACATCATCTTGGGCATCATTGGAGGTGAGTCTGATAATTGTGGTGGTTTAACTTCAGAAACCACTTGCCTAGATAACTGTGGTGTGTGTAATCCTATTGTAATGTTTTGCTGTATAGAAGTATGTATGGACAGATCTTGCTTCTCAGTAGTTTAGAAAAGCTGCTGGGGAATTAGCTCACCTGCCACATAAAATACCTATTGCACATTGCCCATATCAGGGCTAACAATAATCGCTGACCCCTCTCTGGGGCAATTTATATCAGGCCTCCGTACACCCATCGTCATCGCAGCCCACCCATGCTTCTCCCAAGCAAAGGCAGGTCCCCAAAACACGAAGTGTGTAAACATAAATATTAGCTCTCTGGGGCAGCAATAAAGGAGCCTATGTGGCTGTTAGCCCTTCAGGGTTCAACACAGTCTTTATGGCCACTTTTACACATGACAAAAATGGATTCTTATAAGTACTTGAGATTAATCCAGGTGTTATAAATGCTGGGGTTTTGTAATGTGTGAAGGCACTATTCCCCTTTTATGTAGCGATATCTCGCAGCCTTGTAAAATCCACCAGATGTGAGGCTGCTTTCACACATTACAAGATGGGTTATTATAATAACTTGAGATAATACCGGGTATTATCATTCTGCATTTTTTGTAATGTGTGCATGCACTATTCCCCTTTTATACTGCAAGATCTTGGGTCATTGTAAGAGCCACCAAATATGGCTTTTACAACAACCCGAGATATTACAGCGTAAAAGGGGAATAGTGCATTCACACATTACAAAACTCCAGCATTTATAACATCCGGTATAATCTCAAGCACTTATAAGAACTCATTTTTGTCATGTGTAAAAGTGGCCTTAAAGTCAGGTCCCCAAACCTGAGGTTTTCCTGATTGTAATACAAAAGTCCACAGCTCTTATTTAAGCCACAACACAGATAGAGCCCACCCGCAGCCCCCTTGCTCTCTGTCTTGGTGACTCCTGTAAATCACTGTTGTGTGAAGGGGGGTGGAGGACTGCACCCTCAAGGGCCTGATTCAGGGCAGAGAATTGCACCCTCAAGGGCCTTTGGCTCAGCCAGTGTGAGTGCGTGCGCATGCACACACGCGCACACACACACAACCTGTCTCCAGGATCTCCACTGAGCAACTGCCAGCTCTGTGCTTATATGCTCCTCCTCCTCCTTACTATATGTACTGGATTGGATGGATCCTAGCTGGAGGGAGGATGTCTGTAATTCAAATTCAAATTTATTTGATGTAGCCGTCGGCCATTGTCGACTTACAAACATAAACAAACATACAAACACTCATAAATTAAATAAATCATTCAAAAACAGTATAAAATAAAGACTTCAAGTCTTAAATTTATCTCTATAACACAGTAAAAGTGTTAACTTAATCAAAAGTGTTAACTTAAACAAACTTAATCAGACTACATTTTCATTAAAACACAGAAAAGTTAGTCAAAGTAGGTCAAAGACTTAGACAAGAGGAACTTCTTCCTCATCTCCATGGCTGCTACGAGAAATTTCATAGTACTAAATGTAACCTCTGGACAGGTATCACAATGGGCCTTATAGGAAAGGAACCAGTTCGTCCCACCCGGGAATCTTTCTATAAGCGACTGCAAGAATGTTGAGCGCAGAGAGTCATACAACCTGCACTCAAACAATATATGGTGAACAGAGTCAGTAGTCAAAAAATCAAAAGGGCATAAACAATCCCCATACGGGATCCCTAAAAAGCGCCCCTCGAGAACTCTTGTAGGTAGCGCATTTATCCTGACACAAAGGAAAAGATACTTCTCTCTAAAGGTGGCAGTCATGATGAGATAGGGAGTCATAGTACCCAACTGAGGGGAGCATGTCTGTATGATCAGCCTTGCTGCAGTGACTGAGCCACTAATTGATTAGCCTCTCTAATGATGGCACATCTATGCTCTGCAGCAAGCAGCTTGCTAGCAGCCTAGACATGCTCTGCTTTATTGGCATTAGCCACCCACTCTATTACAGTATGGATTCCCTCCAACATTTGACAGAGAAAAATAGGTATACTTCATGCCACTCCTAATCTGCATAAATTTGTATATGTTTATGAAAATTTGTAATAGCCTACTGACTAACTTTGGGGCTAAGCTGGGGGAAAAGGATGTCTGTGACTGTCTCTATGTATGCATGTTTGCATGTGCAGGACTGATCGTTCAAGTTAAAACTATTAAAAAGTCAAAATTCTCAAACGTGTATATTGACTTTGGCTCTAATGTCTTAGTCTTAAAGACACTCAGAGGATAACAGATGGTGACAAATAAAATTAAAACATCCATCAAGCAACATGTAATTAAAAACAATGAGAACTTTATGTCAGTTTTGCAACTTTTTTTATTCTTTTAGAGAAAATGTTATAAACTTCTGGCTTTCATAAGTGCATTAAAATGCTAGATTTTTAATATCTACAAGGATAAATCTGAAGTGCAGTGCGTTTTTTCATTTAAAAAACCCCTCATTTAAATTGGCACCACAGTACATTTTTGCTCCCTCTACTATGCTAAATATCAAACAAGGAGAGTCCTGCTGGCCAGCCTGTCTGGTGTCTGAGCTTTGTTTGTTGTTTTTTCAAGTTCTGGAAAAGGTGATGTCAGTGAGCTGCTAGCAGCAAGGAGAAAGTAAGCAACATTCAAACAGCCCTACGTGCTTTGTATGGAAGTGAAATCTCATCAGCTGCCTTCTCAGACAAGGGGTGGAAACAGACATTATGCTAACTCCAATTTAACACTGCTTCAGCATTTCTTATGCATGTTGCAGGGCTGCATAGGGCACCAATACAGCCCTGCAAAATGCATAAGAAATGTTAAAACGGTGTTAACGTGGAGTTAGCGTCATGGGGAGGGTGGTGGGGTCCTTTGTATGTTTTACTACTGTTATCCTATTGGGGGATATATTTTAACTGTTATTATCTATTTTGTATTTATCATTGTTGTTAGCCGCCCTGGGCTGCCTGTGGCAGGAGGGGTGGGATACAAATTTGTAAAATAAATAAAAATATAATAAATAATATGTCTGTTTTCACCCAAAGGATCAAACAGGAGGCAAAAGGACAGACTTAGGCATGGGAAAATTAGAATCAGATTATTTAACAAACTGCTCAGTGCTCAAATCAGACTTTAGTCCAGCTCAAAGCACACATGTGTACCAATGGTAGGCTCTCCATTCTTTCATGAGAATGTTTCACTACAGCACACTAACTAAAGCACACTTACACCCGTCCTACTTTTTTTAGTTTTCATCTTGATCTCAGGCATGGGACACACTTTCTGTCAAACTGGGGAAACTAGCTGTTGTCGTTCTCTGGGAAATCTCAGCTTTAAAATCTGACTATGGGGAAGGACTCTCTCCAGCAGCCACTGTTCCTCAGTCTTGAGAGGGACAAACAGCTTCCTCCAGCCTGGGTGTTATCTTTTCCTCCCCATCTCCTTTCTTTGATCCTTGATAAAATTTAAAAAGTTGTAGCTGATTCTCCTGCCACCCCCAAACTCCAGCAATGTATAACAATAGCAGCAGTTCTTAGCCTAGACAGGGAATTGCAGCTCTTTCTAATGAGGTGCTAGTGACCCTCTTTGTCCCTGCTGAAACTGGAATAGAACATATGCTGCTGGGAAAGCATTACAGGATTCCCAAATCCATTACTGTACCAGTCAAATAGGTACAATTGGAGGGTTGGGGTATGTTGCTGTGTAAGCTTTTATTCTCTTCAGGTGATGAATGGTGTGCTATTCGTTGGTAAGAATAGTTTCTATGTGGTGTGTGTCACTTTGGGTGAACACAAGAAGATTTCAAGTTTAATGAGCCCCTCCAGGGAGTTGAAGGGCATCTTCTCTCTGATCCCTCCACACCCTTCCAAATGGAGTTAAAGTCAGGATCCTGTGCCTGATGTGCTGTGTGGCTTTCTTTACCTTTCTTTTTTCTCCATCTGTGAAATGGGAATATTTACTTATCTTCATCATCTGGGTGTTCAAGATTGCTGTTAATGTCTGTACAATGCTTTGAACCTCTGAGTTTAAAATTGTTAATCTAATGTACAATACTCACTTTGGAGAGGAGGGGGGAGACAGGTGAAGTGAGAGTAAAAAGTCTGCAGGTGTGTTTTGTCCCTTTTATTCAACATGCAACTCCAAGGGTGGGACTTGCCACCAAGGGGGAAGGGGAGTGACAAAGGTATTCTGCCCCTTCTGCATAGTTGAGAGATGATATTTTTGTAGGAGTTTCTAGCATCTGCGTTGCAAGACTGAAGAGTCTAAATGCCCTTGTACAATGCAGGTGAATATTCACATAGGAACGATATAGCTGCTCAATATGTTGGCTGACTGCATATTGCGTCATGCTTGGTGTTGAATGAAATACTGGTTTGCTGTGGATTTTTGCACAATTTAGCAATACAGGGGATTGAAAAACCAAGACGTTTTATAAAGTCAGAACTATATGCAAGTTTTCTGTGGTTTGCATCTCATTTGTTGTTGCCTTTTTGATCTTAGAAGCTGGCGAAGTATGATTCAGATAGGGAGGAGAAGTTAGTGTGGAAAACATAACTGAAAGTATATTCCGGCCAGTCATTCAAATAATCCATTTATTGGACCAACTTGTGTTGGTGAGCCTATGGGTGAGCCTATGGTTTTACACGGATTGCATTCATGCCTCTGCTCCACCTCGCACCTGGGTGGGCCATCCATTTAAAGGAGGCACACCAGATGTGCAGGCAGAGCAGAGGCAGAGCAGACTCCAACCCTACTTGCAGTGCTCCGGAGCATTCCAGAGTGTACAGCGGGCTACTCAAACTTGGAGCACCGGCTGGAGGTGGAGCTGCATTCTCTCTACTTGGCAGACAGCGGCTGTGACTCTGCTCCTGGCCGGGGGTTGCCCTGGACAACACCGTAGAGCTGCGGGCGGCAGCCTAGAGTGGCTAGGGATGGGCGAACAGAATGTCGTTTGGATGTTCAGACATTTGATTGTTCGGTTCAAAACCTGAGTTCGGGTTCAGCTGTTTTGGCAGAGTTCAGTTCATCTGAACTCAGCCGAACATTCAAAAAAGTGCTGTCGGTACTGAAACCGAAATTTTTCCAGTATTGGTATTTTTGGCCCTGAAACCACCCCTGGTGTCCACCCTTGGTGCCAGGAAGTCTGCTCCTCAGCTGCCTCCCCCTTCCAGTCATATTTTTCCCACCCAAGGTCATGTTTTTCCCGCCCCTGAACTCATCCGAACTTTTCTGAACTGTTCGGAAATTCAAGCGTTCGGTTTGGAAGTTTGGTTTGGTTGTCCAAACAGGCCGAGTTTGGGCCGAACTCTGAACCTCTGAACTGCGTTCGTCCATCCCTAAGAGTGGCAGTCAATCCACCCGCAGCTCTATGGTGTTGGGGAGGAAGATACAGCTTGGGTTGGCTGTGGTAGCGGCGAGTCCATTTAAAATAGACCCAAGTGGGGTTGCAATCGGGCAGATGTGCATGGCCCGTGGGTGAACACCCCCACGTCTAACTCGAAAGACACCCATCTTAATCTTCTGGGACAAACACAGACCTTCCTCAGGAATGTAAGAAAGTCAAAACTATATTTATTTAAATTCATATCTAGGGCTCAGGGCAGGTTACAAGATAATATAAAATAGAAATACATAAACAAAATCATTTTAAAATCCCCCAACCTCTCCAAGTCTAACCCTGCATGCCAAATGCTTGGCTGAATTTTTTTTTAAAAAAGTCTTACATTGCCCTTAGACTTGACCCACTAATGGGATATAAAAGAAGGACCCTCCAGCTGACCTCAGGGGCTGTGATGGGGTTTGTGCAACCTGTAGTTCTGACTACTTATATGCCTGAGGAAGGGCTCTATGTGCTCCAAAAGCTTGCCTATTGGTTAAAAGGTTTTTTAGGAAGCTTCAGGCAAACCTGCTTTAAGTTTTTTATATGACGAAACATATGTAATACTCTGCATTTCCCTAGACCATGTTGAAATCTAAACCCCCAAGTATTTTGTCTTATCCCATCTCTAGTCTTAGGACAGTAATTTGAAATAGTTTTTTTTTAAAGAACCCTTTAAGACAAAACCTTTATAAAACAAAGTTCACTTTAGAATGAAGTTTTATTGCCAAACTATTAATCTTTTAAGGTGGTTGTTTAAAAATAATAATAATAAAAAATGATTAGAAGCTCTGACAGATTCTTCACTCTAATGCTACTAACAGGCTTTGTGCTGCAACCCAAAATACCTTTCTAATTATAACTGGGAGGAGGCTGCCCTCCAACCCCCTCTAACCTAGCTAGGACCTAGACTCCAGGTCTTCCTTCAATATTCTTTTGGTAAAAGCATGTGAACTACTAGGTATGTAATTTCATCAGTTTGGATTACTACCCTAGGGTTGTTTCAGAAAAGCAGGCGCAGATAACAGAAGCATCAGTTAAAGTGCTCTGTGTTCAGAATGATTTATAATCAAGGTCTAAGAAAATAAAATAGCTTGGCACCCGTCAGACAAAAAAAAAAACCCAACAAAAAACATGGCCATAAAAAAGCATATTTCAAATCTCTGGCAGTGCAGTCTTGCTGCCAGTGGCTGCTCCTTTGCTGTCTAGTCTTTTTGTATTAGTTGGCTGTATTAAACCCAAACAAAGGCCCATATTCTGTGGTCTAAGCCAGTTTTTTATAATGCTTAGTCTGGAATGACCTTTACAAAGCCAGATCATATTTTATTTACCTTTTTCCTCCCATTTGCTGTTAAATGTTAATGAAGTTAAGAGATTCAGATCTTGCTAATAAAACATTTTAATTGACTTAAGTGTAACCATAACTGTAAATTGGCTGCTTTATGTGTATTGAAGACTTCAAAGCCTTAGTCCATAGTGCCAGCACATGCATTTGTTCTGTCCTCAATGTCTGACTGCAGAGCAGAAAGTTGGTGGTGGAAAAAATTCCTTCTATTCCCAACAAGTTCAGTGGAGAGAAAGAGAGAGAGAGAGGTGAAAACATTCTAGAACTAGCTCTTTTTGAAATAGGACTCTGTGGAACGATAATGGTTGAGGTTCACAACATCCAGCAGCCATTGCACCCACACTCTGGTGCTGAGCATAAACGGCTTTCTCAGAATACGCAGTGATGTAGCTGTCCTTTCTGGAAATGCCATTGGGTTTGATCAGAGATTCCAATCAGCTTGAACTTAATTAGAGGTGTGCACCAGGGACCCATGTCGTTATTCATTTTCGTTTTCTGTTTTTGTTATTGAAAATTGTCGTTATTTGTTTTCATTATTAACGAAATTTCATTTTTCATTATCGGTGTTGTTATTGGTATTGGTATCACATGAAACCAAAAATTTTGTTGTCAGTTTTGTTTTTGTTTTCATCAGTGTGGGGGGGGAGGGCTCTGTGTGTGTGTGTGTGTGTGTGTGTGTGTGTGTGTGTGTTAGAAGTGCCAGTGGCAGAAGTGCCAGCAGACTGCATCTCATTATAGCCCTGCCCCACACAGAGAGCTCCCCCCGCTGACAAAAATGGAAACGAAACTGAAAACAAAACTTTTGGTTTTGTGTGATACTGATAACAAAAAACAAAATTTTATTTTATTTATTTATTATTTATTATTTATTAAAAAAACATTTAGTATCCTGCCCCTCCTGCCACAGGCAGCTTGGGACAGCTCACAACAATATAAGTTAACAATTAAAAACATAAAACTATAAAACATATCATTACACCCTCAATACCTCTCCTCCCCCACCCCTTATCCATCTCCCATACCAAACGTCTGGCGGAACAGCCAGGTCTTACAACTTTTATGAAAAGACGGAAGGTCCGGGGCCAGATGCACCCCCACTGGAAGGGAGTTCCACAGTCCCAGCGCGGCCACTGAGAACGCCCTCCCCTGTGTGACCCCCCGAAAGACTTGGGGGACCACAAGGAGGGCATCCCCCAATGACTGCAGGGGCCGGTCCAGTACCCGGAGGTGAGGCGGTCTCACAGATAGGCAGGGCCCAGACCATTTAGGGCTTTATAGGTTACAACCAACACCTTGAATCGGGTTTGGAAGACTATCGGCAGCCAGTGCAGAGAACGGAGCATTGGTGTAATCTACTCCTGGTGGCCCAGTCCCACCAAAAGACGGGCCGCCGCATTCTGCACCAGCTGCAGCTTCTGGGCCATCACCATGGGTAGCCTCACGTAGAGTGTGTTACCATAGTCTAATCTAGAGGTGATGAAAGCATGAATGATGGTGGCCAGGTTGGAGTCCAAAACGTATGGCCTAAGCTGACGTATCAGATGTAATTGGCAAAAGGCACTCCTCGCCACAGCCTCCACCTGGGCATCCAGGTGGAGCTGCACATTGAGGAGTACCCCCAGACTCCGTACCTGGGTAACCAATGGAGGAAGACCCCATCAATGATGGGGGCCATTAACTCCATCACCTTCCCCACCAGCATCACCTCCGTCTTGTCGGGATTCAGTCTCAGTCGATTAGCCCTCATCCAATCACCCACAGCTATCAGACATTGAGTAAGCATGGAGACTGCGGGGTCTGGGTCTGTTGAAAAAGAGAGGTATAGCTGAGTGTCATCAGCATATTGGTGACACTATACGCCAAACCTCCTGATCACCTCGCCGAGAGGCTGCATATATACGTTGAACAAGAGGGGGGACAACACCGAACCCTGCAGAACACCACACGTGAAGTCTCGGTATGATGAAAAAAACTCCCCAAGTACCACTCATTGGGTTCTCCCGGCCAGGAATGAGTAGAACCATTCCAGAACAGTCCTGCCCATCCCTGCACAGTCCCGCAGGCATGCCACCATTCCAACATCTTGTGATCAGCCATATCAAAGGCAGCTGACAGATCTAATAGGACCAACAGGGTCAAATGGCCCTGGTCCATCTCCCGGCACAGATCATCCCCGAAGACCACAAGTGCAGTCTCCGTGCCATAACCTGGATGGATTCCTGACTGCGAGGGATCAAGAAAACTGACGCGGTCAAGATGCCCCTGCAACTGCTGAGCCACCACCCGATAGCGGGCAAGGGAGTCAACGTCAAGTGATGCTTTCTTATAGATTTCATTATTATAATTTTTGTTTTCGTTACTGTAATAACAAAAACAAAAAATGAAAATGTCGTTTTCGTTATTGAAATAACAAAAATGCAGTGCTAAACTAAATATCACCTGTGATTTTTGACTCTTGATATTTTATTTCTAAGTCCCTTAAAATCAAATACCACAGTCCTTTTAACTCATGTAAATTTCTTCAAGAAATTTCTAGGAGCCTAATTTTTGCATGCAAACTGATGTGACAGCAGCCTGTGTTAGCCTGCTTTAGCCCAGGACTGACCTGCACGTTTGTTCTGTCCATGCCAGATGTTTGCCTGCATCCACCCTGGGGTGGTCGGCTGCTATGGGATGCATCAGCTGGAGAATCCTGAAGATGCAGCCCGGGCTAAGGCCACCTCACCTGGGCTAAATTGGGCTAACAGGCGCTGCACGTCAGGCCCGCCCATCCCCACTGCGAGGCAGGGTGAGTGGATCAGGCGCAGAGGACCATGCTCACCTGGCACGCCAAACAGCTGATGGGGGGACCCAGAGGAGTGCACTTGCTTGGGGTGGGAAGTTTGGATTTGGGTTAATCCATAACTGCTTGTAATTGGCAGTTATGGATTAATCCATACCAAGCCACATTTTTATTTTTGAATGGATTTAAATACAGATCATAATATGAATCCATATTTAAATCTGGAAATTTACAGATACTAACTGCAATGGAATGTATCTGTAATTTCTGTCGGAGAACCACTCCTAACACACACCCCAGCCATCGAACAGCTGATTGGGGGGAGGGGAGGCTGGAGGAGTGCACCCACCCAGGCTGGCAAACAGCAGATGGGGGGAGCCTGGAGGAGCTGCTCCTCCAGTCCCTCCCCCTCAGCTGTCTGGCATGCTTACCCAGCCTGCCAAACAGCTAATGGGGTGTGTGTGTGTGTGCACACATGGGGGCCCCATCAGCTGTTTGGCATGCACACCTAGTCAGCCAGCCAAACATCTGATGGGGGGCCCCCAGGAGCGCCCCCCATCTGCTGTTCGGCAGGCAGGCTAGGTGAATGTGCCAAACAGCGGATGGGGGGACCTGAGGAGCTCCCCCCCCCCCATTAGCTGTTTGGTGGCAGCTTTTCCTGAGGGTCCAGTTCTGCTGAGCAACATTGGCCCAGGAGTCCTGTCCCATGTGGACAGTTGCTTGGTCCGGCCATGGAGGGACCTGTGACATTACTATTAGCCCATATGCCCGGGTTATAGGGGAAGGGCTGCTCATGTGCGCCCCCCTGTAATCCAAGGAGTGGTGGCTGTAGTGGTTCACCCCAAGGAGGCGCCTTGCAATCGTCACGTCGGTTTTCACCCTTTATATTACTGTTTTTCCTGACCGAAGGGGCAGGAAAAGTCTGTGGGAGTGAACTGTTTCCTGGACCATAGAGTAGCCTCAGGGCTGTTCCTCCAAGCCATTACTACCCCCCCCCCCCTCTATTTGTGCGTGCTGGAGGGTGAAAGGGGAAAGGAATTGTGATAGTCCTGCCCCTCTCTCTAACCCTGCAACCACCCCTGCCTTGAGCACTATGGTGCCTAGGTTAATCCCTCAGAGCTATGCTCTATACCTAATTAGCCCTACTGTATAAACTTCTGTGACTTGCCCTCTCTAATGAATTCGAACCACAGAGGCTGTGCTGTCAATCAGGTCTACTACATCCACAGTATAGAGGCTAGGACTTGCTCTTACAGCAGCAGATGAAAAAATTACTTGCTCTGCCAAAGTTTTCAGGTGAGCAAGTCACTGAAGCATGCAAGCTTCTTAGCTTTTCATCTTGGGGCCTGGGGAATCCTAAAGCCATGCCAGAGAAAATGTGTGCAGAAACATAATCCTTACATTTATCTTCTAAAGTATGTAGCAAAGCACCTTTCTTTTTCTCCCTATATTTGTACTTAAAACAAACTGTAATTAGCATTGAAATGCCTCCCCTGGATAGTATTGCTGAGTGCGAACTCCCAACTGGAATGAACCCTGTGTGTGTAGCCCCTGATTAGGCAACTGCTCAAAGTTATCTAAGTCATTCCCAAGTCATGATTTAGAGAAATAAACTAAGAACGCATCAATGCATTTTCATAACTCTCTCTTAGACCCAGTCCTGCTTCTGCTGCATAATTTACCTGGACTTAAATGGAGCAGAATAGGGACAATAATTTCGTCTAAAAACCTTAAACTGAGCTAACTAACATGTAGTTTAATTCTTATCGGCTAATGAGGTACAGCATGTGTTCATCTGTTTCACTGAAAAAAAAGTGTAGAATGAAAAACTTGGCTCTAATCATAATGATCAAATGCCACCTTCTGCAGACTATGTAGAAACCCCCCTCTCCACGCTATGTGTGTTCAGCCTGTAGGGTTGGACTGGGGTCACAGACATCTCCTGGGCTATACCAACTCCCCCTATAACACCCTCCTTAATTCTGTTGCCTCTTTCTGGTATGATATTGTCTTGTTTTCACAGGCTGGAATCTCAATTTAGGGTGTTCATCTGTGATGTGACAATAATGCAACAGCCTTGTAAGAGGCATGCTCTCTGAGGGCAGAGTCAGCTATGTCCCTTGTTTATGCAACAGGGGAGACATTATCTTTTTTATAATAAAAAGAAATCATTATAAAGCCAAAAAATTATCAGGAGATGCAGGGGCAGGGTCAAGACTCTGATGACTGATTCAGGATTTGGGGGGCCTGTGACCAAATATTAAGTAGGTTTCTTGTTAAATAATAGCTTTTTTAAAAAAAACAAAAGATATTTGACCCCTCTGACCCTTATAGCTACCGTCCTGTCTCACTCCTTCCTTTTGCTTCCAAGCTTCTTGAACATGTTGTCTACTCCCGCTGCCTTGACTTCCTCTCCACCAACTCCTCCCTTGACCCACTCCAATCTGGCTTTCGCCCCCTTCACTCTACCGAAACTGCTCTCGCTAAGATCACCAATGATCTTCTTGTGGCTAAATCTAATCACCTCTACTCCATTCTTGTCCTCCTTGACTTCTCTGCTGCCTTTGATACTGCTGATTAGGGGTGGGAAGTTCAGATCTCCCGATACCCGAAACTGCTGGTATTTGGCAGTATCAGGGATATAAGATAGATCCGAGAATTCCCCGTACTGGTGGCGGTTCCGGCACCGGATTTTTTTTTACATTGCAGCCATTGAAATTAATGGCCACAATGTAAAAAAAACCCACCAAAAACCAAACCACTTTCCCTCCCCATCCCAGGCTGCATGGGTGGAAAGGGGGACACCTCCCACCCACCTTGCCAGTGCCCAGCCTGGATTTTTTTTTTTAAACTGGACCGCCGGACCTGCAGACTCTGGGCCACCGCCGCACCGCCGGCTGCTTGGTGGCAGCCAGAGCTATTGCTGAAGGAGGCAGCTCTCCTCTGGGAGTCCTCCCGATGATATCAGGCACTGGCACTCTGGGTTAAACCCCCCGATTGTCTTTTACCTGTGGTGTGGGTGGCGGTGGTGGCAGCAGCGCAGTGCAGCGCGGGGCTGGCTTCAGCGCTTCACTAGGCCTTCCGGGGCACCTGCGCAGCCTGGGAGGGGGAGGGGAGAGGTTTGGGGGGGTTAATTGATTTCAATGGGGACACTTCCCCATTGAAATCACTGAAAAAAACGGTACCGGTAAACCGGTTTTATCGATAAAACCGATTTTTTTGAAACCAGTAACTGGTAAAACCGATACCCATTTTTTTCAGTTTGGTCCCACCCCTACTGCTGATCACTCACTCTTGCTGGACTCACTTCACTCCCTTGGCTTCTGTGGCTCCGTCCTTGACTTGTTCTCCTCCTACTTATCTGACCGCTCTTTCAATGTGTCTCTTGCCAACTCTACCTCCTCTTCCCTTCCCCTCTCAGTTGGTGTTCCCCAAGGCTCTGTCCTTGGCCCTCTCCTCTTCTCTATCTACACCCTGTCCCTAGGCAAACTCATTGCCTCCCATGGCTTCCAATATCACCTCTATGCTGATGGCACTCAACTCTCTCTCTCTACTCCCTCTCTCTCTCCATCTATTCAAACTCCCCTCACCAACTGTCTCTCGGACATCTCTACCTGGATGCCTCAACATCAACTCAAACTCAACATGGCTAAAACTGAACTCCTTATCTCCCCCCCCCCATCCTTGCTTTCCCTCTTCTCTGTTGATCCTTATCGACGGGGTCACCATCCTTTCTGTCCCCCAAGCCCATAGCTTACACTTCATCTTTGACTCACCCCTTTCTTTTAAACCCTACATCGACTCTGTTGCCAAATCCTGTCACTTCTCCCTCCATAACATTGCTAAGATTCACCCTTTTCTCTCTGTCTCCTCTGCCCAAACCCTTGTTCACGCCCTAGCCATCTCTTGCCTCGATTACTGTAACCTCCTTCTCACTGGCCTCCCCAGCTCTCCCCTTTCTCCCCTTATGTCCCTCCAAAACTCTGCTGCCAGGGTGATCCACCTCACCCATCGCTTTGACCACATGCAGTCGCTCCTCTCCTCTCTTCACTGGCTCCCCCTTCCTGAAAGAATCCTGCAAAAGCTCTTAGTCTTCACCTATAAGGATCTTCAAAACCTTGCTCCCCCCTACCTCTGTGCTAATTTCCCTCCGTACTCCAGTACGTGAACTCCGCTCCTCCTCTGTCCCCTCTCTCACCCTCCCCTGCCTCGCCTGCTCCCCTAACCACCTTCGTCCTTTCTCCCTAGCTGCCCTCCATGCTTGGAACTCCCTCCCTGCCTACATCCGCCTCACCCCCTCCCTTCGTACCTTCAAATCCCTCCTCAAGACCCACCTCTTCTGCTCTGCCCTCCCAGACTTCTCACTCCCCTCACCTGACTCCTGCTGATACCCTCCATCCAGGACAATCTGTTACCTTAGGTCTGTGTACTCATATCCTCACCTCACGGACCAACCAGACATCATTTCGATGTAACCAAGCCAACCACGTGCACCTGAGACCTTGCATCTTTGTGAATGTTACACTCCTTGTCTCTCTCTCTGTTCCTCTTCCTTCGTCTACCCCCTCTCCCCGTCTCTCAGATTGTAAGCCCTAGGGCAGGGACCATGTCTATTCAATTACTTTGTAAAGTGCCAGGTACATTACTGGTGCTATATAAATGCTTGCTAATAATAATAATAATTAATAATTAATAATATAATAAAGAAAAAGAAAAATGTGGGGAGCCAAGGCCTGTGAAGGGCCTGCAGCTATTAATGAGGGGGACCCAACAGATGGGGCTGATGAGTAGATTAGGGAAAACATGCATAACATACAGGTCTGCAATACTGGGAGCCCCAGTTGTTGAAGAAGATGAAAGGTTCCCCTCTTACTTATCCGCTTCATGAATGTATCCCTGTCTCTCCCTATGATCCCCTCTCCCTTGTCTCCCCTCCCTTGTCTTTACTAGACTTTAAGCCCCTTGGGGTAGGGTCCTTTCTCTGATTAATTATCATTGTACAGTGCCAGATAAATAATAAATCATCGTATTTATTATTTATAAATAAATAATGAGGTTTAATTGAACATTAAAAATGAATTATGGTAACATTCTCCTTTTTCTACTGGGTGGGTCATTTGGTGTCAGTCAGTCATTCCTATGGGTGTTTTAAGATGAGATGCTACCCCGCATGGCCACCCAGGAGCCATAGATCAGACTGCCTGTCCGAAGGTGGCACAGGGGGATGCGTGCTCCTGTGAGCCATGGAGCACCCACTCATGGCCACGCACGGAGCACTGCCAGGAAGTCCACCATGTGGGGCAAGCCAGATAGTTCTATGGCAACAGTTGGCCACAGAGCCTCTGCCTGTATGAACTGGAGCAACCAGCCACACCAGCAGACCGGTCTGCTGTGCATAGAGGCACTGTGGGCGGGGGACACGGAATTTGCATGGTACAAGAGCTGGCTGGGAGTCTTGGGGACCTCAGGTTCTTCAGCACCCACACCAGGAACATGTCAATTGCAAAGTCCAGCCTGGTGCATTTCCCCCTCCCCCATGGTCTGAGGTAGGGGGGAGTGCACGGCAGCGTGCCTCTGTGGCTGGGGTAGTCATGCTAGGAGCTGCCTGGCATTTGGATCCCTCCCCACGCACTCCACCTGAGTGGGTGCTCCACGGCAGTGCCACTCAGTGGCCACACCCCCTCCCCCATCACCTTGCTCATTTAAAAACACCCTATGTTGGGAGGGGGCCCACACTACCATTTTTCTCATGACTCCAACTGCCTTGCATCTGACACTTGCTGAAGACAGGAGCTTTATTAGATGCACACAACAATATCATGTCTCCCTAAAGAAGCATCAGTGCTGTCTGATGGCAAATCAGCTTCACGATTCTCAAGCTGGCTCTGCCTTGAAACAAGATAGGTCTGTTTATGGCTTTGTTGATAGTTGCCAGCTGAGAATTACCAGCTGTGCCTTTGTCCCTCCTCCAAAGCACCCCCTATTCAGGCTGAAATATCCCCTCCCTACGGGAAGTTCTCCACAGGCCAGCTATGCCCAGAATACCCTTCTTGAACCTATTTGAATTGAGATTGTGAAAGTGGCCCAATACTCTGGTTTGAGTGAGGATTTAATGCTGCGCCATTTACACATAAATAACCCAAGCAATAAGAATGGTGTTTAGGAATATGATGCCCTAGGGCCCAGTCCTCCTAACTACTCAACTCTTCCTCTTTAGGCTAGTCCTAGCTGCTTCAGCCAGATTGCTCTTGTGCACAGGGTGAGCATTCTGCTAACACCCTGAAATTCATTTCTGCCAAACACTAGGGGTGCAGTCCTCATGTCATTGAAAGTAATGACAAAACTCAAAGGCTGCAATCCAAGTGACGGCATATGCCATCCACTGGTGCAATGCCCGGCCAGTTTGTGGGTGCACATGTATGCATTCACCCTGCACACACAGCAAGTTGCTTGGCGTAATGGTGCGTCTCTGCCGATACGACCCCGCCCCCACACACCCGAGCCCACACACCCTGCAGCCTGGGGAATGGAGCAGGCATGGCTCCTGCTTCCATCCCCTGGGATGTGGGAGGGGTGTGGGCTCGGGGTGTGTGTGTTCATATTGGCAGGGACGCACTATTGCACCAAGTGGCTTGCTGCATGCAGATTGTGCATGCGCACATGTGCGCCGGCATCAGTAAACCATGCCTGGCATAGGCACACATTGCACGGGGGGTTGGGGGGTGGATTGCACACAAAGTTTACTGTTGTAAGCCAAACAATAAAGTGGATTTTTAAAAGGGGATGAGAAGAAGTACATGGATATTTTTGACTTCATGCATTGCACAAAATCCCTTTTACTCCAGTGTGAGTTCCCTGTGAGGAAGTCAAACCTCCTATTTGACATTTTGGCAAATGACCATCATTGGGTGTTTTCAGATGTGACGAGATCACAGTGAACCATGCTGAATACTCACATGTGGTCACTGTGCCCTGCACGTCTGTTCAGCGGCCGCCAGATATTCGCCACACTGAATACCCACATGGGGTCAATTTCAACCACGCTTCCTGGGCTACTGGCACGAAAATTGACTGAAGCGTGGTGAAAGTGATTCCAGGCGGGCATAAAAAAAGAGTAACGTCCGGTCGGCTATCACGGCCCGGAATCCCCGGCACGTCTGTTTGCTGTGCCTGGGTGATCCCGGCGGGGAATCTCTGGGTTGTTTTCGGGATGGGGCAAAGCCACCCCGTCACGTCTGAAAACACCCATTGACCCCTGTAGTCAACTATTACAAGTGGGATTGCCTGATCCCTACAAGGTTCTCAGCACTGAGTATTCAAACTGACCTCACTTGAGGAGCAAGAATGAAACTCAGCCAGGGATCAGAGCTGATCTATTCACCCAAAGAGATGCATGGCAGCTACTCACACATTGGGTACCTTTCGATATCACTTGCGAATCAGTAGTTTGAAGAATGCTTTTTTTTTCATCTGTAAAATGTGTCTAAATATATTTTACCTATTGCAGATACCTTTATTATTCCTGTTTCAGACTTGACTGTATTAAGGGTCCACTGTGTGAGAGAGTCCTAAACCCAGTTAACATTGTTGACTTACGTTATCTGACTCTCCATTTACTTGCCAGCATTTTCATGATTTCTTAAGAGAAGACTTATCTTTATTTTGTTAAAGGACTGGTGTCTAAAGCCCAGTCTTGCAAATCCTTATGCATGTGTTCAACTTCAAGTATGTGTAGGGTTGCCACCTATGCAAATTTTCAAGGAACACTTATGAAAAATACATGTTTAAGGGCCCACATTGGCACCTTAGGCACCAATGTGGACCCTGCAACGTTTATTTTTCATAAGCATGTGAGTGATCCTATTAAATTCAATGGGTAAAAACAGACTCGACAATAGCATTCTGTGACCCACTTTGTCCCAGGCCTCACTTGCATGTGTGTGCGCAGGCCAGGCACTGCCAGATGCTGACTCGGGATTGCTCTGGGCCATGTTGGCGGCTAGCCCAGTTGTGACCTCAGAATACTCCAGGGTCACAGTCTGGGCTGGGTCAAAGTCACAGAGGACTATCACATCTGTTTCTGGGCCAGCATACTGGGCCAGGTCAGGGCCACCATGGCTGGCCATCATTGGCTGCTTGTCATGGCAGTGCGTGGGGTGCTGGCAGGCACAGTGTGGGTTGGGGTCTGTCAGCCACCCATTCCTGGGCTGCGCAGGTGGTGGGATGGGCCCCATGCCAGCCACGGGCATGTTTGTTCAGTGCCCCGGCCCAGACCGTATTCGCCATGGTTTGCCCCCCTGGGCCAGGTCAGGCCACACTGCCATCACGTTATTTCTACCCAATGTTAAGCACATGTGTTTGCAGGATTTGGGCATAATGCCAATGTGAAGCATTTTGTCCCTTCCAAACACTATAGTTTGCACTGTGATCGTGTGACTTAGAAACCACTATAAAAACTCTCCTTCCCTATGCTCCATTGCAGTCACAGAGGTCAGCCAAGGAGCACCTTTTTCTATGTACCATCAACACATCAAATCTACACAGCATGGATATGCAGAGAGGTGTTCTTGGTGGCTGTTCCAGTTATGGAACTCCTTTCCCCTAGAGGTTTGCCAAAACCTGGGTCTGGTCATCTTTCAGAGGCAATGTAAGACTTTTTTATTCGACCAAATGTTTGGCAGGTGGGGATAGGGCTTGGGAGATTGAGGGTGGGTGAGTTGTTTTTTTAAATAGCTTTATGTATATTTACTTTACATATTTCTATATATGCTGTAACCCCTTGCCCTGAGCCTCAGGGAAAGAGCAGGATATAAATTTAACTAAATAAATTATTCATGCTGAGTGATAGGATAATCATCAGAAGTAAAAGTAATACCTTTCCTTTTCTTTTGGATTGCCATGTGAAATCTACATCCAATATATAAAATCTTTAACTGAAGGCTCACTACCTAGGAAAAAAAATAAAAATAAAAAATACATTCCTCTATAAACAAAAGCCTAAAAATCTGCCTCTTTGTAATTTCTGGGTTCCTCCACCTTTGTTAAATGTACTTGATACATTTAACTAAATTGTGGTAAACCTTCAGTATCATCAGCCCTTGCTTGTGTGTTTCCTATTATAAAGTCTTGCATGGCCATATATTACCAAGAGCAACCTGGAGAATGCAGAATTGACCAGCACCTTGTTAGGAAAACATTTTACAAGTTTGGGAAATTTGTTCTTTAGAAATGTCATTGGTGACCTAATGAGCAGTATATTTGATCAAGCAGCCCTGCTAGGCTTTTAGGAGCGGTGGCACTTGGTGTTAGGATGAAATACTGCTGGAAAGTGCAGGCTTGGCGATAGTAATGCTTGCATGTATCATGTGCAGTTATTTGAAAATAAAACTCAGAACTTGAATTTCTCAAGATAATTCTGTGAATGAAATCAAAATCAGAATGAACTTTTTAGAACAAAGGCCCAAATAGTTTGCATTTGAATATAAAAGCTATCAAGTGGGCAATGGAGAGAGAATCGGTAAATAAACACAAAAACTCTTAAGAGTTTCTTTCTGGGTCAGTTTCAAGAATGTCCCACAAAACAGGTTTTCATGGTTGTAGGGAGTGATGTGATGCCATTCAAGTTTCTTTCCTTTCTTTAGAAATTCTGAAGAAACTGTTTGAAAACAGCTTCTGGGCTGTTCCTAAAATAGTTTCCAGAGATGAGGAAAATGAGAGAATGCATATACAATCTTTAGACAAATGAGCTGCTCGTATATTGAAGCCCGGATTGTAAAATGACTGCTGTGCCTTGCAATGAATGAATATTCAGCGCTTCCCTGCTGGGTTGCCTTTTCCTATTTGAACCAGCTACTGTTCTGCCCTGCAATTCACTTGTTCTCAAATTAAACTCTAAACACACATGGCAGAGCCAACTTTATAAAGTCAAAATTTTTTTGAAGGGCAGATGACTTTCTGGTTGGCCACTGTGCCTGTCACAATCTTCATAACCCACTGAATTAAGTTTAAAATATCATCTGTATGTGTTGTTTTCTCTTGGCTGTTGAGCAGTCTCTCTGTACATCATGCATTTTTCTGTTGACACTGCATGTCACTTAGCAACCCAGTGAAAGGCCCTATATGCATTGATTGCACACAATTGTCTTTATGGGGTGGAAGTGTTAAGTGAATAAAACCCCATGGGTGACCAGACGGTCATTCCTCTCATGTTGATAATCTGTTTACATCAAAATATTGTTTACTCAGCTCTCTGATCTTCAGGAATTTACATGAAGCTGAAAGAATACAGTTAACTCCCAACACTCTGACACACAAGTATGGGCTGTATTTACTCTCACAAAAAGGTAGATAGATTAAGAAGAACTCGTGTGTGTGTGTGTGTGTGTGTGTGCGTGTGCGTGTGCGCGCGCTTTTAAAAGAGAAAAAAACCCACTTAGTTCTCCTTAATAAAGCATTTAAATGCATTTGACAAGTAACCACAGATGATAATGCAATCTTTATGCTATGGTTCTTGGCATAATGGAGAAGTTACAAGGCTGTCACCACTCCATAAAGAGAGAATCTTTCCTACAGTCTTAGTGTGATTTTTTGTTTCCCTCTTTGTAAACCAGTGTTACCAGACTACCTAAACACTTCCACACCTAACAAAAGTATTTTAAAAATAAGGTTAAGATTTTTGGAAGATTTTCTCCATTCTATCACTGTGGTGTTCTTCTATGAGGTAAAATGCCATTGGCAAGAAGTTTTTGCAATTAATAAAGTTATCTGAGTACAAGAAAATATACACTAAATTACCCACTATGTATTTTCTTTGCTTGTCATATAGTTGGGGTGGTCTCCCTTCCCTCCCCAATCTGAAGATCATTCACTTTTGATTCTCTGTACAAACTGGTATTGTTGCTATAGATTTTGAAATTTCGTAGAGGCAGGTAGCAGGCCTAATTTTCTTTAAAAACAAGACAAAATCCTATTTATCTTTGAGAAATCTGGATGAAGAAACCCCTTGACTGAACAGATTCCAAAAATGTGTGCCCTGGAGTAAGTAAAATAGTAGGAATATTGCAATCTGTTATCCTGTTTTGTTTTTCTACATTTCTTTAAAAAACAACAGCAACTAAAGACTATATCAGCGCACCTGTCTGCTCACTGGCAAAGTTAAACCATAATGCAAGAGCTGTTAGAACTATTTAGATTTTAAACAATCCAATGGGTAGATTTTGCTCACTTCATATATGTAAACAGTTCCGTTGATTTCATGTGAATGGGTTTGGCCCTGTAGCTTTAAAGGGCATTTTGCAAAACAGTTTTATACCATACGTTGACAGCACAGTTTAAGCATGTTGGGACAGTGAAGTGGAAGATAGGTCACACCCCATGTAAACGTTTCATTGCACTGCATTTTTTCTGAAGTCAATTTGAATCTGTCTTCTCAAAGCTTGAAGAGTTAAATGAGTTTAATTTCACATCACGGCTCCCATTGAAGTCAGCATCCTCAGTCCTATTCTACCAAAGCGAATTGTCTCATTGGACCAAATTCATGCTTGCCTGAAGTTGGTGGAGTTACACCAGTGATTAATTTGGCCTGTTGACTTTGGAATTCTTAAGTTGACCCAATGGCAAAGCTCCCAGTGGAACAGGATTGAACCGTGTGTGTTCATCAGAATAGTTTTCATCTGAACAGATGACGGTATATCAATGCTCCATATTCCATACATTCTTGATTAAGGATTTGGGTAGAAGGGAACAGATAAATTTGCTAAATGGGTCTTTTGAATATCCCAAAGATAACACTGTTTTGTTAATACACTGAAAAATAAAACTCATAAATTAGGTTTTAGTGGACTTGCCTAAAAACTCTTTCTGAACATTAACCATGTGGCTGATAGTCGTTTCCTAGTTCAACAACTAAACGAATGGCTGCTTCTATAAACATTTCACTGTTACAAGTAGGATTTTTCACTGCATTAACTTTAACAACATGGGTGTTTGTAATGGAATAAAACTTTAAATGGATGTTTTGCCATATTGCTAGTTAAAAGAAGTGAGAATATAAACAGAGCTAGATATACGAGTGGTTTCATGTTAAAATTCTCGTCTTACGCTTGAAGGCCTCTTTTGGATTGAGAAATCCAGGAGAAAGCCAGTTTAATTGGTTCATATGCAAATCTAACCCTCTCATCACAAATTTTATTTGTCCTGTGAATTGGGGAAACTTACAAATGGTCTTCGTGTCTCAAAATAGTTTCAAATATCTCTCAATTTTGTAAAATCTAATTGACTAAAAAACATTGTCTTCATGCCTCAAAAACATCACTGTCGATCTCCAGGGAGTAAGATGACTTTGGCTTGAAAATGCCTGGAGCTACTTGTGAAAACTCTTGTTTTTCTCTCTCTTTTTTCTGAAGGCTAATTTGTGACTCTTTAATTGTAAAGGAGCCAAATTCAGCTTTTTTCCCCTATTAAAAAGTTTGATAGCTCAAGCCAAACGTTTCCTAGGCTTTCTTTATAAAAGATTAATTAGCAAATTGTACTTCTACTTTCCTGTAGTGGGGTGGGGTGGGGGGGGGTTGGTTTGGGGTTTTGGTTTTTTTTAATATTTTCACAAAGTAGCATTGCCGCTTGTGTGAGTTACATTCAAGTAGTTCCTTCAAGAAGACTATTTAAAATTAAAGTTTTTATTTGGAGGAAAAATAAGGGTCTCTCTAGTGTGCATGAAGGGTGTGAAAGAGTTGTAATTAAAGTGCTGACTCTTTATTTGAATTGCAGTGTCATATGTAAACTCTTTCTCGGTATACGACATCTTTGTTTGTCTCAGTATTTTATCCATTCTGACAAAATTCCCAGCCTTCTAGGTCTAATGATGTTGACATATTAAAATGGTAGGGAGAAGACTGTAGACTGAGCCCCTCCTTTTAGCTAAATGTTATCTGCTTAGACTAATATTGCAATTGCCACCCACTGACATAATTTGTTTCACAGTCACAGCCTGGCAGCATGAATCAAATGTTGACATTCTAATTTCATGCACACATGGGTGTTTGGCTGAGCAGGCCCCAGCTTCTGAACCGTTCACTCTGTACCTGTGTAAATCAGGGAGACAAGGCGTTTTCACAGCGCCTATAAGAAGAAGTTGCTACCTCCCTGCAAGAATACATGGGTTTATTTAAAGGTATTGCTGCCTTTCCCCTATTTACAGATCAGTATACCCAGCTCTGGCTCAGAAATGTTTGTCTCATGGGTAGAAGAAAAAATATGGTAAAAAAGGAAATGTTTCTGAGTCAATAGAAATATATCTTGTAGGGACACCTTTAAAGAGATCAAGATTTTTCTACTAACAAACTCCTTGACAAGACAGTCCACACTTCTGAATTCTCTTAACACATTTATTGTAGTATTAATATGTAATGTCCTAAATGAATTTACAGCATGATCCTTGGGGCATTTAGTGCTAGCACTTAGCACTAGCATAAAGTCCAACGTTCTGAGAATAGCACTGTTAGTATTGGATCGGTGCTGGCTGTAGAGAATCACAAGTCACTGCTTATTAGGGATGCGAAATAGTAGGGATGAGAATTTCGCTTTTGGATAAAACCGAAAGTAAAATGGTCATTTCGGATTAATCCGAAATTTCGGTTCTTTTTCAGTTTCGGTACTATCGGATCTTTTGCATTGATTTTTGTACCGGATTTTTAACATTGCGGTTTGTCCCCCATTGAAAAAGAACTGAAATACATGAGAACCGAAACTAAAATTGACCGAAACCAAAATTTGCCCAGAGTTCCATTCCTAGGAAATAGGGTTGAAAATCAGAAGAGGATCAAAATCAGAACTGGATTCAATTGAATCATATTTGAATTGGATTGAAATCGGAATCGGATTGTATTTTTCCCCATTGACTTCAATGGAAAAATTTCCCATTGAAGTCAATGGAAAACCGAACCTATTCAGTTCAATTGCCCATTCATCATTCTAAGCCACAATCCTAGAATGATGAATGGGCCAAAGAAGAGCCTAGAAAATTGCAACAGCAGAGAGGGGGAAACGAGTGAAAGTGCACCCCTGAATTAATCCAGTCCAACGAAAATTGGGTGAATTGGGTGGATTGGATTAATCCGATTCTGATTAAAATAGGATGAATCTGATTAATCCGATTCTGATTTTCCCATCCCTACTGCTTATCAACAGAACAAGTTTAGCCTGAGTAGCATTAATAAAAATATCCCTGTAATGCTCCACCATGGTGCCTAAATGCTGAAACAAACCAGCCACCACTAGGAACAAGATAATTAAATAACTCGATTGTGAGGTATTTAATTCGCGCACTTAAAAAATGTGCCACCGCCGTAATATGCGCATATTAAGCCACTTCCGTCTCATCTAATTAGACCAGGCGGAGGTTTCAAAATATGTGCCCCGCTGACGCGAAACGGAGCGCTGCTTGTCTAAAAGCGGCCTTTGACTGCTGCTCTGCTGAGATGGCAGGCGAGGATGCCAGTTACTGCCACTTTTCCATCACAGAATTGAAGGGAAGCCACTAAACATCCTTCACGTGACACGTGGCACTTTATTTTCACCACATTCTATTATCAGTCTAGGTCCCAGCTAATCTTTTTGCCTTGTGCTTGGTAAAATATGGCCTTATAGTCATTTCACTATAAGCCCCCAGCAACCTACCTATGTACCCAGCCAGTCTTGTTGGCCTCTTTTGTTAAGACACTTTGTTTAGGGAAGTCAATTCAAAGATTGGTTTTCGGTTTTACTTTTCTAAACTATTACGTTTCATTTCACAAAATATTGAAAGAGTGAAGAGTTTCCTGAGTCATCAGGATAAAATAACAATTCCACCAATATGGTTAAAAAACTCTCAATAGGACAAACTCATGGATTCTTCTAGTTCTGCAAGTATTTGTGAAGAGGTAAGTGTTCCTAATGGGCAGATCTATGGCCTTGGATTTGGGTGATATAACCCCAACCCTTCAGTGATGCATAATTTTCCTTTGTATACCTTGGTTTCTCCACCTGTACAATGGTGGTATTACTTTTGTAAAAAAAACCCAGAAACCTAAAGTTGAAAAGCACTAGAAGGGCTAAGTATCAATATACTTTTTTTCACTTGCTGGACAGCTTTGCACAGGAAAATGGCTGGTTTTCTTGTCTTTGGAAGCTCTCTTTTGTTTCCCTAAAAGCGGGCAAGAAATACAAGGTAAAGCAGTATAATGGTGGATACAGAATAATAAATGGGGTTAGAGTTTCACCCACCTCAATGCTGAACAATGCAAGTTTCTTGATTAAAATAACCATGAACAACTTTTCCCACTTAGAACAAATGTGTGGGTTTCTGCAAGGATTGGATTGGTGTCAAATCCATTTCTACTGAGACTACTGTTAATTTGCTTCTAACTAAAGCCATACAAAACTCCTGATATTTCAGTTCCTTCCTTTCCAGAGCATACTGAGACAGGTGCCCAATACTGCAGCAGAAAGAGGCCTAGAGCAGGGAAGAGCCTCGAGCAATGGATCTCAAAGGAAACACCATTGGATGGGTTGTATAGGAGTAATTTATATTTATATAGCACCTGTCGTCTGGAAGGATTCTAAGCTACTTTGCAAACTGCCTATGTTGAACACCACTGAAATGCAAGCCTCCGAATGGTGGGCTGCTCCCAGGTGGCAGGCAGTATGCTGCGCTTAATGTTAGAAAGGGAGTGGGTTTTAGACAGGACGACTGGCCAGTGCTTACTCTTGAAGATTTGGCGCTTTCTGCAAATTCATTCAAAGCAGACAGACTCTTTGGTTTTTAGGGTATCGTCCAAAAGAACAAAACATGGTAAGCTGCACTGAGCTGAATTTATCGCCCTTGGAAGGATGGAGGGGGGAGTTGATCCTGCTGTAAGTGGAAATGTAGACGTTTCATACTGGAAGCATGGATTCCAAAGTCATCCTTTAGCAGGATTCCAGCTCAGCCAGCCACTTTGCCTCTTTATATAGGTCTTGGCAGCCAATCAGATGCCAAGGTTAGGTTGCTAGTATGGAACAGTATTATTACTCCTGATCCTGGTCTTCAGACAGTTCTCCTGGGGGTGCAGGGACAGAGCATGGTTTAAGACACAGAGGAAGCTGACTGGCTGGGAAGCAGTAAAAGAGGAGCCTTGCAATCCAGGGAAGTGGGTTGTTTCACATTCAGAGGCTGAGAGTCCAGGGAGGGGTTTGCCTCTGAAAAAAATCCAAGGCAAGGACAAAGGGTCAAAGAGTGAAATGCATTTGGTAGTGACGTTATTGTGCTGGATATAAAGGCATGCTGGGGGAGGGGAAGAGAAGGGCCACCTGTAAACTGTGTGATATACAAAGTATAAACCTGATATTGAAAAGGATTTCATGAAGAACAGACCATCTTATTACACCCTTCAAAGCCTGCTGCCAGCTCACCCTCACAATCAAAAGCCATCACATGCCTAAGCTAAATCAAATGGGGCCTAACCATCTCAAAAGGGGCTGCTGCCCGGGGGCGTGGCTGGACTGGAAAGAGGGGTGGGGTGTTGACTCCCTATTGGCCAAGGCCCTGGGAATCCCCTCCACCTGTGACCACTCTTCTGTCCCTCCCCCAGGTAACCATCACAAAAGGGGCTGTTGTCCAGGGGGTGGCAGCTGAAGGGCAGCAGCCGAAGGATGTGGCCAAAGGGCAGTAGCCCGTTGGCGTGCCGTTCACAGGCTAGAGTGGTGGTGGCGGCCAGAAGTTGTTCACCAGCTCCCTGGACTGGGCCAGTTACTCACCAGCTTATTTGGTGCTGCTGCCGCTGCTCCTGAAGCTGCTGCCGCCGATTCGGATGCCGCTGATGCTGCCCGGACCTGTCGCTGTTTCCCAGAGCTGTGCTGCCCAGCCTCACCGCTACCAACTCCCCCCTCCTCTGTCCAGAGGAGGGGGGTAGGGCCAGGGCACACGGCCAGGACTTCCTGGTCCTGGCGCAGCCAAAAGTGGCCGTCCGTCCTGCGCCGCCACAGGCAGTGCACCTGAGGGGGCCGGCGGGGGGGGGGGGGGGGGGGGGGGGAAGGGACTTTAGCTTTGTATTTTAAGGAGGGATTGGGGTGGGGATGGGGTATTTCTTTTACAGGGGAGGGGAGGGCTGATTCCCTTGGTGTGAGAGAGGGGTGCAGTCCTCTGAGAGGGAGGGATCCTCCGGTGGCAGCAGAGGATCGGGGGTGTTTTGGGGGGTGGAGATCTCTCTTGGGAGCTGGTGGGGTGGCCTCCGGGGTGTGTGTGTCAGTGGAGTGGATCAGGGGGTGGGTCTGCAGCCATAGAGGTCATTCTGGGCCGGGGGAATTATGGTTCATCTGGGAGGTAGGTTCGATCTGTGAGATGGGACATATGGTGTGTTTCTGTCCTGATAACTGGCCCCCAGGCAGGTGGTGAGGTGTTTAGGGATCAGAGGATCCCTAGCCTCATCTTGATGCTGATAAATGCGAGGTCGGTAGCTAATAAGTCAATTGCAGTCTGGTAGTTCATCCTGGATCAGGCAACTGACCTGGCATGTATCACGGAGACCTGGCTGGACAATGAATTGGGGCCTATACTGACTGATCTTGTTCCAGCTGGGTACTCTGTGCAGCATCAGCCGCGGCTGGAGGAATTGGGGGGCGGGGGGTGTAGCCATTATTTTTAAGGATGCCGGATCCTTGAGGAGATTTCCTGTGCAATCTATCATGGATATAGAGGGTCTCCATCTGAGTTTGGATTTGTCCGGATACAGGGTAGGGATACTGCTCATATAGCATGTACCCACCTGTAGCAGCCTCCCTACACGTGCTGACTGAGCTAGTGTCAGAGGTGATCTTGCGGTCCCCCAGGATGATAGTTCTGGGGGACTTCAATATCCATGCCGATGACAGTCTTGGAGGGGCAGAGCATGAGTTCATGGCTGCCATGGTAACCATGGGCCTGTCTAAGAGAGTAGTGGGCCCCACACATGTTGGAGGACATACCCTGGACATGATATTTTGCATAGGCCTTGAGGTGGGTGATCCATTGGTGGGGGAGGTATCAATGGTGCCCTTGTCATGGATGGATCATTATCTCCTCCGGGCGGATATCCTGGTGCATGTTGGCCCTCGGGAGGGTGTAGAACCAGTTAGGTTGGTTCACCCCCGAAGGCTTATGGAACCTGAAAGATTCCAGATAGCTCTAGGGGATGTTTCCTCTGACCTCGATGGCCGCTCGTTCAATGACCTCGTGTCTAGGTGGAATATCAGGCTGACTGAGGCCATTGACTGTATGGCTCCCAGGTGTCTGCTCCCGAAATGCTGACAACACAGCTCCCCATGGTATATGGGTGAGTTGCGACAGACAAAGCAGGAAGGCCAGCGGTTAGAGCGACGGTGGCATCACTCGCGTACTGAAGTGGACTGGTTGCTGCATAGAATCTGGTTATGTACCTATACCATAGCGGTGCGGACAGCAAAGAAGGTTTTCTTTCCTGCCCACACTGCGTCCACTAAGTCCTGCCTGGCTGAGCTGTTCCAGGTGGTGAGGGGGCTGGTCAGTCTGGCCTCCCTCCGTCTGGATGTGGAACCATCAAATGCTCGCTGTGATTTGTTTGTGGACTTTTTTGCAGATATAATTGCACAAATTCATCACGGTTTTGATGCAACTTTTTTAGCAGTGAATGGGTCTGAGGCAGTGGAAGCCCCATCTGGTCCTGTTTTGTGGGTTGAGTTTTGGAAGGTGTCGCCCTCAGATGTGGGGGATGCTCTTGGGACTGTTTGAGCCACCAGTTCTGAATTAGATCCATGCCCGTCCTGGCTGGTTAAAGTTAGCCGGGAGATATTGGGGTAGTTGCTGGTGGGGATAGTCAATGCCTCCCTTGGGGAGGGCGGGGTGCCTGGCTGTCTCAAGGAGGTGCTGGTGCGGCCCCTGCTCAAGAAGCCATCTTTGGACATCGATGTCCTTGCCAGTTATCGGCCAGTCTCTAACCTTCCCATTTTAGGGAAGGTTATTGAACGGATGGAGACTCAGCAGCTTCAGGAACATTTGGACCGGATTCATTTTCTTGATCCCTCACAATCGGGCTTTTGTCCGGGTTATGACACGGAGACTGCGCTTGTGGCCTTGGCTGACGACCTCTCCTGTGAGTTAGACTGGGGTCGTTCGACCCTGTTGATCTTGTTAGATCTCTCAGCTGCATTTGATACTGTTGATCATGAGTTGTTGGTGACTCAGCTGTGGGACCGGGAAGGGATTGGTGGGACTGTTCTTGAATGGCTTCACTCATTCCTGGCCAGGAGATCCCAGCGTGTGGTGCTGGGGGAGTTTTCATCTTCCCCCCCCGGGGCCTCATGTGTGGAGTACTGCAGGTCTCCATTCTATCCCCCTCCTGTTCAAGGTGTACATGCAGCCTTTGGGAGAGGTTGTTAGGGAGTATGGAGTGAGTTGTCATCAATATGCTGATGACACCCAGCTATATCTTTCATTTTCCTCAGACTCAGGCCCTGCAGTCTCGGCGCTCACCCGGTGTTTGTCCTGTGTGGGGGATTGGATGAGGGCGAGCCGCCTGAGACTAAATCCTGACAAGACGGAGGTGCTGATCGTGGGGAAGGCCGGGGTGGTGATGGCCCCCATCACTTATGGAGTCTGCTCCTCCCCAGTTTCTCAGGTCCGGAGTCTGGGGGTGCTCCTGGACCCGCAGCTCTGCCCGGATGCTCAGGTGACAACTGTGGCGAAAGGAGCATTTCTCCAGTTACATCTGGTGTGTCGGCTTAGGTCGTATGTCTCAGACTCGGATCTGGCCACGGTCATCCATGCTTTTATTACCTTGACACTGGATTACTGCAACGCACTCTACATGGGGCTACCCTTGGTATTGGTTCAGAAACTGCAGCTGGTGCAGAATGCAGCGGCCCGTCTCTTAATGGGGATGGGCCGACATGAGCATATAACACCGGTGCTTCGCTCTCTGCACTGGCTGCTGGTAGGTTTCTGGGTCCAATTCAAGGTGTTTGTGCTGACCTTTAAAGCCTTAAATGACTTGGGTCCTGCCTAGCTGCAGGACAGCCTCACCCTCCGGGTCCTGGATCGACCTCTGCGGTCGGCTGGGGAGCCCTCCTTGGGGTTCTCTGGGTTTTTCGGGTGTCCTATGAGGAGGGCATTCTCCGTGGCTGTGCCTCGACTGTGGAACTCCCTCTTGTTGGAGATCTGCTTGGCTGCCAACCTCCCTCTTTCCGCAGACAATGTAAGACCTGGCTGTTCCACCAGGCTTTTCCCGAGGGAGATGGGGTGGGTGGGTTGCGTTGGGGGGGGGGATGGGATTTTATATTGTTTTAATTGATATTATTATGGTTTATTTTAATGGTTTAATATCTGGAATGTTTTAATATATTGTGAGCCACCCCAAGATGCCTGAGGCAGGAGGGGGTGGCATATAAATTGTAAAAAATAAATAAAGAAAGAAAAATATCATATTTTTCTTGCATGTCCACAAACGTTTGAGTAAGCCTGCCCCTCTGTGTGCCTCTCCTCCTGGTCCCTAGCCCAGTCCTGCCCAGGAGTCTACAGCCATGGTGGCTTCTGCCATGCACTGCTAAGCAGTCAGTTGGTCCATCCACCTTCCCTTCATTGGAGCGAGGTTCACTTCCATCCTGCTGTAATGTAACCACACTGCCTGCTAATCAAGGAGCAGAACCTGTGAGTAGGATAGTGGCTATTTTGAAAAACCAAGGCCAGGGATCATAGTGGATTGCAGAAATGGCCACCCCAGAAGTCATGGAGATAGTGGAATTAAGGAAGGAACTGCTTCCCAGATGCCAAACTTGGGAAGAGGACATGATTGTCTCCAGCCTCCTTGGTTTCACTGCCTTGGATGAAACCCAGTTTTGACCTCTTTTTTTCCATGTCTTGCCCCTCTCCCACTCCTGCATATGCTTACTGTATCTGTTGGAAGCTAAGAAGATTAATACTTGCTGGGATTTGCATGATATAAACATGTCAACCCTTCCTGCTTCTGATGAGAGCCTTTTTTTTTTTTTTTTCCAGGCTCCGTCTTGGGCTTTCGTACAGTTAGGAAAAACCTCCCAGTCTGCTCATAGCCTTTCCTTCCAGCGCCAGAACCAGAATTATTTATTTATTTAGATTTATATCCTGCCCTATCCCCTGAGGCACAGGACAGCTCACAATAAATACATACAATACACATATAAAATACATAATTAAAACCCCACAAAACTAAAAACACCCCCCTCACCCCCCAATCTATCCCTGCCCACTGAATACCTGGCCAAATAAAAAGGTTTTACGCTAGAGCTGAAGCAAACCTTTAAGGGAAGGGAGTTCCAAAATGGTGGGACAATTACTGAGAATATCTCTTTGCAGGCCCAAGTCATATAAAACTGGGCCAATGATGGAACCTGCAAGAGGGCACTCTTAAGGGCCACGAAGGGACATAAGGAGAAAGGTGGTCCTTAAGATATGTAGGGCCCAAGCTCAAAAATAATGCAGACTGTGCTACTCCCATGTGTTGGGAGACCCCTGGAGACATGAAATAAACATGGAATGACAACAAGAGCATAAGAAGCACTGACATAAAATATGGGCCCAAAGAACCTCAAACACAGGGAGTCCTGGCCTATGGAGAGCCCATAGTGATTCAGGAACAGCCACCCCCCTCCCCCAGCACCTGGAACCCATCAGTAAGCTAAAAACAACCTGCATGTAACATATGGGGCCACAAGGCCTGTAAGGCAGAAAGTCCTGTCCCCTGAAGGGTGTTATGATAGAGAACTTCCCATTCACAAGGGGATGCCGGACCAATCTTCTGAGGTGTTGCGCGGGGAACTTGAGGCCTTGCCCCTCACCTTTGCGAGCAATCTCGCAGGTCAGACACCCCCCAGACCGGGGCTCCTTTGCAAGGTGCTTGTTGGAGAGCTGGGCTAGGGAGGCGGGAAGGACCCCCGACCAGCGGGCTCCCATTACCTCCCATATCCTGCTGGATATATGTGAGAACCTTCCACGGATTTGTTTTGATGGTTATGAAGTTTCGTTGTTCAATTCTGTTTAAGTTAGCCTTCTTTGGAGCATTCCGAGTGAGTGAGATGGTGGCCGATGGAGCCAGGGACAACTCAGGTAGGGCACTCCAACTCAATGATGTTCAGGTCGGTCCAACAGCAATGGTGGTCAACATTCGTCGATCAAAAACAGATCAACGCGGGAGGGGGCAGGTGGTAACACTGCACAGGGCCGGATTGATAGAGTTTTGCCCTGTATGAGCAATTGGAGCCTACCTCGACCTCTGACGGGGTATTCCCGATTCCCTCTTTAGGCACGCTGGGGGCAGGTCAGACACCCCCCGGATCAGGGCTTCTTTGCAAGGCGCTTGTTGGAGAGCTGGGCTGGGGAGGCGGGAAGGATCCCCGACCAGTGGGCTCCCATTACCCCCTGTATCCTGCTGGATATATGTGAGAACCTTCCATGGATTTGTTTTGATGGTTATGAAGTTTTGTTGTTCAATTCCGTTTAAGTTAGCCTTCTTTGGAGCATTCCGAGTGAGTGAGATGGTGGCCGATGGAGCCAGGGACAACTCAAGTAGGGCACTCCGACTCGATGATGTTCAGGTCGGTCCAACAGCAATGGTGGTCAACATTCGTTGATCAAAAACAGATCAACGCAGGAGGGGGCAGGTGGTAACACTGCACAGGGCCGGATTGATAGAGTTATGCCCTGTACGAGCAATTGGAACCTACCTTGACCTCCGACGGGGTATTCCAGGTTCCCTCTTTAGGCACGCTGGGGGCCGACCGGTCACCAGGTACCAGTTCACCGCGGTATTGAGGGCGGCTTTGTCTCACCTTGGCATCCCACCCTCAGCATATGGTACCCACTCATTCCGTATCAGGGCTGCAACTTTTGACACCGAGAGTGGTGTGTCAGAATGGGGGATATGGGAGCTGGGCCAATGGAGGTCGACGGCATTCTGGACTTATGTTCGAGGCACCCTTCCCCCTTAGTAGTATCATCTTCTTAACTCCCAGGTGGCTGCCCAGGATACCGGAAACAGATCTGGATCGTTGGCCACAGCCTCGTGCGTTGGGCGGGCAAGGCGGCGGGTCAAACCAGATGGGGGACCCAGATGGGCTTATTGATCCAGGCACAGCTTCATTGGAAAGGTCACGGAGGCATGAAGTGGCACCAATTACTACCTGTCCTACATCCCCCTGTCTCCGCCCCCCTGCCTGACATACTTGTTATACATCTAGGCGAGAGTGACATCCTTCACCTGAAAGGGGTGCAGCTCATTAAGAACATTAAATCTGATGTATGGGAAATTAAAAAACGTTTCCCAGCAGCTGCACTCTTATGGACTGATCTTGTTGAATGGATGTCATGGGGCACTGGGGTACATCCACGTAAGATCGACCGAACCCGAAAGACTATCAATCGGGATGTAGGTAGATGGCTTATCCATCGGGGTGGGGTGGGGGGGCGAGTAGATACACGTGCTTTGACGCACAGATGCCCGGAGCTGTAGCAACGGGATGACATTCACCTATCGCCAGTCGGAAATGATGTTTATTTGGAGGCTCTAAAGAGGGCATTGCTTTTTTTTTGGAATAAGTTATAGATGTGGGGTGGGGGTCAGGCTCGTCCGGGTTTCCCCAGCGACCTCTTAGTGGCAGGGGTCCAGTACAGTAAGCTAGATTAGGTTAGGGTTTATAAGTAAGAGTCATCTCCTTAAGAGATGGGGAGGCTCACCCGCTGGAAAGCCGGGTATGGCAAGCGGCGGGGCTGCCTCCCTGGGAGAGGTGTCAAGCGAGGGTGGTAGGGACAAGTATGGTCCCCCGTCTGTAGGCACCTTCATCCTTACTTGAATGGTTGGACCCCTCTCACCTGTGGCTTGGGCCAATGAGAGAGGGAACATGATGTTCATGATGGGGGTGGAAATCGAGGGTACATCTAAACCACCCCTGGTTTGTTGTTGATGGTTACATACGTTGATTCCAAGGTACTGGACCCGTATCGCACTAGGCGATTTGCCCCCACCCATTGGTTAACTGTAATTTGATTCGAATAAAGAGTGCGGCCGTTAAAACCCAGCATGGTGTCCTGTCTCCTTCGGTGTGTTGGCAAAGACCTTCAGAGGTCTGAGATATGTATCATCCTGCATAGTTATACTAGTTGTTGTTTGAGGTCAGAAGTAGACCTGCAAGGCCAGAGCTAGGAAAGAAGTTAATACATCAGGCTTGCATGGACTGTTGAGACTCAAATCAAGTTCTGTTGTTGAGAAGTCTCAGAGTCACTGTCTGTTTAAAGGAAGCCAAATATGGTGACAGAAGTGGGATTGCTCTTGTAAAGACAAGGCAACAAGCAGACCTAATTTGAAAGCCCCACCCCCTGCACACACAGACAAGCAGAGGCCTCAACCATGGCAACAANGGGCTTCTTTGCAAGGTGCTTGTTGGAGAGCTGGGCTAGGGAGGCGGGAAGGACCCCCGACCAGCGGGCTCCCATTACCTCCCATATCCTGCTGGATATATGTGAGAACCTTCCACGGATTTGTTTTGATGGTTATGAAGTTTCGTTGTTCAATTCTGTTTAAGTTAGCCTTCTTTGGAGCATTCCGAGTGAGTGAGATGGTGGCCGATGGAGCCAGGGACAACTCAGGTAGGGCACTCCAACTCAATGATGTTCAGGTCGGTCCAACAGCAATGGTGGTCAACATTCGTCGATCAAAAACAGATCAACGCGGGAGGGGGCAGGTGGTAACACTGCACAGGGCCGGATTGATAGAGTTTTGCCCTGTATGAGCAATTGGAGCCTACCTCGACCTCTGACGGGGTATTCCCGATTCCCTCTTTAGGCACGCTGGGGGCAGGTCAGACACCCCCCGGATCAGGGCTTCTTTGCAAGGCGCTTGTTGGAGAGCTGGGCTGGGGAGGCGGGAAGGATCCCCGACCAGTGGGCTCCCATTACCCCCTGTATCCTGCTGGATATATGTGAGAACCTTCCATGGATTTGTTTTGATGGTTATGAAGTTTTGTTGTTCAATTCCGTTTAAGTTAGCCTTCTTTGGAGCATTCCGAGTGAGTGAGATGGTGGCCGATGGAGCCAGGGACAACTCAAGTAGGGCACTCCGACTCGATGATGTTCAGGTCGGTCCAACAGCAATGGTGGTCAACATTCGTTGATCAAAAACAGATCAACGCAGGAGGGGGCAGGTGGTAACACTGCACAGGGCCGGATTGATAGAGTTATGCCCTGTACGAGCAATTGGAACCTACCTTGACCTCCGACGGGGTATTCCAGGTTCCCTCTTTAGGCACGCTGGGGGCCGACCGGTCACCAGGTACCAGTTCACCGCGGTATTGAGGGCGGCTTTGTCTCACCTTGGCATCCCACCCTCAGCATATGGTACCCACTCATTCCGTATCAGGGCTGCAACTTTTGACACCGAGAGTGGTGTGTCAGAATGGGGGATATGGGAGCTGGGCCAATGGAGGTCGACGGCATTCTGGACTTATGTTCGAGGCACCCTTCCCCCTTAGTAGTATCATCTTCTTAACTCCCAGGTGGCTGCCCAGGATACCGGAAACAGATCTGGATCGTTGGCCACAGCCTCGTGCGTTGGGCGGGCAAGGCGGCGGGTCAAACCAGATGGGGGACCCAGATGGGCTTATTGATCCAGGCACAGCTTCATTGGAAAGGTCACGGAGGCATGAAGTGGCACCAATTACTACCTGTCCTACATCCCCCTGTCTCCGCCCCCCTGCCTGACATACTTGTTATACATCTAGGCGAGAGTGACATCCTTCACCTGAAAGGGGTGCAGCTCATTAAGAACATTAAATCTGATGTATGGGAAATTAAAAAACGTTTCCCAGCAGCTGCACTCTTATGGACTGATCTTGTTGAATGGATGTCATGGGGCACTGGGGTACATCCACGTAAGATCGACCGAACCCGAAAGACTATCAATCGGGATGTAGGTAGATGGCTTATCCATCGGGGTGGGGTGGGGGGGCGAGTAGATACACGTGCTTTGACGCACAGATGCCCGGAGCTGTAGCAACGGGATGACATTCACCTATCGCCAGTCGGAAATGATGTTTATTTGGAGGCTCTAAAGAGGGCATTGCTTTTTTTTTGGAATAAGTTATAGATGTGGGGTGGGGGTCAGGCTCGTCCGGGTTTCCCCAGCGACCTCTTAGTGGCAGGGGTCCAGTACAGTAAGCTAGATTAGGTTAGGGTTTATAAGTAAGAGTCATCTCCTTAAGAGATGGGGAGGCTCACCCGCTGGAAAGCCGGGTATGGCAAGCGGCGGGGCTGCCTCCCTGGGAGAGGTGTCAAGCGAGGGTGGTAGGGACAAGTATGGTCCCCCGTCTGTAGGCACCTTCATCCTTACTTGAATGGTTGGACCCCTCTCACCTGTGGCTTGGGCCAATGAGAGAGGGAACATGATGTTCATGATGGGGGTGGAAATCGAGGGTACATCGAAACCACCCCTGGTTTGTTGTTGATGGTTACATACGTTGATTCCAAGGTACTGGACCCGTATCGCACTAGGCGATTTGCCCCCACCCATTGGTTAACTGTAATTTGATTCGAATAAAGAGTGCGGCCGTTAAAACCCAGCATGGTGTCCTGTCTCCTTCGGTGTGTTGGCAAAGACCTTCAGAGGTCTGAGATATGTATCATCCTGCATAGTTATACTAGTTGTTGTTTGAGGTCAGAAGTAGACCTGCAAGGCCAGAGCTAGGAAAGAAGTTAATACATCAGGCTTGCATGGACTGTTGAGACTCAAATCAAGTTCTGTTGTTGAGAAGTCTCAGAGTCACTGTCTGTTTAAAGGAAGCCAAATATGGTGACAGAAGTGGGATTGCTCTTGTAAAGACAAGGCAACAAGCAGACCTAATTTGAAAGCCCCACCCCCTGCACACACAGACAAGCAGAGGCCTCAACCATGGCAACAAGCCTGATCCCAGTTCCTGGACCCATGGAAATGGCAGGTGATGTTTTCAGCAACTGGATGTTCTTTAGAGCACAGTGGGAAAACTATGAAATTGCAACAGGACTGAATGAAAAAGATAAGAAAATAAGAACTGCAACACTGCTGTCTGTGATGGGAAAAGAATGCTACATGCTCCAACAGCAGCTGAACATGCCACCAGCAGACAGGGAAGATCCCTCCAAAATTTTGACAGCCCTCCAAAAGCATTTTGAGCCTACCAGAAATGTTATTTATGAAAGCTTTCTATTCAACAAATGCAAGCAAGAGTCAACAGAAACCGTGGACAATTTATTGCCAGGCTGCACAGAGCAGCAGATTCATGTGAGTATGGTATTTTAAAGGAGGAATTGATCCGGGATTGGTTAGTCAGGAACCAAAGACAAACCCGCTCAGATGAAAATGCTTAGAGACCCCAAATTAACCTTACAAGGGACCTCAGACATGTGCAAATCCAGTGAACAAGCACTCTCTCAAATGCAAATGATAAGCATGTCAGAGGATGAAATGATACATTATGTGAGCAAAAGCAAATTCAGGAATCCTCAGAAAATGCAAAAAATACCACACCCACGTAGTGAGAAGGCAAATCGAACCGGAAGCTGTAGGTACTGTGGGACAAGGCATGAAACTGGCAGATGCCCAGCTTATGGCACTATATGCAGAAGCTGTGGAAAGAAAAATCACTATGCTAGAGTGTGTAGACAAAGCAAGCAAAGGAAAATAACACACCAAATAGAGGAGGTGGACAATGATGAGTTAAGCAGCAATCCTGGCAGTGATATCGTCTACATATACGATATCAAGACAATACATGCGCAGAATTCGAAATGATTTGTGAAACTCGTGCTGGCACTTTGCAAAGCAACACTGAAAGAATGGAAAAAAACCAAGAGATTGAATGCCAAATAGACAGTGGAGCTTCTGTGAATGTGATGAGATATAAAGATTTTTGCAGTATCATGCAAGTTGGAGAAGCAGATCTGCAACGAAGCAAATCTAGACTGAGACTATATGATGGCACCATCCTCAAACCCTTAGGACAGTGTGTTTTACAGTCAGAACACCAAGGGAAAGTATATCAGCTGGAATTCCAAGTTGTGCACTCCAAACAAAAGCCACTTCTGTCAGCCAGCACAAGGGAACACATGAACCTTTTGACACTAAACTTTTTACCTAAAATTCATACAATAAATTCACAATAAATTCACAACCAGAAGAAGCTGGTCTACAAAGGAAAATACAACCAAGTGGAAAAAATCCTTAAAGACTATGGGGATGTATTTGAAGGACTGTCTCCCAGGCACATTACACCTACAGATAGACAGAACAATACAAGCAGTGCAACGTCTACCATGAAGAGTCCTCATAGCATTAAAAGACAAAATCTTGAAAGCTATAAAACAAATGGAAAAGGATGGCATCATCACCAAAGTGACAGAACCTACAGAATGGATAAGCACTAAGCAGCATGGTAGCCATAGAAAAATCAGGAAAGCTTTGCATATGCATAGATCCCAGCAACCTAAACAAGGCACTGATGATGGCTCACTACCAAATGTCCACAATAGAAGAAATTTTGCCAGACCTTGCCAAAGCAAAGATATTCTCAGTCCTGGATGCAAAAGATGGTTACTGCCAAATCCTGCTAGATGAAGAAAGCAGTTACCTCACCACCTTTTGGACACCAGCAGGCCTATACAGATGGCTAAGAATGCCATTTGGAATCAAACCTGCAGCAGAGGAATATCAGCATTGCCAACAAGATGTCCTAGCAGATCTCAAGGGGTTTAGTGTCATAGTAGATGACATTTTAGTATATGGATGTGGAGAAACTATGGAAGAAGCAACAACAGATCACAGCATCAATCTCACTAAGCTCCTAGAAAGAGCCAGGGAAGTCAACCTGAAACTAAAAAAAAAAAAAAAAAAGATGAGGCTGAGACTTACCTCAGTACCATACATTAGTGGTGGGACCCCGGGCCCATTACCGGCTACTGGATTTACCGGTTACCGGTTCTGCGAAAACCGGATTCCCGGATTAAATCCGGTATACCGGTACCGGATTTATTTCATTGATTTCAATGGGGCGCTGTGGCCCCATTGAAACCAATGAAATAAATTAATTCCCTCCCCCTCCCCCTCCCAGGCTGCGCGGGTGGAAGGGGGGACACCCCCCACCCACCCTGCCCAGCCTGGATTTTTGTTTTAAAAAAGACTCAGAGGCGAGCCCACCCCCCAGCACCAGC
>QEPC01001906.1:842343-863966 GCA_003113815.1 Sphenodon punctatus | reverse complement strand
GCCTGCTGGATAAAGGTGCAATGTGGACCTGGCTTCCCCAGCATGAGACAGCTTTCAACCAGATTAAAATCTTGGTCACCAGACACCCTGTGCTGAAATACTTCGATGTAAATGAAGAGGTTACTATACAGTGCGATGTTAGTGAAACTGGATTTGGGGCAGTCCTCCTGCAAAATGCACAGTCAGTAGTTTTTGTTTCAAGATCCTTATCTCCACCTGAACGACGATATGCACAGATTGAAAAAGAATGCCTAGCAATACTATTTGCTTGTGAAAAATTTGATCAGTACATCCGAGGTCAAAAATGCATACACGTAGAAAGTGATCACAAACCTCTTGAGATCATTTTTAAGAAACCACTGCTATCAGCTCCTAAACGCCTGTAGCGAATGCTCTTGAGGCTACAGCGCTACCAACTGGATGTACATTACAAGAAGGGAACTGAAATGTACCTAGCAGACTTCCTTTCTAGAGCAGCACTGCCTGAAAAACCTGACACACCTGGACTGGAATATGAAGTCCTCAGCGTACTTGAAAGAAGTGAAACACAAAATGAAATAGAAAGCATCAATCAAGCCATCTACATTCCCATTTCACGGCTAGGACTACAGAGAGTCCATGATCATATACTACTGGACAAAGAGTTACAGACCCTGACATCCATCATTTTAACAGGATGAAAAGGCACTTGTGAAAAGGCCCCTGCGGTCACTGGACAATACTGGAACTACCGTGATGAGCTCAGTGTGCAAGACAACATTATATTTAAAGGCAACCAAATCATGATACCTGAAGCCATGAGATGAGAGACCCTGTCTCTAATACAGAGCAGCCACTCTGGAATGGAAGCTTGCCTACAAAAAGCCAGGGATGTAGTATTCTAGCCGAACATGAATAGAAACATCAAAGAGCTAGTAAGGAACTGTGATGCATGCACAGAACTTCAGACAAGACAGCAGAAGAAAACTTTGCAGATACACAGCATTCCCAACAGACCTTGGAGCAAGGTAGGAATGGACCTTTTTGTTGTGAACACCAACTATCTAATTACTGTGGATTACTTCTCTGACTTCTGGGAGCTAGACGAATTATTGGACACTTATACAACAACTGTAGTAAACAAAGCAATGATGCACTTCAGCAGGCATGGCAAACCGGATTGTGTCATATCAGATAACGGACCACAGTTCATCAGCAAGGAATTTACACAATTTGCCAAGGAATGGGAGTTTAATCACATCACAGCCTCTCCTTATAATAGCCAATCAATGGCAAAGCTGAGTCAGCTGTCAAAATTGCCAAGACTCACATAAAGAAAACCACAAAGAAAACATATGGCAAGCCATCTTGGAGTGGAGAAATACCCGCACCAAAGGTATGAACAGCAGCCCTGTACAACGCCTGATGTCCAGACACACATGCACTTTTGTGCCCATAGCCGATAGGCTGCTAAAACCTGAAGTTGTGGAGGGAGTCACAGATCTCATAGAGAAGAAGTGCAAAAAAGCCAAAGCTTATTATGACAAACAAGTCAGAGACCTGCCAGAACTAAAGCTTGGAGTACCAGTACAAGTGCGATTATTTCCTTTAGACAAAGCTGGCACCAGGAAATGGGCAACATGTGTAGAACAGGTAAATCCCTGCTGTTCGCAGGAGGGGCGGGATATAAATTGAAATAAATAAATAAATACTGTTGCAGTTGATGGAAGAACATATCAGCGAAATTGCAAATTCATTCACCCAATGCAACCTTCCACAAGCCAGGAATACCCCATGAGGGAGGCAGAGGACCTTCACGATTCCCCTAACTTTGAGACATGGAGGACGAAGAGTCCCCAGTCCAACTCTCACCCAGGAGAGAAAGAACCTGCAGAACTTACCACCCACCCATCTGAAGATGCAAGCAAAACAGAGAATAATGGCATGGAATGAACTATAATGGTATGGAATGAACTTTAGCCCTTCTTCAAGTCATGAGAAGCACTGGTACATGCAGTAACATCAAACCACCCACAAGATACAAAGAGTATGTACTGACTGGATATTAAGTCAGTCACCTTACACCACAGGGGAACAGTTGCCTAACAGCTAGTTAGTCTTTATTTATAATGAAGTAGAGGTCTGAGAGGGGGTTGGATGTGGGGAATGAGGAGGTGGTATTGGGTAGGTTTTGTGGGGGTTCTGGAACGGCCGTGGGCATTCCTTAGGAGGTTGTTTGTATTTTAAAGTTTTTCTCTTTTATGGGTTTTTTATATGTTTATATATGTTGTGTTTATATATATATTATTTTATAAGATGCCCTGAGCCTTTCGAGGGAAGGGCAGGATAAAAATTTAAATAAATAAATAAATAAATAAATAAAACCATTCCTATATTTTGAAAAGGGGCCTGCAGCGCACCACCATTTATCACAGAGCCCCCACTTCCTGGATCCGGCAGCACCTTTACCCAAGTAATACAATAAAACATCCCTGCTATTGAGTACACTAAGAACACCAAAGGAGCTCAGACTTTCCCCCAGCCTCCACCATAGACAGATAGACAAACAGAACTCCAGTATCCTGAGACTAGCTTAGTAACTGGCCCCCATATTTCGCTCTGCAACATCTGGCAAAGATCAAAGATTAACATACATCTAGACTTAATCGCTTGCGTTCGGAGGGGTGGCAAGTGTTATCAACATTTTATTAAGTGAGGTGGGGGAAGCAAGCAGGGTTTTATTTTTTATTTATTTGTCTTTTGCTCTTCTTTCTCACTGCATTCTTTTTTTTTTTTTTTTTTTTTGTTTGGTGCCATCTGGTTAGGCCAGAAGAAGAGGAGGGNTGGGGGAAGCAAGCAGGGTTTTATTTTTTATTTATTTGTTTCTGAAGACTCTGTGACTTTTCATTTCTCTTTTTTTTTTTTTTTTTTTTTTGGTGCCATCTGGTTAGGCCAGAAGAAGAGGAGGGCTAGAAGGAAGATTTTCTTATTTTGTTTTTTGTTTTGGATAATGAGAACCTGGCAGAGAGGCTGAATGAGCTAGAGGGCTAGCATCTCGTGTAGATACTTTACATCAGTTGACAATCTGTTGTGTAGCTCCCGATGCTGGCAGGTGGGTCACCAAACTGCAACCACAATAATTAGCAGCAAGTTTTCAGATTCCAAACTTCAAAAAGGCAGCCGTAACCTGGAGGATTTACACCTGCTGCGGAGAAGGAGAACTAAGAGAGGAAGATTTTTAAATAAATAAATAAACACCATCACTTCTCTTTTGCTTTCTTGCTGAGCTGGCTCTAGCTGATGGATCAGCAGGCATAATTCCTACAAGATGACTTGTGGTGATATGCATGCAGTCTGCTCTGGGTATCATTGTATGAGCGAGTGAGAGAGAAGGAGATCCAAGAGAATAGACAGTGGGAACAGGGTTAGAGTGAGGGAAACTTAAGAATCAAATTAAGCATGATTTAAATCTTTTTTATGATGATGATTTTTATTCCATTGGGTCAAACATTCAGTATGTGGATTAGGCAATATTATCGGTTGTACCAACCTGCTAAATCAATAAGGACTTGTAGGGCTTAGTAATACATTTAGAGAGGCTTAGTGGTAAATTCTTCCTTATTATTTCCTAGGACTTCCCATTGTGCTGGCAGGTAGATAGAATGTGTGAGAGAGATTCAACTAGGAAGCAGAGAAGAAGACAGCAGAATGCAGTGATGAGACAGTGTGTCAGGGTAATTTCAAAGAGGGAAGGGATTGTCTCCTACTGAACTATAGAGGATTGGTCCCTGCTTTGGTTTGCATATCCTATGGCAGTTTGGACAAGTCATTTAAGCTCCTTGTTTCTCGGTTTTCCTCATATGTGAAATGAGGATTAATTAAATATTTCCCAGGAATGTGAGGTGAATTAATTTGTTAGTGTTATAAGTGGAAAGTAGTAGTCATTGGCAATCCCTCACAACCGAAGATGATTGCCTTCCATAAATGCCTTATTTATGAGTCCGAAGATGGCTAACAAGGCCAGTCCGGGATCAACAAGTTCTGTTACAGCTCAGACATTTGTTTCCAGGTGAGTGAGATGGCTCTAAATTCCAAATTCAGTTTGCAACACACTGTTTTTGCTGTGCCTGCTTTTCTGTCTCCTGTTGTTGGCATGAAGTTTCAGAGTACTGAGACCCTTGCATTAAACTTCCTCCATTTGGGTGGGACGATCCTGAACAATAGTCTCCCATGAACTGATGTCAATGCTGCATTTTTTTCAAGTTGGCCTTGAGGACATCCTTAAAATGCTTTCTCTGTCCTCCCCTTGAACTCACATCTTTACTGGGCTGGGAGAATAAGACTTGCTTTGGGAGTCTGGCATTGGACATCCGAATGACATGGCCAGTCCAATGAAGTTGATGCTGGATGATCATTGCCCTGATACTCATGGTATTTGCTTCTGAGAGGATGCTAACATTAGTGCATCTATCTTCCCACAGGATTTGAAGGATCTTCCACAGGCAGCATTGCTGATGCTGATTCTTTTCTAGCAACTTGAGGTGTCTCCTGTATGTTGTCCATGTCTTGGCTCCATACAGTAAGGTAGGGATCATGACTGCTGGATAAACCATAAGCTTGGTTTCAAATCTAAGGTTGCGATCTTCAAACACCCGTGTCCTCAGATGTCCAAAGGCTACACTTGCACATTTGAGGTGATACTGGATTTCTTCATGGATGTCAGCCTTCTGTGAGAGATGACTTCTGAGGTATGGGAAATGCTCAGTGCTCTCCAAAGTATCACCAATGCTATAAATTAATTACTAGAGCTGGGGACTCTAGACTTATTAGAAGCTTGTTGATGGAGGAAAGTAGTAGTATTGCTATGGAAATCAGACTCCAAAGACAGAGTAGTCTCCGACCGTGTCTTCTCTCCAGTACTCTGTTTGGTCCTTTTCACATAGGCCACGGTGGGTAGAGATGGGTGTGCAGCTGTTCCCACAGGTGCACACCCATCTCCACCCATCTCCATGCATGGAGCAACCAGCATTGGAGCCCATTGCTCCATGCATGAGTGATGGGTGGAGATGAGTGGAGTGTAGGAGCGTGGCCCTCACCCCCTGTAGGCACCATTCCCACGGACACCCACCCACCACACAGGAGTCCCTCCACCTGCACACATGTGCAGTGGGGGGGGGGAGTGCACATGTGGAAAGGGCCTTTAACCAACAGCAGTTAACATTTGTTTCCAACAGTAGAATCTCCTAGTGAGTGTGTGCTTGCTTTACAGTTCTTATCTAGTTTACCCTTACAAGCACCATGTGAGGTAGTTCATTATTATACCCATTTTACAGAGGGTGAATGAGGCTGAAAAATACTAACTTGCCCAAAGGTCATCAAGTGAATTCATGGTTAAAATGGGTTTGAGCCCTTGTTTCTGAGCTCCAATGCCCTTTTCACATGGGTTGTGGTGGGTGGGGGGATGGCTGTATGCCCGTGGTGGGGGGAGGTGGGTGTGCGTCCATTCCCATGGGCACACACCCATCTCCACCCACCTCCACCCATCTCTACGCATGGAACAACTGGCATTGGAGCCCATTGCTCCGTGCATAGGTGACGGGTGGAGGTGGATGGAGCGTAGGAGTGCGCACGCACCCCCACCCACTGCAGGCACCATTCCCATGGATGCCCCCCCACCGCACACCCACTGTGAGTTCAACACCTTATCCACCAAGCTACATATGTCAGTCACCCCTTGAATTCTCATGCTTGTGTGCATGTTTATACACATAAACTTCGGAACAACTACCTGAAAAAACCAGGTTACCTGAAGACCCTGACTTGGGCTCACACATCACCAGTGTTATGTGTGGGCCCCTAGATGAGGGGCCTGAGAGGGAGTGGCTGATCTGTTCCCTGCTGGGAGCCTCCAACCTGAAGAACGTGATTCAATGTAGGTGGGGATTTACTGCTCCTTGCTAATCAGCTGTGAGGGTCACTTGCTGGCCATGGGGACTGTTACATTCTGTCAACAGCATCCTGGGTTTCTTCCCTGTCAAGTTGCAGATCAGTTCTCTGTTGATCCCTCGAGAAGAACCCAGAGCTGCTCAGAAAAGGACAGTGGGTGCACCCACATGTTTTGCAGCACTCTAGGGAGTTTACACAAGTTGTCCATGTCCTTGCAATCGGAATGTGTAACGTGTAGAACCACCTTCTGATATAGGAACCACTTTTCCAGGAAGCAGAAAAAGATGCTGGGAGGAGTGGGGCTGTATGGAATAGATAGTGAGATCTCAGATCTTAAGCCATGATTTGAAAAGACTTGGGCTGTGATCTGTGAATTACTATGAATGACCGTAAAAAGCCAAACTTTGCCCTGACATATTTGCCTGTGGTGCAAATGAGGCAGATTTAGGCCAAAGGTTAATAAGCATCAGCTTGATGTAATCTCTCTGAATATACATGTAGAAATAAATAACTGATCCCACTACCATACATGTGTCAGAGAGCCACGTGCCATAATAAATTCCTTTGAATGCAAGTATGTGCGTGAGGTCAATATTTCTGCATATCAAACAAAAGACACTAAGGGGAATGTACAGTGTGGGAAATGCTTTGCTAGAGATCAGAGGGAGATTTTAAAATTTTGGAAGGTACTGAGACACTAGTGATGGGTCCATGGAAGTATCTGCGGGGTTGTGCTGCTACTGTCCTTGCACCACCACACCTCCCCCCCCTTCACGCTTCCACTTGATTCCACATATCATATGTTGTTTCAAATCTAAATACTTTCCAGTATCATCTAAGCAGTAAGTCCTATTAACATGAGTATCATGCAAATATGAATTGTATGCCATTATTCAGCTATGCTAGTTCAGTATGTCCTCAATAAAACCTGGGATGGATTCTTTGGGGATGGTTTCTACTTCAATAGCAAGTCCTGATTTGGAATGTTGAAAGGTCTTTTTGGTTTATTTGTTTTTTAAAGGATGTCACCTGTACATTTAGGAGTTACTAATTCCTTGTAAGTAATTCCCATTACACTGAAATGCCCTATATTGTCAGTTGTGTTCAAGCTGTAAGCAACATTTTATCGGTAGCCACTGGAAATTGCAGCTTATAGGAAAAATACACTAGCAGTTAAAACAAATGTTAGATTTCTTTTTTAAAGTCATGAATGTTGTTTGCATTTTCAGGTAGTCATCTGAATAAATATCCACACCTGAATTTTTGGTTTTTTTTGCTTATTTGTGTCTTTGTACAGTCCAACCTTTCTGGTTATTTTACGGTGGATATTCCAAACTAAAATAACCAGGGGAAAACCCTGACACCGCCCCCCCCACAAATGAAGCAAGTATCCCAAATGGGCTAAATGGAACAGAAACAAATAGCACATTGTATTTACTTCCTCAGATTCTATTCAAAGCTAGTTAAATTGGCAGATATATTTGCTGCAGATGTTCATTTCAGCTCTAAAATACACCCCTTCCTTGCTAAAATGAGGCTTCCCCCAACCATATAAAAGTCCACTAGGGAGCCAAGGAGTTGATTCAGTGGTTTGGTATTTTCAAGTCCAAAAGAACCCACTGACAAGTTTGCTTTATTGTGAGTCAAATCAAACTGGAACCATTTTTTTTTTTTTTGGCCTGGTCAGTAAATTTCCCTTTTTACAGACCAAATAAATCCATATGTTAAAGAGACACAATCTTGGGGATGAAACCTTTCCTCTGTTCCTTTTTATAAAGCTCCTTGCCAGCAGAACATCTCTTTTTTCCCTTTATGTACTTTGTGTGCAGCATTCAAAGTTAAGGTGGTAAACAAAAATTTCAAGTGATGGATTTAAAAAGAGCTAAATCTGCTTTCTATCCATTTGTCTTCCCTTTGTCCTTAATCTTGATTTGCCCTGTAGGTTAGTCTTATCATAAAGACAGTATGAATGACTCTCTCAGCGCCTTTCCTCATTAATGCGGCAGGAAATTGATGAGCAGCTCTCTGGAACTGTGGATTTTTTTGGCAAGAATTATAGCCCCTATTTATTTTGGAGGGACCCGTGCAGCTTTCTAAGTAAATATATGTAAAATTTTCCCCCCAAAATAAACACTACGAGTAATTGCCTGATATATGAAGTTGACATTTTGGCTTTGTGATTTGCTATGATATGTAAAAATCTAATTTTCTCTGTGGAATGATGCTACTGCAAAATTGTAAGTAAATTAGAATCAGTGGTTTACTTAGAAAGTGAGTAATAGACTTGGTTGTAGTGTATCAATATTTATTCTGCAGTTTCTCAAATCAGCCCAAATCTGCATTACAGAATGCTAAATGTATGTGCAAATATGATGTTTGGTTTATAACTGGTAGGAATAAAGACTGGTGTGAATTTTCCCCTTATTCACACTTTCTATCGTTTTCCCAATAGACTTTAGCTGCTAGGAACAGTTGGCTTCCTAGCCTACAAAAACCATGCTAAACTTAAGCGCTTTTCACATGAGACGCTCCCCCCCTCCCATGTGGGCGACTGGGTGGGTGTGGTGGGGGCGTCCGTGTGACAGCAAGTGGGGATGGGTGAGGGTTCACCCACCTCCACCCACACATGGAGGCATTGGGGAAAATGGAGGTGCCTCCATGCATGGAGGTGGGTGTGCGTCCGTATGCTGGGCCGCACACGTGCCACACAAATACCGCCACCATCCCCCATAGACTGCGGCACCTCACAGTCCGTTTAAGAAGGGCCTTACTGTACTGACAGCAGTGGGGCTGCCCAGCTGATGCTAGATGGTCAGCATGTGCATAAGTGTTTGTAGGATTGTGACCATGGTTGACCATATTTAAATTCTAAAACCTAGGGGGTGAGTAGACTTTAGCAAGTATGTTTATGTTGAAGCTTGTCATTCCCAGGTACATTACCTTTAACAAGTGAGTGGTTGGTTAAACAAATGCACATGGCGTCTAATGTGTATACTTATAAATTAAACTTAAAAATAGATTCCAAGAAAGAAAGAGGAATACATAGCTAGCCACACGCTGAGTGACCCTTGTGAAACTAGAACCCCGTGGGGTGACACAAGGTGACAAAGTTTTTGATGCAGGATGCATGGTTAGAAATGAATAGAAGCGAGCTAGGCATTAATTACTTTTTCTGACCAATGAGGATAGGACAAGAGGATTAAGTTGCAAGAATAATTTCTGTTAAAATATTAGGAAGAATTTTCCCACCATAAGAATAGTTTAAGCAATGGTATAAGTTACCAAGAGAGTTTATGAAATCCTCATTGCAAGTTTTAAAAAATAGACTAAAATATCTGTCAGGGATGGCTTAGTTACAATTAATTCTGCCTTAGTGGTGGTGGTTTTGGATAGGCTAGATGCCCTTTAAGGTCACCTCCAGCCCTCTAATTCTAGGATTCTAGATGGCAAAGCTTGAGTTCCGCTAAAGAGTAGAATATCTTTTATTATGAAGAGACAGCTTTGAATGAGTTGATGAACCTGAAAAATCCCTATGGAAGACCATGTAGCTGTATGGAATACCTGAAAATGTTACAAGAATTATTACAAACTTATACAAAACATTAACAAAGAGTGCAGAATCAAAGATGTAAAATTGAAGAGCCTATGGTTTGTGATTAGAACTGGTCCTCTCTTCTCAATCATTAATGATTGGCTGATGAGAGTAAGCATAAATGGAAAGCATTATGGTATGAAACTCAATAGAAGGATGTAGCTTAAGGATCTGGACTTCGCAGATGACACTGTCATGGGAAACCTTGATGAGGAAAAGATACAAAGTCAGGCCAACATAATATCTGACAATGCTGTAGCCATAGGCCTTAGAATAAGTCTACTAAATGGAAGTCTAGTGCCAGTTTGGAATTTAATAACCTAAAGAAGTGCCATACTGGGTCAGGCCAATGGCCAATGATGACCGAGAGAGACCATTTGGAGAAGTACCCAACAGGTCATAATGGAGCGATTCACTCCTAGCTCCTGACAGTCAGAGGTTATGTCCCCCCAAGCTAGTAGTTAATTTCAAGTACTTCAGTTGAATATGTAATTCAGAATTTTCATTCAAACAGGGAATATTCTGTGAACAGGAGGCAAAAGTTCTTCACTGTAGTCTATCCTATCCACTTTGCTCTGATCATGAATTTGTTCTTGGACTGGGGCAGTTGTGGCTTCCCAGACCCAATTTTCAATGTGTTTCAGTGGCACAAGCCTCATCCACTTCAATAGGGCTTTCTCTAGTGGAATGCTCGGTTTCAATTGTTTAGTCCAATTTATATCTCTAGTACAACAATTTCTATAGCATGACGGGCTGCTCTGAAAATTAGTGTAAGCTCCGTGTGCTGAATAGGAGGTGGGAGCAGGAATGCTTAAAGCATATGCACAGAGCGGAGGAAGGAGAGGGTCCAGGTCATGGGTCCATCCCTTATCCATTAGTGCATGCCTTCATCTCCCGCTCCCTTCAGCTAAGCTCGCTCTTTCACGAATTGAGGGCAGAGACTGTGGATGTTTTCAGACGTGACATGGTCCCGATTCACCACAGTGGATTCCCAGCTGTGGTGAGCCACCCAACCACCCCCCGTGGTCAAGGAAAGCCCCGAACAGTTGTGATGGGACCGGGACCACGGCAGGGAATCAGACACACAGACCACGGCCCAGGGCAGCGCAACAGATGTGAAACCGATTCCCAGCCGTGATCAAAACACCCAGAAGGCACTGGGCAGGGGTGGGAGGCAGACATGGCCGCCAGAGGGCAAATGAAGCCAGAAGCGCCCACAGGAAACTCCCAAGGGAAACGGGAAGGGAGGGGGAAGAGGGAGAAGAGCCACTGAGGCGGCACACACACCAGGCACAGAGATAACGAGGCCACAGTGGAACACACAGCACAAACACATGCCCGGGCATGCACACACCCAGATGGGAAAGGAAGGAAAGGGGGGACACAGCAGGACAGACAACACACAAGGCACAACAGGCACAGGGGGGAAGGACGGGGGGGCAGGGACATGGAAGACGGGGGGAAATGGCCCAGGGGTCGACCAGGACACGGGGAACAGCAACCAGGAACCCCACAGCTGCACAGCCAGCATGGGCAACCCCACAGCCACACAGGCAGTCCTGGAATGGGGGATCCACGCAAGGTCGGAGCACAATCACAGGGGGAGGCCACATGGAACAGGGAGTGGCCCGGGAATGGTCCAGGAGGTACCCAGGCACCCCAAGCACCGGCGAGGGTGCAATGGAGGGGATGTAGGAGAGCTGGAGCCATGCAGCCAGCCCAAATACACACACAAAGCTGCCCCCCGGGAGGACGCCAGGAGGTGCAGTCCGGGAGCCCCAGACCCGCACAGTCACATAGACACCCGGGGGGCATGGGCACAGGAGGGATTGCAGGCGGGCAAGGATGGTCTACAGCACCCCGGAGAGCTGGGAGGCAGCTCAGAGATCAGGACTTGGCCCTGAAGAAGGCAGCCACGGAGGGGAACATCGGTTGCAGAGGCGGACAGGGGGGCCCTCAGAGGGGGCCCGGAGCCACAGGCCGGGGCAGAGGAACCCCGGGAAGCAGGCAGCACAGCAGCAAGGCTAGGACTTTGTGGAGGGAGCGGGCAGCGGCCCATGGCAGGAGGGCGGAGCTGGGAGCCCTCAGCGGGGCCAGCCACCGGGGCCCAGAAGGCACAGGGGGCCTCATAGCCAGCTGCAGGGGGCCACGAAGGGGCCCGGGTGGCCCGCCAGGTGCACAAAGCGAGGCCACTGAAGCATGCCCCGATGGTATCCCAGTGCTGCCATGTGGTGGGCGACCAGGTAGTATGCCTCAAAGGGATCCTGCACAGCGAGCCCCACCTGCACATCAGAACAGGCCCACACACCAGTGCCCTCCCCCGGTGGTCCCCTGCACCTTAGCCCTCCTCCCCCGCACTGCATGCCCGGGGTCCCCTGCCCAGCCTTCTTGGTCACCCTCTCCCCTCCCTTGCCAGTGTGCCTCAACTGGGACCTCCAGGTGCTCCCGGGGCAGCTCTCTGCCGGGCTCCTCGCCCACCTGCCTCAGATACCAGGGCGTGCCGTGCCCTGGGGAGATATGGGAGCGGTGGGTGGGGGTGGGCTGCACGTGTTCCCCGGCAGCCCCCCCGATCCCCTTCCTGTGGTGTAGGGTCCCGGGGGTTTCTGGGGCTGTCCCCGTGCCTGGTGTGCCCCCCCTTAACCCATCCCCCCCAATCCATCTCCCCTCCCTCTCACATGCTTATCCTCGATGTCAGTCTCAGAGCCCTCTGAGGCCGGTCCCTCAGTGTTACTGGGTTCCCCCTGTGTCCACTGGCTGAGGGTGACCAGTATGCCGGCCTCAGCGTCTCCCAGACAGGACAGGGGCTGGGTGATCCTGGTGCTGGTGCTTGGGGGGTCTTCTGGTCTCCAAGGTCCCAGGGCATTCCTCATGGGGGTGGGGCTCCTGGAGCCGGTGCCTTCTAGGGGGTGGTGAGGGGAGGAGGTACCTCAGACCATTCCCTGCCCTGAACCACGGCGGTTCCGATGAGGCAGGGGGATACTATGGACCCCTTCATATGCAGTATGCGGTCCAGGGCATCATAGTAGGGGGCGGTCCGGGCTCGGCGGCCGGGTGGCCGGTTGTTGTCCCGGATGGCCTTGTACCCCCACTTGAGCTCCTTCACCTTCAATTGGCACTGAGCCATGGTCCTGTGATGACCCGCCACCTCCATGTCCTGCACGATCTCCCAGTACACATGTTCATTCTGCTGGTTGACCGCGAGCTCCAGTTGATGCTCCAGGGTCCCCCAGATCCTGATTGTCATGGCGCAGCGCCGTGGGGTGGTTCAGCGGCGGGGGATCCAGGGGGGTCCTCGAAGGGTGAGGAGACAGGTGGGGGATGGCCGAAGCCCAACACAGAAAGGACTGGCCCCGATCACTCACCAGACCTCGCCCCTGCAGCAACAGGATGCTCTCCAGGGGATGCCACAAGCCCCGCCCCCCCCAGCCAGGCACGTTTCAGCTAACAACTCCAGCCCCGCCCCGAAGCAGTGCGCGCCTGGTGGCAGAGCGCGCTCAGTGGGGGGGGGGGCTTAACTCAATCACAAGGGCTTTCACCTGGGGAATCAGGAAGTGGATAAAAATGCCGGCGGGGCATCAGGTCCCCGCCGGTAATCGTTGAGAGAAGCTGGCCCCTGTTCCTCATTCCAAAAGTTAAGTTCTTGGAGTGATTGTGGTGTGATGGAGATTGTTGTGACTTACTTGTACCTTGCCTTGCTATTCCTTGCCCCCCCTCCACCCTTGTGAGATTGGTGTGACTGAGCCTCCTTCCACCCCCATCCTCATATTCCTTGATTGGTCTGTGGTTGTTGTGATCCCTTTTACCTGTGTTCCTGTTCCTCGTTCCTCCCTTCAGGTTGTGTGCATTCCCAGACCCTTCCTTCCCCGGAACCTCCCCAATTCCCCCTTCCCCCTCCTTTCCACACCCTGACCCCCTCCCCGTTGCTCCTTCCACTTTGATCCCCTTCCCCCGCCCCACTTTGGTGCCCAGGGTTGTGTGTTGTGGCGAGCAGATGGCTCCCCCCCCTTGCTATACTCCTGGTGGCACATTCTCTCCTCCCCTATGATGACACGGGTTGCCTTCTAATCGGAGGAAAGCCCACCTGACAACCTGAGGGGATTACTGGTAACTCAGCGTGCCAGCGGAGAGACGGCCCCAAGTTTAGACCCCGTCCCTGGCCCAGTGACCTCCTTCCTGCCCTGTGTCCTCTTGCCCTCGTTCCCACCACCACCTAACACAATTACCGGAATCTAAAAACCTTCTACCCCCCCCTTTTTTTTCCTTTATGGAGCCCCAAGATCCTGCCCAACAAATACAGGATCTCTTAAGGGCTGTACAGGGCCTAACTATGGAGGTCTAAGACCTTAAAAGACAGAATCAGGACCTCCGTGCACAGAATCAAATTTTACAAGAGGCAATGGGAGCAAGCGGAGGAGGTGCAAGGGCATTTCCTTGGGCTACCCCCCTTGCCCCACCTCAACCCTGGAATCCCCGGCCCGGTCCCTAGAGAGCCCAACGCCCCACGCCCCGATCAATTCTATGGGGATCGGAGGGCCTGTCAGGGGTATTTGGCCCTGTGTACCTTAACTTTTCAGATGCAACCATTGACGTACAATACTGACCAGACAAAGGTTGCCTTCATCATTGGATTGCTCAGTGGGACAGCCCTAGATTGGGTCACCCACCCTGCTGGCAGCAAACGACCCCTTATTGTGAAATTACAAGGGGTTCGTGAAACAGTTTAAGTTTTTGTTCGACTATCCCCATCAGATCCAGGATGCCAAACAGGCAATTCTGCATATTAAACAAGGGAAATCCCCGCTTCTGGACTATGTCACATGATTTTATTGTTTGTCCTTTGATCTAAAATGGAGTGATGTCACCCTGCGGGCGTTGTTTCAGCAGGGACTCACTGAAGAGATCAAAGACCAACTGGCAGGAGTGGCAACTACACCCTCTAGCTTGGAAGAATTGGTCACCTTGATGATACATATTGATGACCGGCTGGGCGAGCGACGGAAGGAGAGGCAACGTGAACAGGGTAAGAGGGCATACCCGAGAAGTTCCCGAATGCCCGTGGCCATCCCCACCGGTCCTTCAACAGAGACAAGTGTAGAGCCGATGCAGATTGGAGCTGTTCAGGGTCCATTGAGCCTCGTAGAAAAAGAGCGACGCCGTCTCCTGCATCTATGCTTTTATTGTGGAGCAAACACACATTTTTCCAGGGAATGTCTTGTAAAACCCAGTTGTGTCTCAGGGCCAGGAAATGCCAATGGCCTGGAAGGACAGGGGGCCTCCCAGTAATTACATCATTCCCCAAGGACATCAGAAGGACCTAGACGACTGCGGGCTGGCATCTGTTGATCCCCATGATGATACAAGTTGACTCTTCTGCCTCCAAGGTTATTCGTACCCTTATTGATTCAGGGGCCTCCGGGACCTTTATGGATCTCTCCTTTGCCCACCACCTGGGGCTCCCTGTTCAAGAAAGACTGCGAGTAGAATGGGTACAGACCATTGACGGATCCCCCATCTCATCACGTCCAGTTATTCAATGCACTCCACCACTGCTTTGTGTCATTGGGGAGCACCAAGAGGAGTTACAGTTTGACTTGATTGCTTCTCCTTTATTTCCCTTGGTTTTGGGGTTCCCGTGGCTGTCCCGCCACAATCCCACCATCGATTGGATGAGCCAACATCTAGGGTTTAAATCCCCCCAATGTCGCAAGGAATGTCTCCGTCCCACACCTAGGATCCTGGGGCTGCAGAACTCCACTCCTGTGATGGTACCTCTAAACTCCCGGCAGTATATCAGGATCTGGGGGGGGGGGTGTCTTCGACAAACAAGAAGCAGTGGCGCTTCCCCCCATAGGCCCTATGACTGCCCAATAGAACGGATCCCTGGTGCTGAACCACCGTATGGGCGCATCTACAACCTGGCACCAGGGGAAATGGAGACCCTTTGGTTGTACATCAAAGACAACCTAGAGAAGGGTTTTATCCGGCATTCATCCTCCCCAGCTGGGGCACCTCTATTCTTTGTGCTCAAGAAAGAAGGTGACCTCCACCCGTGCATAGATTTTCGGGGGGCTTAACAGCGTGACAGTCAAGAACCGATACCCCTTGCCCCTTATCCCTGAACTGTTAGGGAAACTAAGTGGGGCCACGATTTTTACCAAACTCGACCTCTGGGGAGCTTTTAATCTAGTGCGTATCAGAGAGGGTGATGAGTGGAATACGGCGTTTCGGACACGTTTTGGTCACTTTGAGTATCTGGTGATGCCCTATGGACAGGGCCCCGAGGGATCCGCGGGTCTGCGAATCGCAGATTTCCCGCGGAATTCCCCTCCCCCCGCGGAATCTCCTGCCCCGCTTACCCCAGCGCAGAATTTCCAGCCTGCGCTGCGGGGACGCGGGGCAGGAGATTCTACGGGGGAAGGGGAATGAACAAACCCTCGGGGCTTCCCCTCCCCAGCCTCCCCACTTGCCAGGGCCCTTTAATTTGCTTACCAGGGATGGCAGCAGCAGCTGCTCCGTCCAGCGCGCTCTTTTCCTGCTCGCACTTCCTGGCCCCTCCCGACGGGGCTCTCAGGGCGACGCAGCCAGATGACGTCATCCGGCTGCGTCGCCCTGAGAGGCCCCGTCGGGAGGGGCCAGGAAGTGCGAGCAGGAAAAGAGCACGCTGGACGGAGCAGCTGCTGCTGCCATCCCTGGTAAGAAAATCCTTTTGGGGTTTTTTTGGGGGGTGGGATTCAAGCATGCCCCAGCAGCTGGGGAGGGCAAGCCCCGGCAGCTGGGGAGGGGAGGCCCTGAGGGTTTACCAGTGCGGGGGGAGGAGGAGGCAAACCAAGCCCCCCCCCCGCATGGTAAATCGCGCCGAGGCGCAGAATTGGCCCCTGACTCCCGCGGAATTTTAAAAAAAATTCCACGGAAGAATCGGGGCCCTGCCTATGGATTGGTGAATGCTCCAGCCACATTCCAACATTTCATAAATGATATCTTTCGTGATCTTCTAGATGAATACCTGGTGGTTTATCTGCATGACATCTTGATTTTTTCCTCCTCCCTTTCAGAACATGTGAAACATGTCCGTATTATCCTTTCTAGACTACGAACGCACCGATTCAATTGTAAGTTAGAGAAATGTTTGTTTCACGCTACCACCATCCCCTTTCTGGGTTTCCTTGTATCTGCCACGGGAATTCAAATGGACCCCAGCAAGGTTTCTGCCATCCATCGATGGCCCTCCCCCGCTTCGGTAAAAGCGCTACAAAGATTTTTAGGTAGTACAAACTACTACCACCAGTATATTGAGAACTATGCGTAAAAGACTACTCCTTTGATGCAGTTGCTGAAAAAAGGAGCAACATATCGTTGGTTGGCTCCTCAACAACAAGCGTTCATGCAACTGAAACAAGCATTTAGTTCTGCCCCCTTGCTCCAACATCCGGAGGTTACGAGACCTTTTATCGTAGAAGCCAATGCTTCCAACCAAGCCATAGGGGCAGTACTAATGCAAACCATAGAGGGACAGAAGCAACGGTTGCCCTGTGCTTACTATTCACAGCAGTTGACCCCTGCGGAAAGGAATTATATGATCCTGGACAAAGAGCTTCTGGCAATCAAGGCTGCGTTCGAAACATGGAGGCATTTTCTAGAGGGAGGCCCCCATTCTATTTTAGTCTTAACCAACCACAAGAACTTAATATACCTCCAGACTGCTCATATAACCAACGGGCGACATGCCCGCTGGGCCCTTTTTTCCCCTCGATTCCAGTTCAAAATTCAGTACCGTCCGGGGTCTGAAAATAAGATGGCTGACGCCCTGTCATGCTGTGAGGAAACCAAAGATCCCCCCCCCCTTCTTGTCCTGCACCGATTATTCCCCCAGGGGTCTTTGCGGCCACCCTCCCGTCCCTACAGGATCTTCAAAGGGAGAGTCAACCTCCAATTCCTTTATCCCCTAGGGCCTGCATTAATGAACTTTATTACCATAAGGGGTTAGTGGTAATTCCCCCCAAGTATCAGCCACAGGTCCTCTGGGCCCATCACAACTCCCCTTTAGTGGGGCATCCAGGTTATCAATGGACCTTAACCCTTGTCCAACGAACCTTTTGGTGGCCAAGAATTTGACAGGATGTAGAAAAGTATGTCCGGGGGTGTTCGGTCTGTGCGCTAACCAAAGTTCCGCGTCAACTTCCTGTGGGACTGCTGCAACTAACCCCCACCCCTAAAGGTCCATGGCAGAAAATTGCAATAGATTTTATTGTAGGATTACCAAACTCCAATCAGCAGACAGCCATTTTAGTTGTAATAGATTATTTTACAAAGATGGGGCATTTCATCGCGTGCCCCGGACTCCTGACAGCACCCACCACCACGGGGTATCTATTAAAAGAGATCATCCGCCTTCATGGCCTGCCCGGCGAAATCGTCTCAGACCGGGGCCCCCAGTTCATTTCAAAATTTTGGAAATCTCCCTGTACCCTCTTAGGGATAAAGGTACAGTTAACCACAGCCTACCACCCCCAGGCCAATGGGCAGGTGGAGCGTACGAACCAACATATCAAGCAGTATCTTCAGTGTTTTTGTAATTACCTACAGGATGATTGGGCAGACCAACTGCCACTTGCGGAATTCACCTATAACAACGGGCCAAATGCCTCGCTAGGGAATTCACCCTTCTTTGTGTCATACGGGTTCCACTCCGCCTTAGATTTACCTACGCAACTTCAAACTTCCGTCCCTGCCGCAGTAGCTCTCGTGCAACGAATCAGGCGAATTCAGAAGCAAGCTCAACAGTGCCTCCAAAGGGCCCGCCAGCGGTACAAAACTATGGCAGACAAACATAGGAAAATCGCTCCCATATTTCAAGTCAGAGATCTGGTGTGGATTCGGAGGAGAAACTATCCATCCCTTCGCCCATCTGCTAAACTAGATGACACCTACATGGGACCCTATCCGATTCACTGACAACTAAACGAGGTCACCTATATGGTATGCCTCCCCCCCATCTCCGGATCCACCCTTCCTTTCATGTCTCCCTGCAAAAGAAGGCATCCCCCCCTCTGTATCCCCTCCAACAGACTGTGTCTCCCCCTCCAGTATTATTCCAAGGGGTTCCGGAATATGAGGTCAGTGCTATTTTGGACTCCCAATACAGGGGGTCCCACTTGCAGTACCTAGTGGACTGGAAACATTATGGAATCGCTGAACGCTCCTGGGAGCCCACAGAGAACCTACATGCCCCCCACCTTGTTCTGGCCTTCCATCGCCACCACCCCTCCCACCCGGACATTTGCACCCTGGTGGGAGGGGCCCTGGACAGGGGGGTACTGTCACGGCGCAGCGTCGTGGGGTGGTTCAGCAGCGGGGGATCCAGGGGGGTCCTTGAAGGGTGAGGAGACAGGCGGGGGATGGCCGAAGTCCAACACAGAAAGGACTGGCCTCGATCACTCACCAGACCCCGCCCCCGCAGCAACAGGATGCTCTCCGGGTGATGCCACAAGCCCCCCCCCAGCCAGGCACGTTTCAGCTCGCAGCTCCAGCCCCGCCCCAACACAGTGCGCGCCTGGCAGCAGAGCGTGCTCAGCGGGGGGCGGGGCCTTAACTCAATCACAAGGGCTTTCACCTGTGGAATCAGGAAGTGGATAAAAATGCCGGCGGGGCATCAGGTCCCCGTTGGTAATCGTTGAGAGAAGCTGGCCCCTGTTCCTCATTCCGAAAGCTAAGTTCTTGGAGTGATTGTGGTGTGGTGGAGATTGTTGTGACTTACTTGTACCTTGCCTTGCTATTCCTTGCCCCCTCTCCCCCCTTGTGAGATTGGTGTGACTGAGCCTCCTTCCACCCCCATCCTCATATTCCTTGATTGGCCTGTGGTTGTTGTGATCCCTTTTACCTGTGTTCCTGTTCCTCGTTCCTCCCTTCAGGTTGTGTGCATTCCCAGACCCTTCCTTCCCCGGAACCTTCCCAATTCCCCCTTCCCCTCCCTTTCCACACCCCGGCCCCCTCCCCGTTGCTCCTTCCACTTTGATCCCCTTCCCCCACCCCACTTTGGTGCCCAGGGTTGTGTGTTGTGTTGAGCAGCTGGCTCCCCCCCCCCCTTGCTATACTCCTGGTGGCACATTCTCTCCTCCCCTATGATGACACGGGTTGCCTTCTAATCGGAGGAAAGCCCACCTGACAACCTGAGGGGATTACTGGTAACTCAGTGTGCCAGCGGAGAGACGGCCCCGAGTTTAGACCCCGTCCCTGGCCCAGTGACCTCCTTCTTATCCTGTGTCCTCTCGCCCTCGTTCCCCTCCCCAACTAACACTGATAAAGTCCTGGGTTTCCCGGTGCCCCCATTGTCCCCCTCGATGGTAGGGCCGTCACCCATGTGGGTCCTCCTGGTCCTCCTCCTCCTCCTGCTCCTCCACCTGGGCAATGCCCATCTCCTCCGGTTGCTTGGCCTCCTGGGCCTGTTCCCATGTCTGTGGGTCATAAGGGGTAGTGGTGGTTGGTTGCCGGGTTGCCTCTGTCCCGTGCTCCTTCACCCTGTCCCCCCCGTCGGCCCGCCCACCTCGCTTGGTGCCCCTGTGTCCGTGCCCCCCCCTTTGGTCCCCTTACCTGTTTCCAGGGTGCCTTGTCCCCCAGGCAGGTTGCTGTCTCTGGGGCAGCCTGTCCTGGCTGCTGATGCTGCTGGTGTTCCTCCACCTCCTCCATTTGCAGCGCGACCACCTCCCCCTCCACCTGCGCTTCCACCGCCTCCTCCTCCCTTGCTCGCTCGCCCTCTGCTCTCCTCTCCCTTCCACCTCACTCCATCCCGACACATCCCCCTGCTGCTGTGTACCCTTTAAATCTCTGTCCGCGGCCTGTGTTGTTGCTTGGTGCCTGGCAGCGATGCTGCATGGTTTGTCCCCGGCTGGGAATCATATTACTTGATTCCGGCCGGTGGTTGCCATTTAGATGCTACTTTTTGTTGTTTCCTGGTGGGAATCACTTTGACCACGCTTTCTGAGATGGTCCGGGCTGGAGCTCCAGAAGCATGGTTAAATTTGACCCCTGCTGGGGATTGACTGTGGTGAACATCTGGCGCCCGCCGCGGGGTTGAGTGTGGTTGAGTGTGGGTGATTTCAGACATGACGGGGCACCTATTGGCCCCGTCATGGAATCACCTTTTGATTCCCCACCAGAATCAAAAAGTCACGTCCAACAGACGTGCCGGCTGATTCCGGTGGGGAATCTTGGGGGGGGGGAGCATGGCTGCGCAGCGCAATGTGCGGCCGCACAGCCCAACCCCTGTCTCTTATACACATCTAGATGTGTATAAGAGACCCATTCCCATGGGCGCACACTCATCTCCACACATCTCCACACACAGAGCAACCAGCATTGGAGCCCGTTGCTCCCTGCATGGGTGATGGGTGGAGCTCAGGAGTGTGCAGGCACCCCCACCCGCTGTGGGTGCTGTTAGGAATGTTCAAACAGAATGGGGTTCAGATGTTTGGCTGTTCAGCACAAAAACTTAGTTCGGGTTCATGGATTCAGTCCCACAGAGTTTGGACCCCCCTGAACGTTCAGAAAATTCAACTGCCTGGAAGCTTGGGGCCCTCCAGGGGTGCCTGTGGGGGCATGACAGGCCATCGGAGATACAGCAGTAGCAGCAGCAGCAGCAGCAGCAGCAGAGACCAGGAAGGTTTGGGGCTTGGCACCCCAGGTTGCCCGGGAAGGCAGGCTCAGCGCTTGGCCCCTGGGCATGCCCGTGGGGGCCCGGCTGGCCATCTGAGACCCAGTGGTAGCATCAGACATTGGATTGCCTGGGCACAGAAGCCATGGCACAGCAGAGGAAACAGAAGTGGAAACTGGATTGCCGGGGCACAAAACCCATGGCACAGCAGAGGCAGCAGTAGCAGCAGCAGCAGCAGCAGCAGCAGCAGCAGTCATTGGATTGCCCAGGCACAGAACTCATGGCACATCAGAGGCAGCAGAAGTGGACATTGGATTGCCGGGGCACAGAACCCATGGCACAGCAGAGGCAGCAGAAATGGACACTGGATTGCCAGGACACAGAACTCATGGCACAGCAGAGGCAGCATTGGCAGCAGCGGCAGACATTGGATTGCCTGGACATAGAACCCATGGCACA
>QEPC01001906.1:814033-842243 GCA_003113815.1 Sphenodon punctatus | reverse complement strand
GGTCCTCCTCCTCCTCCTGCTCCTCCACCTGGGCAATGCCCATCTCCTCCAGTTGCTTGGCCTCCTGGGCCTGTTCCCATGTCTGTGGGTCATAAGGGGTAGTGGTGGTTGGTTGCCGGGTTGCCTCTGTCCCGTGCTCCTTCACCCTGTCCCCCCCGTCGGCCCGCCCACCTCGCTTGGTGCCCCTGTGTCCGTGCCCCCCCCTTTGGTCCCCTTACCTGTTTCCAGGGTGCCTTGTCCCCCAGGCAGGTTGCTGTCTCTGGGGCAGCCTGTCCTGGCTGCTGATGCTGCTGGTGTTCCTCCACCTCCTCCATTTGCAGCGCGACCACCTCCCCCTCCACCTGCGCTTCCACCGCCTCCTCCTCCCTTGCTCGCTCGCCCTCTGCTCTCCTCTCCCTTCCACCTCACTCCATCCCGACACATCCCCCTGCTGCTGTGTACCCTTTAAATCTCTGTCCGCGGCCTGTGTTGTTGCTTGGTGCCTGGCAGCGATGCTGCATGGTTTGTCCCCGGCTGGGAATCATATTACTTGATTCCGGCCGGTGGTTGCCATTTAGATGCTACTTTTTGTTGTTTCCTGGTGGGAATCACTTTGACCACGCTTTCTGAGATGGTCCGGGCTGGAGCTCCAGAAGCATGGTTAAATTTGACCCCTGCTGGGGATTGACTGTGGTGAACATCTGGCGCCCGCCGCGGGGTTGAGTGTGGTTGAGTGTGGGTGATTTCAGACATGACGGGGCACCTATTGGCCCCGTCATGGAATCACCTTTTGATTCCCCACCAGAATCAAAAAGTCACGTCCAACAGACGTGCCGGCTGATTCCGGTGGGGAATCTTGGGGGGGGGTGGGGCTGCGCGGCGCAATGTGCAGTCACACAGCCCTGCCCCCCACGCTCCCCCAGCCGCCCACCCTCCTGGAGATGGGCGGGCGCAGTGGCCAATCTGGCTGCTGCGCCCGATTCCGACCCGGGGTCTGGGTCCCAGCCCGGAATCGACGGCGGTAACAGATGTTACTGTCCGCCGATTCCCGTCCGTGGTTCAATTAACCACGCTTTCAGGGATGGTGCCCAGACCATCCTCGAAAACGTGGTTATTTTTATCACCGTCGGTGGTTCACCATGGTGAACATCTGACGGCAAGCAATCAGATGTTATGGGACCATCCGCCACCATGGGGGATTCACTGTGGTTGAGTGTGGTATCGTAACGTCTGAAAATACCCTGTATCCACAAGCCAGATCCAGGAATTGGTAAGGGGGCAAAACAAAACAAACAAACCTGTCACGGGCCAGAATTCCCCAGATTATTCTCCCTTGCTCCTTAGCTTCTGAAATACTCAATGGACTATTTTATTTTTACATTATTATTATAAGTGACTAAATGGTCTGCTATGTGTTTACTCACTAACTACAACTTGTGGAATACTATGCCAAGATGTTCAAATTTACTCCACCATTTTTTTTTCAGGTTTATTTTAAATTTTTGGTCTGATGCTGAGTATTTCCTACTGTCTCTGAGAAATTCAGGCTGTGTTGGTTAATTGCAGTTGGTCACAAAAGTCACATGTTGTTTCTGTTCCTTTAATGAATAAGCGAGATCCTTCAAGACAGCTCATGTAAACTAAAAATGCAATTTAGGGGGGTTTGCAAATGTATCTTTGAAACTGGATTTCCACTAACATTTGTGAGAGTAAACTCAATTACCTGGCTGTTTGCAGAAAGAGAATACAAAAGATGCACAGTGTGACTAGAGCAAATTTATGCTTTAAATCTGAGCAAATATTTATGGAAACATTGTGTTATTTTCCAGGCCTTAGCACAGTAGGTGCTTTTCTCTGGCACTAAACTCCCACCCCCTCCAAAGATGTCACAATCCTGCAAACTCATTGGGCTCTACGCAGCTCTTTCTCTGAGGACAGTGGAACCAAATAGCCACTGAGCAAAATTGGCAGAAGCATGAGGACTGCCTTGCTAGTTGGATATTCTGATCTAACAGTGGGCAAGAGATTTTTTTTGGCTCTAATGAACTTGTTTCAATCAACATAGACTCAATTTCCTTAAGAGCAAAATATAGCTTGTCTTTTGCCATTGCTTGTAAGAGTGAGTCCTGGCCTTACGTACTACATCAATTAGTTCTACAAGATGAACCTTATTAAATTTGTCTCCTTCCCACTGTGAATGCAAAAGTGGGAGTTGTTAAAAGCCAACATTTGGATTGCCATTTAATCCTGTGAAGTGGGTTCCCTAAGCAGTAGTTATTCTCCTATTTTCCTAAAGAGACACCACTGGCTAGCTATAATATGTATATAAATAAAACAGAAACTGGGGAAAGAGGATATGGTTCCTGTCTAGCGAAAAAAAATTAAAATACTTGATTTCACTTCCATCTTGAATTGGGGCAAAATTATATTGAAATGTATTGCAAGTACAGCCAAAAGAAAAATTACATTTACAGTTTGGTTGGTTGAAAAAATTCATTTCAGTATACTGAAAATATTCAATTGATTGACATTTTTTCCAATGAAATTTTCAATCAGAAGATTCTGGGACCAGTGTTTTTCTCAAAGATTTTTTGTTTTGTTTTCTGAAAAAACAAAGCATTTTTCTTCTTTCTTTTTTTTAAAAAAAAGGAAAAGAAGAAGAAAAATTAAGGTGAAAATGATCCAACCAGCTCCAAACATGGTGAAGGGACGCTGGCCTTGACACGGTACATGTAATGCAGGGTAAAAACAAATGTCACAGCAGACCAGCTTGGCTTGCTGTGGCACGTCTGTGTATGGACCCCACCTGCATGTGTGTGCAGCTTGGGATTGTCCTGAGCTAGTCCCACCTGTCTGCCCAATCGGGCCAAAGTGGGACACCCCAAGGCAGCACGCATGCTCCCAGGCAGATCCGCCGGCCCCAACTGAGTCCACCATGACAAAAAGCCATGGCTAGTCATCATTGGCCGCTATGGCTGCCTGTCATGAGGGGGGGGAGAGGGGCGCTGGGTGCAGCATTGGTGCGGGGACAGAGGGTCACATGTTCCCCATTCTTCCCACTCCTGGGATGTGCAACCATCAGTCCAGCCAGGCACATGATTGTTTTGTGCCTCGGCCTGGCACGCACCATGTCCACCCAGGAGTGGGGACAACAGGGAACATGTGGCCAGCTGTTCCTGCCCCCACACTGCCCCCAGACCCCTGCTGTGATGGGTGGCCTGGCAGTCACTTCTATTTTTAACCATAATAATGGGGAACGTCTGGTCCGTGGACCAAATCCCACCTGTCTGGTTTCTATTTGGCTGCTTTCCAATTCCTGGAACTGGCCCATGGATGCAAACACAGAAAGAGTGAACTCAGGGAAGACAGTAGAGATGAGGGCATGTATTCGAGGACAGGAGATTGGATCCATGGCATAGATACAAAATTAGGGCACTGGAAGGTGAAGTAGTGACGAGTTCATTTCCAATTCTGCAAGAGAATCCTTGGCCATTTTCAAATGGTCCACGGTGGGTGGGGGGAATGTGTGTCTGCCCGTAGTGGCTGTAAGTGGGTGTGCACCCATTCCCATGGGCGCACACTCATCTCCACACATCTCCACACACAGAGCAACCAGCATTGGAGCCCGTTGCTCCCTGCATGGGTGATGGGTGGAGCTCAGGAGTGTGCAGGCACCCCCACCCGCTGTGGGTGCTGTTAGGAATGTTCAAACAGAATGGGGTTCAGATGTTTGGCTGTTCAGCACAAAAACTTAGTTCGGGTTCATGGATTCAGTCCCACAGAGTTTGGACCCCCCTGAACGTTCAGAAAATTCAACTGCCTGGAAGCTTGGGGCCCTCCAGGGGTGCCTGTGGGGGCATGACAGGCCATCGGAGATACAGCAGTAGCAGCAGCAGCAGCAGCAGCAGCAGAGACCAGGAAGGTTTGGGGCTTGGCACCCCAGGTTGCCCGGGAAGGCAGGCTCAGCGCTTGGCCCCTGGGCATGCCCGTGGGGGCCCGGCTGGCCATCTGAGACCCAGTGGTAGCATCAGACATTGGATTGCCTGGGCACAGAAGCCATGGCACAGCAGAGGAAACAGAAGTGGAAACTGGATTGCCGGGGCACAAAACCCATGGCACAGCAGAGGCAGCAGTAGCAGCAGCAGCAGCAGCAGCAGCAGCAGCAGTCATTGGATTGCCCAGGCACAGAACTCATGGCACATCAGAGGCAGCAGAAGTGGACATTGGATTGCCGGGGCACAGAACCCATGGCACAGCAGAGGCAGCAGAAATGGACACTGGATTGCCAGGACACAGAACTCATGGCACAGCAGAGGCAGCATTGGCAGCAGCGGCAGACATTGGATTGCCTGGACATAGAACCCATGGCACAGCAGAGGCAGCAGAAGTGGATACTGGATTGCCTGGGCACAGAACCCATGGCACAGTAGAGGCAGCAGTGGCAGCAGCAGCAGACATTGGATTGCCCTGACGCAGAACCCATGGCACAGCAGAGGCAGCAGAAGCAGACGCTGGATCACTGGGGAACAGAACCCATGGCACAGCAGAGGCAGCAGAAGCGGACATTGGATTACCGGGGCAAAGAACCCATGGCACAGCAGAGGCATCAGCGGCAGCAGCAGCAGCAGACATTGGATTGCCGGGGCACAGAACCTATGGCACAGCAGAGGCAGCAGAGGCAGCAGCAGCGCAAATTGGATTGTCCTGGCAAAGAACCCATGGCATAGCAGAGGCATCAGAAGTGGACATTGGATTGCCAGGGCACAGAACCCATGACACATCAGAGGCAGCAGTGGCAGAAGCAGCAGACATTGGATTGCCGGGGCACAGAACCCATGGCACAGCAGAGGCAACATTGGCAGCAGCAGCAGACATTGGATTGCCCAGGCACAGTACCCGTAGCACAGCAGAGGGGGCAGCAGCATAGATTGGATGGCCAGGGTCAGTGCAAGATGGGGTCTAGGCCGTTTAGGGCTTTAAAGGTCATCACCAGCACCTTGAATTGGGCCTAGAAGACTATTGGCACTTGACAGTTAGTGCAGCAAAGAGATCGTCGGTGTTATGTGCTCACGATGATGCATCCCCATAAGGAGGCGAACCGCTGCATTCTTTATCAGCTGCAGTTTCCAAACCATCACCAAGGGCAACCCCACATAGAGCGCATTGCAGTAGTCTAGCCTTGAGGTGATGAAAGATGGACAACAGTGGCTAGATCTGAGTCCAAAAGAAAAGGCTACAGCCTCCTCACCAGATGAAAAGCGCTCCAGTCCATCACCGCAACCTTGCAATCAAGGTGCAGCAAAGGATTCATAAGCACTCCGATGCTGCAAACCCAATCAACCAGAGGGGGCTGGACCTGATCAATAAGAGGAGTTCCAATCCCCTCCAGGGCACAAGACCAGCCAACCATCACCACCTGTCTTGTCAGGATTTAGCTTCAGTCGACTCACCCTCATCCAGTCCCCCACCGCAGTCAGGCAACAGGTAAGCACCAAGACTGCCAGACCTGGGTCAGATGAAAAGGAGAGAGAGAGGTGGGTGTTGTCAGCATACTGATGGCACCACACCCCAAACCTCTGAATGGCCTCGCCCAGCGACTGCATATAAAACGTTGAACAAGAGGTAGAACAGTTCCTGCAGGACCCCTCAAGGGCGATCCTGAGAAGCAATTGCCCAACACCGCCCACTAAGGCCTCCCAGACAAGAAAGAGTGGAACCACTCAAGAGCAGTCCTGCCCGGTCCCGCAGGTGAGTCAACAACACCTCATGATCAATGGTATCAAAAGCCGCTGAAAGATCTAATAAAATTAACAGTGTAGAATTTCCCTGGTCTAACTCCAGAAGAAGGTCATTGACCAAGGCCGCAAGTGCAGTCTCTGTGCCATTCCCAGGATGAAAACCAGACTGTAAAGGGTCCAGGAATATAATAGCATCTCCCCTACCTCTCTGCGCTAATTTCCCTCTGTACTCCAGTCCGTGAACTCCGCTCCTCGTCTGTCCCTTCTCTCGCCCTCCCACGCCTACCCTGCTCCCCTAACCGCCTTCGTCCCTTCCCCCTAGCTGCCCTCCATGCCTGGAACTCCCTCCCTGCCCACATCCACCTCGCCCCCTCCCTTTGTACCTTCAAATCCCTTCTCAAGACCCACCTCTTCTGCTCTGCCCTCCCCAACTCCTCACTCTAATCACCTAACTCCTGCTGATACCTAGGGATGGGCGAACAGAACACGGTTCGGATGTTCAGAAGTTCGGTCATTTGGTCTGAAATCCGAGTTCGGGTTTGGCTGTTCAGTTTGGCGGAGTTCGGTTCGGCCGAACTTGGCCGAACAACCTAAAATAGCGCTATCGATACCGAAACCGAATTTGAATTTATTTATTTTTTGTTTGAGTCTGAAACTACCCCATGTCTCCTCCCCTGGTGCCAGGAAGTCTGCCCCTCAGCTGCCGCCCACTTCCAGTCACATTTTTCCTGCCTTCCAGTCATGTTTTCCCCATCCCCGAACTCATCCGAACTTTTCTGAACTGTTCGACCGTTGGAGCATTCGGTTCGGACGTTCAGATCATTCGTCCGAACAGGCTGAGTTCAGCCCAAACTCCAAACTTCCGAACCACATTCGCCCATCCCTACTGATACCCTCCATCCAGTACCATCTGTTACCTGAGGTCTGTGTACTCATATCACCTCGAGCCTCCCCGAGCTGTTTTTAGGAGGGGCGGGGTAAACATTTAATAAATAAATAAAATAAATAAATAGCCTCACCACATGGACCAACCAGCCATCATTCTTGATGTAAACAAGCCAAGCGCATACACCTGGGACCTCGCATCCTCATGAATGTTACACTCCTTGTCTCTCCCTCTGTTTCTCTTCCTTCATCATGTCCCCACCCCCCACCCTGTCTCTCAGATTGTAAGCCCTAGGGTAGGGACTGTGTCTATTCAATTATTTTGTAAAGCGCCAGGTACATTACTGGCGCTATATAAATGCTTGCTAATAATAATATTAATAATGTGCCTGAAGCTGATGAGCCACTTCCCATTCAATAACCTTCCCTAAAAAGGGAAGGTTAGACACAGGACCATAGCTGGCAGGGGAATCAACATCCAATGATGACTTCTTAAGCAAAGCAGAGGCCGAAAAATAGCTGCCTTAAGGCAGCTTGCCACTCTGATCTCCCGAAGGGAAGTGTTGATCACCCCAGACAGCAATGGCCCCAACATCTCCCACCTGGCTTTCACCAGCCAGGATGGGCATGAATCTAATTCACAACTTGTGGCTCACACAGCCCCCAGCACCTCCTCTGCATTGGTGGATGACAACAACTGAAACCAATCCCCCCCCCCAAAAAAACATGCTGCTGTCACTAGCATGGGGGCCTTATCCAGGTTTAATTCATTTCAGTTCGACAACAGGTGCCATAACAGGTGTCCCCTCCAAGTCAAAAGACCACAAGACATTTTTAGAACTCCAAAGGCCTGATCCACAACACATCAGACAGAGCTAGCTTGGCATTCAAGATCACCTGCATGGGTGTTTGTGTCACAGGGTATGCCTTCATCAACCACAGCGTGATTAGATAGGCTGGATCTCCAATGATTGCTGGACACATAAGCACGCCTTTGATAACCCTGTATATATTTGGGGCAATTGCCCCCATGTACATCCTTGCAAAGAATGGCAACGTTTGAAGAATACTCACATCGTGGCTCCTTCCCGAAACTCTGGTAAAGATGTCTATGAAGTGGCCCTTGTGGTTCACGATGGCTTGCAGGGACACAGAGAACTGACCCTTTCTATTGAGCTAGTCAACGTTGCTGTCTGGAGGACAGATTATGAAAATATGAGTCCTGTCTATGGCCCCGGTGCAGTGGCGAAAGCCCATTGTGATAAAGCCATTGTTCACCTCCTCAGGCTTAACCAGCTGAATCACCTGCTCCATTAGTTCCTCCACAATGGCCTTACACACCTCAGTGAGGATCCTGGTGACTGTGGAGGTTCCCACACTGAACTGATGTGCCACACTACAGCAGGAATCAGGGATTGCAAGCCTCCAAATGGCTATGGCCACATGCTTTCCCACTGGTATGGGGTCCCTCATGTTGGTTGTCTCCTTTTCCAGGTGTGGCTGGAGGATACCAGTAAGGTGGGATAGTAGACTACATGGCATTGTGAAATGTTCAGTCCATGGGTCATCCCCCCAGGTAACCAGGATGATCTTCCACCAGTCCTTGCTCCTGAACTGGACACACACCCATCTCTCTGTGAGGATGGTTTGGCGAACGTTGTAGGTGACCATAGCAATGTTTGTTGACAGGAACTGGGATGCAAGGGAAACCCCACCCCCTCAGCATGGCATTAATCTGTGCCTCCACCGGGCCCATTTGGACCACCTTATTGTCTGCAATCGCATCCGTGCCCTTCTCCATCTGCAAGATGTGTTCTTGCTGTAGAAACTGTTCTGTGTGTCCAGCATGGAGGTCCAGTGCTGCTGGGCTGTGTGCTGGAATGACAGTATGCATGCCCTCTGAACATTGTGAATGCTCCTGTCCAGCATCTCAGCAGTCTGCAAGAGTTGCTGAAATGCTGCACCCAGACCTAGCTGGGAGCACATTATACCGGTGCTCTGAAGTCTGCACTGGCTCCCTATCACTCTCTGGGAACAATTCAAGCTGCTGGTCTTGACCTTTTAAAGCCCTAAATGGTCTGGGTCCCACATAGCTGAAAGACTGTCTGACCTATCATGTCCATGTCCGTGTCCCATTGCAGTCCTTACGGTCAGCCGGGGGCATCTTCTTGTGCATTCCATCTTTTGCCCTTGTCCATAGGATAGGGGGTGTACAGGAGGGTGTTCTTGGTTGCCGCCCTGGTTTTGTGGAACTCCGTTCCCCAGGAAGTTCACTTGAGCCTGAGGCAAAGCATCATCTGGAGGCGGTGTAAAACATTTTTATTTGAAAAAGCATTGGACGGGCGAAAATAGGGGTTGGCTGTGTTTGGGGGCGGTGGAGGGGGAATTTTTATTGTTTGAATTTTATTGTTGTTTTATGAATTTTAAGCCACCCTGAGCCTCTACGGGAAGAGTGGTTTATAAATTTGAGTAAATAATTTTTTTTAAAAAAAAAATACCACTTCCAACTGGTCTAGTAATCATCAAACAATTCTTAAGTTTCCCCTTCTCACCCCCCCAAACCTATTAGAGCACCTTCCTAAGGGCAAGTGTGACTGAAATCCATGCAAGTTTATAACTGCACAGAACGCACAAATCATTGGGCCACTCCTATCTTTGTTCATTCTGCTCTGACACATCACTAAGAAGGTGCAAGGGGGAATCAAATATCAAGTTAGATGGGATCAGAGCTATTTTACTTGTGTTGACATGCAGAAAAACAGCTCTGACTTTACACCCTGATTTTTAAATTGGTGTAGAGAGTGGGATCAATTAACATTACATTTAGACAGGTTTATCTCTGCTGGTTGCTAGGTGCAATGAATGGAACTGGCCATTCTGTTTCAAAGCCTTGTATTTTTGTCACTTGGTTCCCCAGAAAACTGTCACTCTCTTTTGAATCAAAATCTTATTTACTTACTGCAAACCATATCCACTATCATGTACTCCCAACTGAATGAAACATAGAAAAACATACACATTTGTATCTAGCTTTGAAAAACTTCCCCCTGCTGAGAGGCAGCAGCACTTTTATAAAGAAAATCAAGGAAATTAATTAACTATAACTGAATTTCACCTCTTTAACCTTAGCTCTCGAGCAAACCTGAGCTAAATAAACACCTGACCATTCAATCTCTCCCACTTAAGGTTAACTTGAGTTTATTATTCAGGCTACTGCCCTTGTGTATTAGGCAAAGCATAAATTACGCACACTAATTACCTTGGATGGGGCACCACTTTAATGAATTCTTTTAATTAAACTGCAACACAGTGGTTTTGCACAGGATGGTCTATATTTCATCCTTAAACTACGTTAACCTTCATCTTTGTCTAGGGAGATCACACACTCAACTTAGTTTAATTCATTTAAGTAGTATATACATACATCAAGCCTCCTTTGCTATTACTAGAAAATTTGAAAAATGTTTGTGTTCCGTTGCTACGCTAAGAAATTAGATGCTTCAATTAAAAGTTATGATTCTGCCAGGAAAGCAAAGGGCAGTGCACACACAGAAGGAGGGGCATGGCTGGGGGGAAATGGAATTAGAAAATATTTTAATATTAGCCATTTTAAAAACAAACACAAGTAGATCATTTCATGTGATATGCTGCTTGTTCTGAATTTTGCTTTAGGTGAATTGGTAAAATTTCCCAAGTCTCTCTTAATTAAAGTTAAATTAATTAAATAACAAGAACTTTATTGTAAGCACAAAGGATCAATGATGAAACTTGTTGTGGCAAATTCGGGTATAACTGTGTGTGTGTGTGGGCGGGGGGGAGTGGATTTCTAGATTAACAATGACTTTGCTTACAACTCAGATGGCAGCTGAATATCAATATTTACCCAGTGATATTTTTTAATAAGGAACTCCCATCCCATTCTCGTGTATCCATTCCCTAGCTTGAAACATTCAATAATGTTTGCGGTCCTATGTTGAGGCTGTGAGGACAGCAAGGAAGGAGTTATTTAATGTATATATGCAGCCCTTGAGGGAGGTCGTGAGAGGGTTCAGGGTGCGATGTCACCAATATGCTGAGGATACTCAGCTGTACCTCTCCTTTTCAACTGACCCAGACCCTGCTGTCTCGGTGCTATCCCAGTGTCTGGAGGCTGTGGTGGAATGGATATGACAGAGCAGACTGAAGCTGAACCCCGATAAGACAGAGGTGATGTTGGTGGGGAGAGCGAGGGAGGTGTCGGCCCCACGATTGGGGGGGGTTCACCCTCCTATAGCCCAGCAGGTTTGGAGTTTGGGGGTAGTATTGGATGCAGATCTCCACCTGAAGCGACAGGTGGAGGTAGTGGCGAAGGCCACCTTCCGCCAGTTGTATCTGGTATGGAGGCTGCGTCCGTACGTCTCCAGCCCAGACCTGGCCTCCCTCATCCATGCCTTCGTCACCTCGAGGCTGGACTACTGCAACGCGCTCTACGTGGGGTTGCCCTTGTTCCTGGTTCGGAGGCTGCAGCTAGTACAGAATGCGGTGGCCCGGCTCCTTTCGGGGATGGGCCATCGGGAACACATAACACCTGTGCTCCGGACTCTGCACTGGCTGCCGATAGCGAGGCAAGCCAGGTTCAAGGTTTTGGTATTGATCTATAAGACTCTTCACAGTCTGGGCCCCTCGTACCTCAGGGACCGCCTCACCCTCCGTGCCCTAGAGCGGCTCCTTTGGTCCGCCAGGGGTGCCTTCTTTGAGGTCCCCCGTGTTAGGCGGGGGGGCACAATGGAGAGGGCATTCTTGGTGGCCGGGCCGCCCCTTTGGAATTCTCTCCGGGAGGAAGCTGGTCTAGCCCCAAGCCTGTTAACATTCCGGCGAATTTGCAAAACCTGACTGTTCGCCCAGGCCTTTGGGGATGGGGGACTGGGGCCGGTAGGTTTTTTTTTATCCCCCTCCACCCTTATTTATTGTATTAATTAATTTATATGTTCCTTTGCCCTGTTTTAATTGTTGCAATTTTATGAATGTTTTAAAATGTTTTATATTTGTATTTTTTTTTTTTAGAGTGTTAACTGCCCTGAGCTGTTTCAGGAAGGGCAGGGTAAAAATATGATTAAATAAATAAATAAATAAATAAAATAACTTCCATGCAAGGGAATATATTTTCCCTTCCCTGTGGCACCTTACCCCCTTTCTGCGCTGAGCATTACCATTCGTTATTTATCTACCCTCAGTTTCAAGACCTTTGTGGCTTCCCATTCTTATGGGGATGGATCTCCACGAGAACATTATACCAGTGCTCCAATCTCTGCACTGGCTGCCTATAGTCTTCTGGGCCCGATTCAAGGTGTTGGTTTTGACCTATAAAGCCCTATACAGTCTGGGCTCCACTTATCTGCACGATCGCCTCACCCTGGGACCTGGATCGGCCCCTGCGGGTGGCTGGGAGTGCCCTTCTCGGGGTCCCCTGAGTTTCTCGGGTAGGAACGATGAGAAAGGTGTCCTTGATGACTGCACTGAGGGTCGCTTGACCACAGACCTTCCCTCTTTCCAAAGACAGTGTAAGGCCTTGCTGTTCCACCAGGCTTTTGGTAAGGGAGATGGATGATGGGTGGAGGGATAGGGAGGGGGAAGGTTTTTTAGCTCCACCCTGGGATATTTTACTGTTGTTTTATATTGTTTTTGTATCCTGTTATTTATTTATTATGTTATTTATATATTTTATATGTTTTTAACATGGTGTGAGCCACCCTAGTTGCCATGGCAGGAGGGGGCGGCCAAGAAATAGAAATAAATAAATAAATAAATAAATAAATAAATTTTTAGAAAAATGAAATAGCTTTTACAAATCTCCAATTGCAATGCAGTCTTAATTTAGTTGAAGTGAGTGTGGAGCATGAGTTGACATTAGGGTTGAAATGAGCTGCTAAATTGCTGCTCATGAAAAAAATTGCCATATCAAGAACCGGGATCGATTCCCCAACCGTTTCCTGATATAATGCAATGTCTCAATTTTCACAATACTAAAATTTATTTATTTATTTATTTTATTTCAGTGATTTCCATCCCTCCCCTCTCGCAAAAGGCGACTCGAGGTGGCTCACAAAATATAAAAATACAAAAAATAAACAACAATAATATAAATACTAAAATAACAACCAATAAGAGAAAAAAATTTTATAGAATAAAAGTCACAAAATTCCACCCATTCCTCCCCCCCCACCCCGGTTCCTNCTAGGAGGGGGAGGCCTCAGGGAGGGCAATGGGGAAGAGTAATAGGACCCTCACAGGGAAAGGCCACCGGTCAGACAATAGGCAAGGGGGATGGGACAGAAAAAAATACCATTACACGAAAGGTACAGTTTGAAATGCTAAAATCATAAACAGTCACTGGTTTTGGGGTATCCATGGTGGCACGGTGTAGTCTAGACCTCTTTGGCTATGCACTGCTCTGCACGGATCAGCTGATCCCCGGCACAAGGGCACTAGCTCACCAGAGCTAACTGGCGGCGTTTTCCAAAGCAGCCCACCTGGTCTCTACGCCAAGCTGCATGAGGGGTCATAACTCAACAGAAAATTATTGGTGTGAGCTGTTTTTGTTCAGGAACACCAATGGATTTTCCCTGTGAGTGCTGCAGCAGATCAGTACCCAGGAGCAAGGAGCTGGGCAGTTCTGGCTACTTTAGACTTTGCTGACACTTGGATGAGGCCTGATGTACAGAGTAAACTGGCAGACCCGTTCTCTGTGGTAGGCTAGGTGTGTCCGATAGAGTGCCACCACTGCACTTTCATGCTACAATTCAAAGTTTTGCAGACTAGAACAGTGGGAGCCCATGACAAGATGAGTGATGGGGACCAAAAGGAGACCAACACTTGAGGCTTGTGTACTGCCCGAAGTAAGGCACTCATTAATGGAGTTTGGACTGTCTGTGCTGTTTTATCTCATCTCAACCCTGATGACAATGGGAGGATACCCAATAGGTCACTTGGAGTGAATCAAGAGGGTAGTAGATTGTGGCAGGGAGCAGCATATTGCCGCTACGGTGCCTTTAAGAGAGTCTGAATGGAGCAGAAACCACACCAACTCTGGAGGTATAAAGTTAAGGAAGGCAGGCAGTAGAGAGCAGAAACCATGCTGGAGAGCTGAAGGCTTGTTGAGAAGCCTGGAGCCTGACTGAAGAGAGACCTGACTGGGAACCAGGAGCTCAAGACAGAGGCACCAGAGGCTTAAGAATGAGTGTCTGTGAGCTAGTTAGTGGACTGTGGTCTGACTAAGTGTGGCTTTGATGAAAATACTGTTTTACTGAGAGCTATAGTGGACCGGGGTATGTGATGTAAATAAAGTATTATGCTGATTCCCTGAGACTTTGCAAGTGACTTGGTACTGATCCTGTGTGAGTACTTACTCCTGGCAAGCCCACACCTGCTACAGCTTGGTGGAGAATGCAGGCAAACCCCAGCGCTGGCTGCTACACCATCATTGAGAAAGGTGAGTTCTGAACCTGGAGTAGGGGACCTGCCAGAGAGGTGAGAGGGATAACCTGAAAGACAAGAAAAGTGGCTAGAAGAGTGTGTCTAGCAACACAGAGTGAACCAGAGTAGCTGGGGGACTCTGCCCAGCAACAGAGGGAGAATTATGTCCCAGAGATTGAAGAGCAAGTGAGAAACAAAGCAACGAGTGCAAGAGCTTGCCCAAGGATGGAGGCCGTGCTGGGCTGGAGTCTGGAGATTCGCCCACAACAAACAACCAGAACATGGATCCACGATGGAGACAAAATAGCGCATGGAGAAGTATACCGACACTGGAGAGAGGATTACAAATTGGCTGCTGGAATAGAGCAGCTAAGATGGCAACCGCCTGTAAGCTTGTGGGGCTTCACTGAGGCAAGGTGAGAGAACAAGAATGGAGCATCCGACAAACAAAGCAGCAGAAGGCAAGTACTGGGGACCGGGAGGGAGGTATTGCCAAAGAGTGCCATAACTGTGGCCAAGTAGGACACTTCTGGAGGATTTGTCCACAAGCTTGGCAAGGCCAGAGAAGAAAAGAGACTCTGTATGGGACTGTATGTAAAAATGTTAAGTGCTGGAACTGTGGGGTTTTGGACCATACAAAGAGGAGATGCCCATTGGAAAAGTGTTCCATGAGAGGGAAAGGGAACAGCCTTAAGCAGAAGGACTTTATTAGGGAAAGCCTGGTAAGAGGTAGTGTCCCTAAGGTAACAGGAGTAGTGTAGTCTCTAGAGAAGGCATGTTGGGTTGCAATGGCTTTGGCCATCTAAGAAGAAAGTGCATAGACAGAAAGAACTCAGATAAAGTCAAGTGCTAGATGAGAAGATGTTGGGGATGTAAAGAGGAAGGACACTTAAAAAAGGGATTATGCAAATGTGAAAACCCAGAAAGAAAGTAAAGAAGTGCAAATAGGTCTGACAATGGAAGCTTAAGAAAGCCAAAGACAGGGCTGAGAACTCCCAGAGAAAAGTCAGAGGGAAAGTGGATGGATTACGATGGGAATGCATATTAAGAAGGGAAACTGATACAAGAAAAGAGGACATGGACGAATTAAGGAAGGAAAATTTGGCTCTTAAAACTGAGATAAAGGGCCATTTTACACGAGACAACCCCCTTGTCCACTTGGGGGATGGGGGGGGGGCATCTGTGAGACCGCCAGTGGGGATGTGTGTGCGCTCCACCCATCATTCATGCACAGAGGCATTGGGGAAAACAGAGGTGCTTCTGTGCATAGAGATCATTTCCACCCATTCCTCCCCCCCCACCCCGGTTCCTCCGGCGGCCCGTTTGAAAAGGGCCAAAGAGAATGAGATTGGAGTGGGTTAGAGACCTTCAGACATGAATAAAAATATCCTGCCCCGAAAAGAAACCCCAATTTAATTCCCCAAACCATCCCACACCCACCCCCGCCATATGCCTGGCGGAAGAGCCAGGGCTTACAACTTCACCAGAAGGCAAGGAGATTTGGGCTGAGGCAGATTTCCACCGGGAGGGCATTCCAAAGTTATGGTGCGGCTGTCGAGAATGCCCTCCTGCCTGTACAGACTCAGTGGAAATGTGGCACCTCCAGGAGGGCACTCCCGGATGACTGCAGCGGCCTCCTGGGATCCTAGGGGGTGAGGCCATCTTTCAAATAAACAGGACCCAGAGTTTTTAGGGTTTTATAGGTTACAACCATCACCTTGAATCAGGCCTAGAAGACAATAGGTAGCCAGTGCAAAGCTCGGAGCACTGGTGTAATATGTTCCCTATGGCACGGCCCAATCAAGAGACCAGCTGCAGCATTTTGCACCAGCTGGCAGCTGCAGCTTCCGAACCATCACCAAGGGCAGCCCCATGTACAGTGCATTACAATAGTCCAGTATCGAGGTGACAAATGCATGGATGAGGGTAGCGAGGTCCAAGTCCGAAACATATGGGTGAAGCCGTCTCACCAGATGTAGTTGGTGAAAGGCACTCCTGGCCACAGCTGACACCTGGGAATCCAAGTGCAGCTGTGAATCCAGGAGCACCCACAGGCTTTGCACAGATGGAACCAATGGAGGGCGAGCATCCCCAATAATAGGAGTGTTCCCCTCTCCCAGATCACTGACACCCTCACCACCAACGTCACCTCAGTCTTATCAGGATTAAGCTTCAATCGTCTCGACCTCATCCAGTGCCCTACCGCGGCCAGGCACCGAGGAGACGGTGATGGTGGGGCCTGGGTTGGATGAAAAAGATATATACAGCTGGGTGTAATTTGCATATTAATGGAAGCTAACTCCCCAGCTGTGTACGACCTCCTCCAGCCATTTCATATACATGTTAAACATGAGAGGGGACAAAATAGAGCCCTGTGAGACCCCACACAAGTGAACCCCAGGGGACAAAGTGCAGTCCCCTAGAACCACTCGCAGTGATCTACTGGCAAGGTAAGAATGAAACTATAGTAAAACAGTTCCATTCACCCTTCCCAGGTCCCATAGGTGAGTCACCAGCATCTCATGGTTCATGGTATCAAAAGCCGTGGATAAATCCAGTAGAACCAGAAGGGTCATGTGACCCCCTATGTAGTTCTACTAAGAGTTGTCGACTAAAGCCAACAATGCCATCTCTGTTCCATACCCAAGGGAAAGCCTGACTGCATGGGATCAAGAGAACCATTGCAGTCCAAATGCTCCCGCAGCTGCTGGGCCACCACCCCTTCAATAACCTTTCCTAAAAAGGGAAGGTTAGAGACAGGTCAGTAACTTGCCAGAGCATCCACATATCATCCCAATTTACCAACTTTCTGCTTACCATTTACCATTTACCACTTGCCATGTTGCCAAGAGTACCACTTTACTTCCAGGTATGTTGTTTCTGCATTTCTGAGGCAATCACTGTGCGAATAATCCACCCCTTAGTCTCCCCCCCATGCCCCTTAACCTCCACTCCAGCGGCTCCAATCAGAATTGTTGTTCTATGTTGGCCCCTTTGCTTTGACTAATCTGCAACTGGTCGCAGATGAGTAAAGGAATCTGTGTATCAGACAATGAGCAACAAGGAAGTACAAGGGGAAATGGAGGACAAGAAATGCATTGGTATTACATCAGTGTTAGGGATGTGCAAACAGAATGCGGTTCGGATGTTCGGACGTTCGGTCGTTTGGTTCGAAACCCATGTTCGGGTTCGGTTGTTCGGTTCAGTGGAGTTCGGTTCGGCTAAACTCGGATGAACATCCGAAAATAGTGCTATCGATATCGAAATTGATTTTTTTTTCCTGGTATCGGTATCATTTGGCCCTGAAACCACCCCTGGTCTCCACCCCTGGTGCCAGGAAGTCTGCTCCTCAGCTGCCTCCCCCTTCCAGACATGTTTTTCCTGCCCAAAGTCACGTTTTTCCCACCCCCGAGATCATCCGAACTTTTCCAAACTGTTTGGCTGTTCGAACGTTCGGTTCAGATGTTCGGTTCGGTCGTCCGAACAGACCGAGTTTGACCCGAACTCCAAACATCCAAACCGCATCAGCACATCCCTAAGCGGTAGGGGTGGGACATCAGGGCAATTACCGGCTACCGGATTTACCGGCTACCGGATTTAAAAAAACCAGATTGCAGTATTTGTACCGATTTACCAGTACCGGATTTTTTCCATTGACTTCAATGGGGAACTGTCCCCATTGAAATCAATGGGAAAAAAAACAAAAAACCTCCCCCTCCCCCTTCCAGACTGTGCAGGTGGAAGGGGGGGCACCGCCCAGCCTGGATCAATTTTATTTTTTTNCCGGGCCACCGCCGGCGACATGGAGCCCGCACCAGCCGGTACTAGGGTGATCCCAGAAGTTCACCGGAAGGCCTAGTAGTGCTGAAGCCGGCAGCCACAGTCAGCGCTGAAGCCACCGGAGTCGGACCACCGCCGCCCGGAGCGCAAGGTAGGTGATCCCTGGGTGGGGAGGTAGGGTGTGTGTATTAAACCACCCCCACCCCAGGGATCACCCTAGTACATCCATATCTACCTGCTGGTGCGGGCTCTGGGTTGTTGGCGGTGGCCTGGAGCCCGCACTAGCAGGTGCTTTGGGGGATTTTTTTTTTTTTTAAAGCCAGGCTGGGCAGGGTGGGTGGGGGGGTGTCCCCCCTTCCACCTGCGCAGCCTGGACTGGGGCAGGAAAGTGGGGGGGTTGTGGGTTTTTTTACATTGCGGCCATTATGGCCGCAATGTAAAAAATCCAGTACGGGGAATCCGGTAAATGGGCCGGATTACTGGGTTTAATCCGATACTGCCGGTACACCAAATAACGGCAGTATCGGATACCGGAAGAACCAGAATTCCCACCCCTACTAATCGGTGTTACCTCGCAGAATTTGAAATGGATAGCAAAGTTGTAAATGTGATTCTGATAAGCCGAAGGTCAGTAAACTGAGAAACAAAATGTCAGTTGAGACATTACCGAGTACTGAGAGGTTCTCAATTCGATCAAGGTGGTATCGGGAATCAGGATTTTGATGAGATTTCTCATTTTGGCAAAACAGACCAGAATCTATGTTGCTTGGCTTCTCCCTGTTCCTGCACCCCAGTCCTTCCTTTATTCCACTTCATCACTCTCCAGTTCCTGCACTCTGTTCCCTCACTGCCTTCAGCCTCATCTGTCCTCCTGCTCCTACACTCCGTCCCTTGATACTTTCAGCTTAATCTAGCCTCTGATTCCTGCCAATTCTACTTCCTGCTTTCTTGACCCCCGCTCTGCTCTGGGGACCTTGGCTTCAGCCCTAGTCCTGAAAGGACTCGCTGAGGTCCCGGTTCTGAATTGCTACCCACATCCCACCCATAACAGTTTGTTCTGGCCACAGGTGTCACTCTGCAGGATGATAGATCCAGTGAGGGTGCCCCTCCCAGATAAGGATGTGACTGAAGTTCTAGAGAGCTTACAATGCCAGATTCAGACCCTACAAAGACAGCTGGACACTCTGCAGGTCCATCTCCCATCACCTGACATGACATCGCCACCTCGGGAGCCCAAGGTCCCTCTATCTGACCAGTTGGATGGAGATTGCCTGAAATTTCATTGCTTCCTTAATCGGTGCCTGTTGCTGTTCCATATTCAGTCACTGACCTGCCTAACAGATAGTACAACGGTGGGGCTGATCATTAAGCCCCCTCCTAGAGCCCCTGGAGAATTTCATTCAAGTGATGTCTGTTATCTTCAGGGATCCTGACCCAGCCCGCTCCACTGAAATGGCCTTGCAGTCTCTCCAACAGGGAGAACGCCCTGCTGCTCAGATTTCCAATGTCTGGTGGCACACATGAGGCAGAATAAGGCTGCCCATCACTTCCATTTCAGGGCAGGCCTAAATGAGGACATCAAAGAAAAATTTGCCCAAGAGTCACCAGAGTATCTTGATGCGCTAATAAACCTGTATTAAAATTGACAATTAATTGACTGAATGTCTCAAAGAATGAGGACAAACCCCACAAATGTCCCTGAATTGCCTGAATACCATTCCGTTCCATCGCCTGCCACAGTACTGGGAGAAATCCTCTGCATGTGGGCAGAATGAGAGCTCGGCTCACTGAGGCAGAGAAGGTATGGCGCCATGCACAAGGACTCTGCTTATACTGTGCTCAGGTTGGTCAAGCCAGGTAGCAAGGTTCAGTCAGGAAAACTCCTGGTTCAAGCCCCAGGAGAAGGGTACCATGCTGGGCTCGCTGGCCTCTTGCATCTTGCCAAGTACCCAAATCAGCCCAGAGTCCAGCTCCACCCATATGCTTCTCCCTCTACTCTTGCAGTACCACTTGGGGAGGGAGATTGTGCTGAAGGTTTTAACAGACTCAGGGGCCTCAAGTAACTTTATGGACCTAGTATTCTCATAAACCCACGAGAACTCTAATTGAACCAGGGCCACCCCTGTAGCTGTGGAAAGAATTGATGTTGTTGATGTCTTCAGGCCCCATCACTGAGGAAACCAGTCCTCTGATGGTGATATCCATCCAAGACCATCATGTGACTCTTCAGTTTGACTTGGTTTGTTATCTAATAATAATATTTGCCATTCCAGATTTTCTAATTCCATTTTCCATTTTTATTCAATTCCATTTTCTAATAATATTTGCCATTCCATGGTTAACCACCCATGAGCCCTGGATCTATTGGAGGACTGTAACCCTTCAGTTCCAGTCTTCCTTTTGTCCAATGTTCAAGTCTCTCGAATCCTGATGAAGAAGGGATCCGGAGTACTGTTCCAGAGGACTCTGTCCTCTGAAACAAGTATCCCAAATGATCCCCATATGACCACTTGTAGAACTGTCCAGATCATCAGACTTGCCCATAAATACTGGGACTTTTCAGATGTTTTTGATTTTTTTAAAAAAAACTGGGGCGTGGGGAGGCTGATGTTCTGTCTCCGTTCTGTAGCTATGATTGTCCAATTGACCTTGTGCCAGGAGCCAAGATTCATTTTGGGTGCTGCCATGTGTGCACGCGTGCATGGTTGAGTGGTATGCATGCAGACCATGGGCCCCGTGCCAGGGGTGCATGTGATTTGTGTGCACGTGTGTTATACATGCCCCACTGGGAGTATTTGCTTATGCCTTTTGAACTCCATTGCCCCAGCCACCTTCCAGCATTTCCTTATTGACATTTTTAGAGACATGTTAGTTCTATTTGTGATTATCTACTTAGATGATATCCTCCTGAACCCCCCAGGCTTCATGACCTAGATGTATGCCAAGTCCTGGAGAGGATACGTCAAAACCAGCTTTTAGCAAAAATAGAAAAGTGTCCATTTGACCAGTGAACCATAGAGTTCCTAGAATATGTTATCTCCCCCAGAGGGATTAGTTTTGGCAGTCATCGCAGAATGGGTCCCTCCTAAAGATGTCTAGGAAATACAGTGCTTCCTTGGTTTCTTTAATTTTTTTCACCTCTTCATCAGTTTTCTCAATCAGTTTTCTCTATAACTGCAACCTTATGAAAAGGAACCTGCTTCCTATGGACCCCAGACATCCAGGAAGCTTTAGAACAGCTAAAACATGCCTTTACTTCAGCACCTATTCTTAAACATTCTGACCCCCTCAAATGGAAGATAGGTCCATTAGCAGCTATTAGCCAGACAGGATCAGGGAACATGATGGGAGCCAGGGGGAAACAACAGGGAATAGATCCCCGATCGTGACCTGTTGGGTGCTTCTTCCAAGCCATCGCGATTAGCCACTGTCGGAGACAGGATGTTGGGCTAGATGGACCATTGGTCTGACCCAGTATGGCACTTCTTATGTTCTTAACCTTTTCTAGTAATACTGGACATTCCATAGTTAAACACCCATGACCCAATGATCCATTGGAAGACTCGTCTCTAACACTTGTGGATGCTGATGCCTCTGGTATTGCTATTTGAGCTATTTTGTCCCAGCCTGCGGAAGAAAGGGTCTTCTTCACCCCTGTGACTTTTATTCCAGGAAGTTGACTCCTGCAGAGAAGAACTATATCTGGGACAAGTAATTACTGGCTATTAAAGTTTCTTTAGAAGAATTATGTCATCTCTTTGAGGGAGTGCAGTTTCCAATCCAAGTCCTTGCAGACCATAAACATTTGGAGTGCCTTTGGATTGCCTGGTGATTAAATCCTCAGCAGGCCTGATGGGCATTCTTCTTTGCCAGATTTGATTTTGTAATCACCTGTCACTCAGGAAGTCAAAATGGCTGATGCGTTGTTGTGTACGGATGAATATTCTGAAAACGCCTCCAGTCCCCCTACCATAGTGTTGAGACCAACCAATTTTGCTTATGCTACTGTGAGTTGTGATCTGAAGTCCTGCATCTGAGCTGCCCTGCCTTCCGACACATATGTTATGCTACAAATTATGTAATGAGATATTTCAGTCCCAATGAACACAATCTCCGAGACTCCAACAGTGAGAAGGCCTTCTTTTCCACAAATATCTCCTTTATGTTCTTGATAGTCCATTACAGCTTGAAGTTCTACATATGTGTCATGCTTCCCCCCAGCTGGCCACTTTGGGAATTCAAAGACTCAGAATCTGGTGGCCTGTGTGTTTTGGTGGCCTGGGCTCTGCTATTGTTTAAAAAAACCTATGTCAACTCTTTTGATCTCTCCGCTCGGATTAAGATCCTATGTGTAAAGTTGTTCAGGCTTGTATAACCCTTGCCTACACTGCCTTGTCCCTGGGCAACTATTTCTGTGGACTTCATTGTAGAGTTGCCTTGCTCACAACGTCACTCTGTGATTCTAATTGCTGTAGATTTATTAACAAAGATACCTCATTTTATTCCCTTCCATGCCTTTCCATCTGCTAAATAGACAGTACAGAGGTTTCTGGAACATGTTTTTTGATTTCATGGTCTTTGAGAGAGCATAATTTCAGATTGAGGGCCACAGTTTACCTCACATTTTTGGCAAGTCCTCCAGCCTTTTAGGTATTCAGCAATGACTCTCTTCTGCCTACCACCCACAGATGAATGGGCAGACTGAATGGATGAGCCAAATCTTAAAGAAGTATTTATATTGCTACCTTAATTATCAACAGGATGACTGGATTACCCTGTTGCTAGGGGTGTGCAATTCATTTTTAAAATTCATGTAAACGAACCAAGCCCCATTCCTTTTAGTAATTAAAATATGAAAACGATAGGCCAGGGTAATGAAAATGAACAAAAACAAAAAAGCATCAGTTTTAAAAAAAATTATAAAAAACACTGCGCATGCAAAAATGGCTGCCGGGGCCATTCTGCGCATGTGTTCCCTTTCCCAAAATGGCCTAGCAGCATCAGCACCATTTAGGAAAAAGACAGCTGTTCTGTGCATGCGCAGCAGTCGTTTTGCACATATACAGACTGGCTGCCCTTTTCCAAAATGATGCTGATGCTGCTGGCACCATTTTGGAAAAGGGCTGTGCATGCGCAGAATGGCCCAGCAGCCATTTTGCGCATATGCAGTGATTAATTTTTTTTAAAGTTTATTTTTAATAAAAATAAATGGGGGAAAAATTAAAATTAATATTTTTGTTTACAAACACCCCTCCCCCTTTGAAGGTTTTTTTGTAAATGAAAAAACAAAAACAAATGATGTGCCTGCTACATATCCCTACCTGTTGCCCTGTGCAGAGTTTGCATATAATAACGCTAACCATGCTTCTGCACAGCAGAGTCCCTTTGTTGCCAGTCATGAGTTCCACTCCCACAACCACCCAACCTTGCCACATCTCGTTCCTCAGCCCCAGCTGCCAGAGATTGGATTTCTCACCTAAAACAGACCCATTAGGAAATCGTCCCACACCTTGATGCTGCAAAAGAGACCTACAAAGGTCACGCATATCATGACCACCAAGAAGGTCCAAACTTCAGTGGGAGACAAGATCTGGTTTTCTGCAGAAGCGTGAGATCAGAGCACCCATCAGCCAAACGTGACCATTATTTTCTAGGACCCTTCCCTATTCTGAAACAGATTGACCCCATGGCATTCAAGTAACAGCTGCCAGACACTCTGAAAATCCACCTTGTTTTTCAAGTTTCTCTCCTGAAACCTTACCAGAACAACCACCTTCTGAGTTACTCAGTTCCTCCCCTCCACCCATAGCGGTCTAGGGACACATGGAATATACTCTGGTGGCTTATTATGGGCTTTCCACCAAGTTCACCCAGAAAAAACAGGCCCTGGGGCCCCTAGAAGTCAATCCCAGGGACGGAGGGTATTCTCAGGGCCCCAGGGCTTGATTCAAGCAGGGCAGGTGCCGTGCCTGGTGAGTCACCTGGGAACAGCTAAGAGCTTCAACCTGAGTATACAAATCCCCTGTCCCTGACAGCAGCCTGGCCCACAGAGCTCCTAATTGGGTAGACATGACCTCTTCAGGGATTGGCTGGGTGAAGATATATAACTTCCAGGTTTCTCCTTTGAGTTTGCCAGGGCAACAGACCAGAATCCATGTTCCTTGGCTTCTCCCTGTTCCTGCACCAGAGTTCTTTCCACCTTCCACTTCATTGCTCTCCAGTTCCTGCACTCAATCAATCAAATTTTATTAGGATATTTAGCTTTTGCCATCATCCAATACAACACTAACAATCTTTAGTGAGGATTTTGTTGGGGATTATACATGAACATAAACATAATACATACAATAGTTAATGCGTGGACATAAACATCTGCCTAATACGTTCAGCTTACAAGGCAAAAGTAGCTAGTCTAATAACATGTGTTTCCTTATGTTGCTGCTGTAATATTCAAATCAATTTTTCCATTTTAGAAAAAGTTGAAATAAAATTTGGAAGAAGAAAAAGCAACTGCTCCCTTATTTCCCTATAGAGTGGACACTCCAGCACATAATGGACTGTATCCTCTTTCACATTATTACAAAATGGGCAAGTTCTTTCATTTTGGGGGATTATCCTTCTACGGCCCTCTCACATGACCGTCAGCATCTGCTCCATCCTCAGCCTCGTTAGGACTATTCTCCGAAACTTTTTCAAATCAAGCATTAGATACTTTTCTAACCCCTCCCCACCTTGCCATAAAATATACAAGGATGCAACTTTAGAGAAGCTCACACTGGCCAAATCTTTTTGACGAGTTATGTCCCTGATACTCTTAACCAACAAAAGTTTGTCTGCAGGAGAAATCAATCGTAAATCATCAGTCACAAAATAACCTAAGCCCATCTGATTCGATGAGGCAATCACATAGCGTAGCCAAGGTGATTTATATCGAGAGTGAAACCCAAGATCTTTGAGCAAACACATCTTGGAGAATCTGAGTGGGGAATATTTCAAAATCTTAAGCTAAAATAATAAAAATCTAATGAGTAGGGATGTGCAAACAGAATGCGGTTCGGATGTTTGGTCATTTGGTTCGAAACCCGAGTTTGGGTTCGGTTAGGCGGAGCTTGGTTTGACCGAACTTGACCGAACATTCGAAAATAGCACTATCGATATCAATACCGAATTCCAAAGATTTTTTTTCAGTATCGGTATCATTTGGCCCTGAAACAACCCCTGGTCTCCACCCCTGATGCCAGGAAGTCTGCTCCTCAGATGCCTCCCCCTTCCAGTCACGCTTTTCCCTCCCAAAGTCACGTTTTTCCCACCCCCGAACTCATCCAAATTCACCTGAACATGACCGAACTGTTCGGCCGTTTTAGAGTTCGGTTTGGATGTTTGGTTCGGACATCCGAACAGATCAAGTTCGGTCCAAACTCTGAACATCAGAACTGCATTCGCACATCCCTACTAACGAGAATTTTCGTTTGAATAGCTTCCATCCCAGTTTCCAACCTAAGAAAGGCAGTAGACATTGTAGGTGAGAGCCCCAGAAGAGAATATAAAAATACATTCTGAGAAACTTCAATGTCTGTAGATGCCTCCCAGCCCCAAAAGTTCCTGCACTCTGTCCCTCACTGTCTTCAGCTACATCCATCCTCCTGCTCCTGTATTCCAGTATTTGATACCTTATGGCCTCACTACTTCCCAGTTCCTGCGCTGAGTGCGCTCCAGCCCTTGCTACCTTCAGTTTCTTCTATCCTCTGGTTCCTGCATTCCTACCTATGCTACCACCTACTTTCCCGCTCCCCCCCCCTCTGCTCTGGGGACCTTGGCTTCAGCCCTGGTCTCAAATCACCACCCATGGTCTGGCCGTAACAGAATCCTTCTCAAGACCAACTTTAGCTGTAATCCCTATGTGGAAAGCAAGGCATACAAAAAACATTGATGTTCCCATGTATTTCTTCCAGTATATCACACATACTGGAGCTGGTCCAATTCCATATGTATTTGACGTCAAATGAAATTTAGCTGTGCTGTATATCAACCATTTGGGTTCAAGTTCTGTCTTCCAGTTTCCACTGTGCTGTTCCACTGCCATCAATTGCAGTTAGAGGCTAGAGAAGAATCTGAAGCTACTGCAATGTGAAAGAAGCCAATGTGCTTTAACTTGTACAGTGTTTTCCATTTCATCTCCTACAGAGTTACGAAAATGAACCAGATTTGAAGAAAAAACATTTATTTATTTTTTTGCATACATGGAATTGATGCATTTAGGCATATTTTCCATTGATGTGCACTAGATTTAATCACTCTCTCCTGACAGCCCCGTTTCTCTGGGTCAATCCATAATGTATGTTTTGGTCTTTGTCACTGTAATTCTTTGAGCTTGTTCCTTGATGCCATTGTCTGCTAGGGCTTGCCTTACACAAGTGCCTGCAGGCTGTACTCTTATGGAACATATGTTCTGACAGCATCTGGTCTTAATAGGTTTCCCAAGTGGCTGCTGTATTACAACCTGCCTTTTTGGCAGCTACAAGTGCCCACAAAGCCTTTGTCTGTCTTTCTCCATGGGTCAGGGATTCTTGTTTTAGCAGATGAGTGTTAACAGGTGTGATTAAGTGTAAACAAGCATGTGGAACCAATGTGGCATTAGCTGTCACAGAGGAGGGACCTCCTGCAGAAATTGAAGTGTTTAGTATAGTTCATGATGGTATTTATGCTTGGCACACCCAGCCTAGGGAGACTGACTGGGCAACTTATGGCTGGGCATGATGCCAGGCTAACATACGGGGATGCGCGCAGGCAGCCAAGAATCATTATACTGCAGAAACATCAAAGGTATTTGGAGACCAGTCTGTTAGCAGGGAGATATGGAAATGAGTCTCTGTCTTCTGCTGACACATCTAGAGATTAAGAGGCAACTCGAACACTAGATGATTCGCTTCTAGTGTAAAGACAAAAATAGCTTCTACCTTCAGAGGGAATGGTAAAGGACCTGGATGACCAGCTATATGAGGAAAGGGTGAAGGAGCTGGGCATATTAAGCCCTGAGAAAAGAAGACATAAAAAGAAGACAAGAAGGGGAGGCATGATAACATTAAGAGAAATTTAAAGTGCCGCCATAAAGAAGACCCAGAGGACAGTTGTCCATTGCCACTAAGGACAGAATGAGAGGAAATGAGGTGTGTACTTGTTTCTTTTGTCAAAAAGAGAAGTGGCATCTGGTACCTAATCTATGTTTCTCTTTCCTCCTCAAATATTTTCAAAACTTGCTGGACAAACATCTGTCTACTATGCCGTAGGCAGAAGATATCCTGCTTTGAAGGACTTGATGGCCCTTAATGTCCATTTCAGTTCTGTGATTCTGTGGGAGAAGTCTTCTCCCTCCCCACTTTCTTATTTCTGGGCAAAGAGCCGTTGCACTCTGAGTGCATGGATTGTTTATGCTCCCTGCAAGGCACTAGCTCCAAAAATAGCAGAGCCCACTTTTTCTTTGGCCCTACTACTGTCCACGTCCCACATATGACACTGCTCCAGAACAGGAGCAAGTATGAGTGTGATGGTCCACAAATCAGACCCAGTGCCTTCCAGAGCTTCCGGTGGTGTGGTGGGCACAGCTGAAAAAGTTGTTGGGCCAGATTCTTGGTATCCAATGTGCTCCAGAAAGGAGCTGACCCAACTAAATCTATTATATGCTGTTAGAAAGAGAGAAATTAAGAAGAGGTATATGTTGGTATAACTCAGCAGTGGAGAACCTCTGGCTCATGGACTAAATCTAGCCTGCAGCTGTTTTTTAATTGCCCCTTTTCCAGATCTTGGATCTGGCCCATGTATCCAGACCCAACACTCAAGCAGTGAAGGATCGTGCTCAGGGGGAAGACAGTGGAGATGAGGACATGTACTCAAGAATAGAAGAATCCATGGCATAGATCCATGATCTGGACCACCACCTTCCTTCTCTGATCCTGAACATGCCCTTTAAGTGCTCATCCCACCAAATCCTATCCTGCCACAGAATTTGTGTAATTTCCAAAGTGGCCCATGGGAGGGCAAAAGTCCCCCACTCCTGGTGTAAGTTATCTGTTAGTAAGTAGATAAAAGAGACTCTGTTAGGCCTGAAATGAGAAATTTTGGTGAGTGCTGTTTCCATTAGAAGCAGGGCATTCACCAAGATTTGTGCGGCACAGGAACGTACCAGCTTTCCCACTGTATTTGCCATTTTCTGTTGTTTTTTGCAAGTTGAACTGGACTGCAACGGGCTGGTCCCAATTAGGGCTGTAGTGGCATACCGCCGCGGCAGCTTTTACCGACGGAAATCCCTATTCCGCACATCGTGGCACGGTTCGGCAGAGGCAGCTTTCCGAGGGCTGCGGCTGCGGTTTGTCGCTAAT
>QEPC01001906.1:774109-813933 GCA_003113815.1 Sphenodon punctatus | reverse complement strand
GGGGGGGGGGGAAAAGGGGGAATGGCAGAAACACAGAATCACCCAAAACTGACCAAGTCTCAATGGACACACACAAACAGTCCTGAAAGGTCAGTACTTCCCTTAGGAATGGGAACACTCGCTGTATTCTCAGCCCTACTCTATGTAAAGGGAGAGTAATTTACAGATTGAAAAGGCAGATGTATGTAACAGAAAAAAAAGCCAGCAGGAGTAAGTGAATGTGTAATTTTAAGTAGCTTTCATTTAACCTACATCTTCTTGCACTTTCTTCTGACACATCTGATGAAAAGTTACACTAATTTATACTCGCATGTCAACATACATCTTGTATAGAGATGCAACCAAGCCCCTAAGATTTGGGAACCCCTGATGAATTGGGGGTGCTCAAATCGACCTGGTCCCATTCGGGCACCATCGATGCCCAAATGGGACCCAATGGGATGCTTGAATGCGCTAGCTGGCCTTTGAAGGTGAGACGCCCCGCTGGGACCGCTGCAGACATCAGCTCCGCAGCAGTCCCAGCTGGGGCTTGCAAGTTTCAAAGGCTGCTTCCCCTCTCAAAGTGCCTCTCACCTGAGGCACTGAGAAGAGGGAAGTGCCAGTTGGCCTTTGAAAATGATAGGCCCAGCAGCGACTGCTGTGGACCTGGGCTCTACAGAGCTCTTAGCCAGCGCTTGTCAGTTTCAAAAGTGGCTTCCTGGTTACAGTGCCTATCAGAGCACTGTGTGGGGGAAGCCCCAGCCTGCCTTTGAAACTGACAAGCTCTGGCTGGAGCTCTCTAGAGCCAGGCTCTGCAGAACTCCCGGTTGGGGCTTGTCAGTTTCTCTGGGTAATGCTCATATTTTCGGGCATTGGGCACCCGATTGATCCTCGAATAGCCTACCAGGTGCCTGAAAATGCAGGCATGACAAGGCACGGGTACCAATTTTAGTATCTGATGCAGCTCTAATCTTGTACCAACTTTGTACATCTCTTCTGAATGTGGCACAATAGTTTCAGTGTCAGCTATGTAGGTGTAGTACAGGTCAGCACTTCTGACTTCCAGCCTGTTTATTAGTTACTTAGCATGGACTCAGCATTTCCTTCCTCTGTGAGCTGGCCAGCAAAGAGGGAACAAAATAAATGTCCACAAGACACAATAATTAATGTGCCGTGATATAGTCAGGGTCTGGGAAGGAGTCCATGTGATATACGTAGGGAAGTCTGTTTCATTTGCTGTAAATTACAGATGACAGGCATAATTCTGCTCCAATGTAAAGGTAAACATACTCTACTGATTTCAGCCATTACTCCAGATTTACACAAGTGAGACAGAGCAGGATTTGGTTTGACCAACCCTGATACACTTGGTTACAGTCTGGGACCCATGTTCACTGCATTTCCCCCTTTTACTGCAAATGAGAAGAAATGCCGGAGCATAATTTGACCTGGTGCCAGCAAAGAATGGGTGGTGTTGAGTAATGAGCACTGAAGATGGTGTAGACGTGGTAGAATATGTGGTGGAAGTGGACTATGCAATGAGCCATGAAATAGCACTGTCAGTCTTTACCTAAATGAAACCAAACAGAACCACACCCAAATCTACAATTGTGTTATGGCTGGAATGGCCACTGTTCGTGGTTTGATCCGGCTGAGACTCTTATTTCACCACCAATATGCTGATGATACTCAGTTGTATCTCTCGTTTTCAACTGACCCAGGTCCTGCTGTCTCGTTACTCTCCCAGTGTTTGGAGGCCGTGGCGGATTGGATGCGGCAGAGCAGACTGAAGCTCAATCCCGATGAGACGGAGGTGATGGTGGTGGGAAGGGCAGGGGAGGTGCTGGTCCCCCTGATAGGGGGGGTTTGCCCGCCTGTTGCTCTTCAGGTTCGGAGTCTGGGGGTGGTTTTGGATTTGGGCCTCCGTCTGGATCGGCAGGTGGAGGTGGTGGCTAAATCCGCCTTTCGCCAGCTGTATCTGGTACAGGGGCTTTGACCTTACCTCTCTGGGCCCGATCTGGCCACTCTTGTCCATGCCGTCATCACCTCGAGGCTAGACTACTGCAATGCGCTCTATGCGGGGCTTCCTTTGTTTCTGGTTCGGAGGCTGCAGCTAGTGCAAAATGCGGCAGCCCATCTTCTGGGCGGCATGAGCACATAACACCGGTGCTCCGCGCTCTGCACTGGCTGCCTATAGCGTACTGAGCCAGATTCAAGGTGTTAGTATTGATTTACAAAGCCCTGCACGGTCTGGGTCCCTCATACCTCGGGGACCGCCTCGCCCTCCGTGCCTCACAGCAATTTCTTCGGTCCACCAGGGGCACCTTTCTGGAGGTCCCACATGTAAGATGGGGGGCCACAATGGAGAGGGCATTCTTGGTGGCTGGGCCGTGGTTGTGGAACTCCCTCCTGGTGGAGGCTCACCTGGCCCCGGGCCTGTTGCCCTTTCAATGTATTTGTAAGACTTGGCTATTTGCCCAGGCCTTTGGAGGGGGGGTTAATTTCTGTGGGAGGGGTGTTTTAAATTTGTTTTAATTAAGATGTTTTAGACTTTTTATGTTAAAAAATTATTTTATATTATGTTGGAAGCCGCCCCGAGATGCCGTAGGCATGGGGGGTGGCATATAAATATAAGGAAATAAATAATAAATAAATAAATTATTTTGGCCTATGGAAATTTCAGGATCAAACCATGGAGGGTATGTATGGAAAGTCAAGTATAATGACCTTTATCGATTATTGGGGAGTAGGGTTGCCACTTATGCACATTTTTAAGGAACACTTATGAAAAATACATGTTGCAGGGCCTGAATTGGCACCTAAGGCCCCTGCAATATGTATTTTTCATAAGTGTTCCTTAAAAATGTGCATAAGTGGCAACTCTATTGGGGACTGGCATGCACGTGTATGAAGGGGGGGGGGGGAAATCTGAAACGGCAAGCTCCTGTGTGACTTTAGTTGCCTATTACCCCCTTGTGCTGATGTTGGTGGTACAGCTTGGTAGCCCAGTGGGCTTCCTTGAGAGGGTTCTGGTTCAGTAAAGCACATAAACTCATGAGCTGCCAATCTCAAATGATTGATTTCAGACTAGTTCCACTGAACTCAATAGGACTACTTTGGAGTAAGTGGTTTCACGTTATTTTGCAAAATAGGACTAGTCTTAACCACATGCTTAAAGTTAAGCATCTGCTTAAGTATTTTGCGTAATTAGTCTAGATGAACTTCAGAAGATGGATTTATTTTTTTTAATTGGAGGGTAAAGGCTTTTTGATGAGGAACTTGACACAGGAGGAAATGAAATGTATTTGCCCCGGATGCCACCTTTTTCTGTTTTTGTTTTTAATTGGCACTTATTGGGCACACTGTCTCTGCCTGTACAGATGTGATGCGCTGGGGAGTAATTAGCAATGGCAAATCAGGACAGTAAATTTCTCCCACATGAAGCTGGGCTGTTCTTGTGCTCGTCTTTGATACATCCATGGGGATAAAGGGTAGTGCAGTTTAACAGTTAAATAATTTAAAAGTAACTCGGTTTTCACCTGAGATTAATTTGGGGTAAACAGATGCAGCAAAAGATAATAACCCCATCAATCACTTGGTGTTCCTCAACCGGTTTCAAGCACTACAATTACACAGCTTTTAAGGAAGCACAACAACTTTGCCGCAGCCCCTAGTCACCACACAGAATGACTCTCTGGAGGCAGTGTCTATTCATTTCTCTTACTGAAGGTGCATTCACACATTTCCTGAACTGGGAAGCTTAAGGGGTATGGAACCCCCCTGCCTGAGTTGCTTGACTTGGATTCACTTGCTGTGCAAAAGTTTTCACATAGCAACCCCCTACGGGGGAAGCCAACACAGGGCTATGGGGATTAAATGTGAATGTGCCCTTAGTGCTCATTCACACAACATTCTTTTAGAGTGGGTAGTGGCACAAACCCCCCATATTGAATGTAGGGTGAAATTATTACTATTTATATAGTGCAACCAATGTACTTGGTGCTGAATGGTTGAGATTAGGGATGGGTGCTTAACCAAAAAGACTTCCAATCTAGGATGGACAAGAGAAGGGAGACAAGGGTAAGGAAACATAGGGAGAGACAGAGATATGTGTGTGAAGCTGAGACATTGCAGTGCACATGCGTAGCTTAGTTATAAGGGGAGGAGGGAGGCCCTGAAGATTAAGAATGAAAGGAGAATCAGCTGTGAGCAACCTATGGAAGTGAGGTGCTCGGGAAAACTGGAAGAGATGGGTTTTTACAAGGGGATGAAAGTCAGGAGGGAGGGAGTATAGATTTTTGTTTTGGGAGGGAGTTCCAGTCATAGTGACTGGTCAGCATGAGAGAAGGGATGAAGGGAGCAGGAGACTTCAGGGCAGGTGGATGTGGTGGCAGAGGAGAAGCAAAGTTCCCAGGTGGGAACATAGCAGGAAATGAGAGCACAGAGGTAGAGAGATGCCCAAAAAGCATTTGACAAGGTCCCTCCCCAGTCAGAGACTCTTGAGCAAAGTAGTCATGGGATAAGAGGAAGAGTCCTGACCTGTCATGGATTGGTAGCTGGTTAAAAGATAGGAAACAAAGGGTAGGAATAAATTGTCATTTTTCAAGTTGGAGAGAAGATAGTGAGGTGCTGCAAGGGTCAGTACTGGGATCAGTACTATTTAACATATTCTTTAATGATCTGGAAAAAGGATAGAGTGAGGTGGCTAAATTTGCAGATGACACCAAATTATTCTCACCCAGGCAGAGGGATCTAGCAAGACTCAGTGAATGGGCATTAAAATGGCAAATAAAATTAAATGTTGATAAGTGCAAGGTGATGCACGTAGGAAAAAAATCCTTGCTATACAGACACAATGCTAGATTCTAGTTTGGGTGTAACCACTCGGGAGAAGGATCTTTGCGTCATTGAGTAAAAACAATGGAGGGAAGCTGGCTGACTGCCTCCTGACCCGACTTGGGTCTGGTAACTGCAGTGGATACAGTCCAGTCCAGGTCGGAGTGAAGAACAAACGAGTGCCCTACCAGGCCACCGGCCACGCGGCCTGGGGGCAGAGAACACAGAGAATGTGAGGCCAGTCAGCCATGTCCCCACGCTGCATCCAGAACCCCACCATGATGGGCAGACAATGACAGCCAATCATAGCTGCCCATCATGACAGACCCAGCCCAGGCTGGCAGGCCAGACCGGGAACAAATGTGCAGCCCTGATGTGGCCCACTTTGGCCCGATCAGGTGGAGGCTAGCCCGGACTATGATTCTAGAGGTCTCCGGGATCACAACCCAGGCTAGGCTCTGACATGCTCCAGAGCAATCCAGGGCGAACATCTGGCAGGCCTGCAACAGACATGCCAGTGGCTCATGGGCCAAAGCATGAAAACGCGGCCCACGGTGGGCCACTGTCTTGTCTGTTTTTACCCATTGTAGATAGTTCCTTGAAGACATCGGCCCAGCGTGCGGGAGCTGTTGAAAAGGCAAATGAAATGCTAGGGATTACTGCAAAAGAAACAGAGAATAAGGCCACTTACTCACTTTCTCCTTTTTCTCGTGAGATTCAGTCTCACAGGAAAATTGCAGTAATGTGAGATCCAGATAGGCTGCATGCCCATATTAATTTCTCACTGTGTGTTTTACACTCACAGGGCCATGATGGATCCATTATGAGAAATAATGGATCCTTGTCCATGTTACAAAAGAAGCTGCCCACACATAGGGTCCACCCCTCCAGCTCTGCCCCCCCCCCCCCCCCGGTCCCACACATGCAGAGCCTGCCCGTTACTCTGGGGCAGGGGCAGCTCGGTCCCTGCAACCCCCAGGCCCCCAATAGTCCCCCAGCACACCCACATGCACTGCTTTCAGGTTGGCTTTCATCCCCTGCCACAACAAACTGCATTCTGAGGGAAGCCCGCCTGCCTGGGGGAGGCCTTTGCAGGTAGAAATGATGAGACAAGGTGCCATGACCCTTCCGCCAGGCTGCTTCCCTCCAGTGACTTTTGTGGTGAGTTTCATTAACGTTAAATTTGAAATCATGCACACATTCAAATTTAACATTAACTTCAACTCACGTGAGTGAGAGCTGGATTTCCCAGCCCTGTCATCCATGATGAAACTAATGTTAGTTTCACTGACAACTGTGGAAGAGGGCATTCCCACGAACAATCTCACGTTAGATAAAAACGAACATGAGATTGTGTAACATGGGCAAGCAGTCTAAAAGGGAAAGTATCATAATGCTGCTGTATAAATCTTTGGTATGACCCCACCTTGAATATTATGTGCAGTTCTGGTTGCCCCATCTCAGGAAAGATATAATAGAATTTGAAAAGGTTCAGAGAAGGGCAACAAGGGTGATAGAAGGGATGGATTGAATTCCATATGGGGAAAGGCTCAGCAGGTTCGGGCTGTTTGGCTTTGAAGAAGAGACAATGAAGGGGTATATGATAGAAGTTTATAAAATGATAAGTGGCATGGAGAAAGTAAATTGAGAAATGTTGTTTGCCCTTGCCCACAATACGAGAACAAGGGGTCACTCTCTAAAGTTAAATGGCAGCAGATTTAAAATGAACAAAAGGACGTACTTTTTTACACAGCGGACAACACAGTTGTGGAACTCATTGCCAGAGGAGGCGGAGAAAGCCAGCAGCATAACTAGCTTCAAACGGACATTGGATAAACTCAGGATAGAGCCATAAATGTCTATTAGTTGGGGCTTAAAAACCCCTGGCTACCAGTAGTTGGGAGCGGTCAGCAGGAGATGAGTCACACCTCCATGACCTGTACATGATGTACTTCTCTTGAGCTACCAGAGCTGGCCACTGTCAGAGACAGGATGCTGGGCTAGATGGACCGCTAGTCTGCCCAGTATGGCACGTCTTATGTTCTTAGGGAGGACCAAAGTCATGAAGAGCTTTGAAAGTGAAAACAAGGTATTTGTGCTGGATACAAAGGGAAAGAGGGAACCAGTAGGGGGCACTTTCTATGCTCCTTGATGATCTTGTGTTCGCTGCTACCTGCTACAAAGGACGGGCCATTGAAATGCAGGGAAATTAGCACCTATGTGACTGTATTGACATGGGACAAGGCAAATGCAGGTTAAGGGACAAAGGGTGAGTTTGAAAGGAGGGAGTTGTATGAATGTGCAATATACCCCTAAACTAAACTGAGATATGGAAGGGTTTGGCTAAAATGCTAAATATTAGTCATCATGGATCCCTGCACCCTAAAACCTCTGGAGGAAAACATATCATTTGTTAACTGAAAAGAATTTACCATGTGTTGCTTTAAAATTGCAGTAACATCAAGCAAGGAATACCTTCTGAGTTCTAAACACACAAAGTCATGCCCCAGACCAGATCAATGGGCATAATAATAATTAACCATAATATTTTTTATTTTTATATAGTGCGGCCCCTCCGCCATGGTACTCGGAGTGCTTTACATAGAACAATTTAACATAACTTTTAATCCTCACAACAACCCTGTAAAGTAGGTTAGACTGAGAAAATATTGTGACTGGCCCAAGGTCACCTAGTGAGTTTCTGGCTAAGGTGAGACTTGAACAGTACCCAGGTACTGTGCATTTAGCCACTGCTCTGCAACCCCCACCCCAAACTTCAAGAGCAGGGGAGAGGAAGAAATGCCTGTAATCCCTCCACCCATGCCAAATTTTGAGTCTGGGTCTTGGGTGAATCTAGTGTCCAGCAGCACAATATTTAGCCTAAAGCTATCTATACCCAAAGTATTTGGAGTATAAAGTCCATATCATGTAAGTTTCTTTGTGTAGGAAAACCCCAGGGTGCTGAGCAGGTCTGGATCAGGTCCCATGTACTTAATATCATGAACTGTTATGAGCATGATTATGATTTTGGATCTTTGGAAAATCTCCACTTCTTCACTCATACTTTTCAATAAATAATCACTAGTTGGTTGTTATGTCTTATTTCTGCTTTAATCCAAACATTTAAACTTGCAAAGTAAACTACATGAAATTGGCTGATATCCTTTAAAATTCATAACAACTAGGACTGGTACTAATTTCCCAATTAGTTTTTAAAAAACCAAACCATTGATCATTTTATCATTTAAAAACCCAACCTACGAGTTTTCTTGGTTCTCCAAAATATATTCATTGGAGTTTTTTTCATAATATTTTTACTCTCTGCTTTTTTATATATATAACTTAGTCTTGCTAAAACCTGAAATTTTGTTGCTGAAAAGAGAAAATATTTACTTTCTAGCAGCCAACATGTTAATGGAAAACAAACATTTGAGAGTTCAGTTTGTGAAACTTATATTTATTGAAAAATTGAGTGAAAATGACTTTAAGGAACATGACAAATTTGACAAAGTGAAAATTTGTATTCAAAATGAAAAGCAGTCATTTTTTCAAAATGTTTTCACAATGAAATTTCAAACAGCTCTAAAAACTAATAATCATATTTCTGCCACCCTATTATAAACTTCTAAAATCCCTGTGCAATTCCCTAGCTATTCTAAAATGTTGTTGCAATAGACAGAGAACGAGTACTCCCTAGGGTTATAATTATCTGTTGTAAGATGCATGCAAACTCTGAACAACAATCAATGAAACCAATACACGTAGCTTGAAGAATAGAATAGGCCCTTGTGCTCTCAAACACACTGTTCCTAAAGAAGATCCTTCTAAAGGCTTGTTCTCATGAGTGATTTTTTGGAGGAAAGTAGCTCCACACTAACATCCCAGGTTCTCAGAAGCAGGGCAGTTATAGGTAGCATACAGGGTCTCAAAACCTGCCTCTCCAAACAAGTGCGGTAAAAGGCTGCCCAACTCACGGTAGCTTGCCACCACTGGTGTGACTGGTCCTAGAGTTGCCATACCTTCCCTTTAATCTAGGATGCTTATGAGAAATACCTGGTGGGGGCTGCATTGGTTCCAGTGCAGGACTACATTGAAACCAATGCAGCCCTGCACCAGGTATTTTTCATAAGTGTCCTGGATTAAAGGGGAGGTATGGCAACCTACCTGGCCCTTGTCTGCCCCGCAACGAGGTCCACTGAGGGGGTTTGAGCAGTGGGCATTGTTGTTAGTTGCATGCAGCCACATCACAGCCAGAGGCAGGATAATGGGTGGGCTAGAGGAGGATGCGTGGGGCGGGGCGGGGCACCTACACGTGTAGCCAGCACCTGGGCTCAGCCCAGAGTGTGGCAGGACTTCCAACAGCAGTCCACCTACCTGCTTTCCTTACAGGGGGACGGACCATCTGCCCTACTCTCCCTGCTGGCCCCAGTTTGTGGTGGCTGCGATTGCCCAGCACAGGGCACCTGGGGGATTGGGCCTGTCCCAGCTTGTGTGGTCGCACCCCCTGAGTCAAACGGAGAGAAATAGTAACCCTAGCGGGCAGCCAATTTTATTTCATCTGGAGCAGCAAAATAGCTAGGGCTGGCCCTGATGCTGTGTTTTAATCCTAGTCATTTAGTTGTATTATAGAGAAGCTCATTGTGACCTTCCATTCATGCTGGCTTTGGAACCTTAAAGTAGCTTAAAGCTGACTTTGTTACTTTAGCCTCGATCTATATTCTGTGCTGAAGTAAATAAACCAACACAGTAAAGAGAGCTGATAGCTACTCCATCTGTATTATGGCACACAATGATGGCTGGAAGTTAAAGGTTTGATATATAGATCTATTTTTTTATTGCCAGCCCCTGCCCCTGAAGAAAGTATTAAAATTTCCAGATGAGTAACCAACAATAAATAGATGAGACAGTTGCTGTGAATATCTGATTTTTTTGCATAATAATGAGGTATTGCTGAATAATGCACTTTGCAGTCCACAGTTTGTCTACATTATCATTTTGATTGGTCAAATGCAGCAGAAAGATACACCAGTAAAAGTGGCGGTGAGCCCTCTCTTAAAATGATTCCGTGTGGGAGTTTTGTTGTTCTTTGGGGATGAAGCTAAATCCTGCATTTCTTGTGTGCCCTGCTGGGTATTCCTTTTGTGCCCCAAAAGCCATTTTTGTCCTATGAGGACAGGATCACTTGATATGCGATAGCCATTGTAATAGATTACAATAGTCTAAGATAGTGGCTTTTATCTGTGTCTTAATCCTTCACTGAGAAGTTCACGTAGATGCATAAAACTCACAGAAGCTCTGCATGCCAGAAAAATTCCTGAATTCATTTGTATTCATTTGTATACCTGCTTTAGATGAGCAGGAAAATCCCATAGTCCCACCTAAGATGGGAAATGCCATGCTTTTGGAGGCAGGGGTTGCTGGGGCACGCGCGGGCAGTTGCCAGCAGAGTCCCCCACATGCTGCCAAAGCGTGGGGCACCTCTGCACTGTGGCTGCTGCTGGGGTGCTTCATGCATGCATCCCCCCCTCCCGAATGGTGCTGTGTCTGTTGGTGGCTGCCAGCAGAGTACCCCACATAGCCAGAACACAGGCACCACTGGAACCAGCGTCTTCATCCACTGCCGTGCATGGGACCAAGCAAGGAGGTAAGGCTTATGTCTACTTGAAATGTTTAGATTCTGTATCCTCACTGGGTATGCAGCAGAGTCTCCAGGAAATAGTCCAGAACAGTCTAGTGAAAATGGGTCTGTTGGTGGGAGTGAATGAATTTTCTCCAGGTTATTCCTTATGAGCAAAATAAATGTAATTTCCTTTGGGTTAACTGACATGGCTTTACTGAGAAGCCCCCTACCCTGGGCCTTTTGTTGTGTAGACTTCTCTCCTTGAGAGGAATTGAAGACCCACCACATTGTCCAGGGAAGACCTCCTCCCTGGGAGCAAATACTAGGGGATATGACCAAAAGAGGCGAAGGAGACTGTGCTTGCTTTCACACAAGATGGTTTCTCTCATGATTGTCAGTGACACCACTGATTGTGGAATTAATTTTTGGGTCCCCATTCTCATGGGATGTATCTCCTGCAATTGTAGTTTTTGCACATTTATTAGTGACATCACAGATCATGGAATTAATTTCTAGGTACCCATTTTCATAGGGTGCATCTCACACAAGTTTCTTTTTCATGATTGTTACTGACATCACACTCCCCTTTCCATGCCCACTATCCCTGTGTTTTGTATCTGCTTCCACACATTGAATTATGGGTTAGGTAGTGGCACATTGCTACCCGCCCATTTCCTATGGCCTGGTTTGGATTTCCCGTGGTCCAGTTATAGTGAATCACAGCAACTTTACTTCTGCCTCTGTGAGACACACTCAGCTGAGTCCAGCAATGACTCACTGCTTCAATGCTGCTCTCAATTTCACCTTTGTAGTACTTGTACTTGTTGAAGATGTCCATTGCTGGGCACAGGATGCAATGGGTATTTTCAGACATGATGAGGCCCCGTCATGGCCCGGTCATGGAATCATCCATTGATCCCCCGCCGGATCAAACCGGCATGTCCAACAGATGTGCCAGCTGATCCTGGCAGGGAATCGGGGAGGGGGCGGGACTGCGTGGCTCAATGTGCGGCCCCACGGCCCCACCCCCCCATGCTCCCTAGGCCACCCGCCCTCTTGGGAGATGGACAGGCCCCGCGGCCAATGTGGCTGCAGCACCCATCCGCATTGACCACGGCCTGGAATCCCACCGCTGATTCTGGGCCATGGTAGGGGGACAGATGATACGGTCCCCTTGATCACGGGGGGGAATCACATTCAACATGCAAATGGAGATGGTCCGGCCAGGACCTCCGTTTGCGTGTTGAATGTGATTTCCCCCCCCCCCCCCCTGATTCATGAGGGTGAACATCTGGCGTGGAGCTTCAGTTCCCCCCAACAGACGTTACGGGACCACGATCACCATGTGGGAATTCCCCGTGGTTGAGCGTGATCTCGTAACGTCTGAAAATACCCAATCTGTCTGCTGAATTCCCTCACTGCTACAAAGGAATGGAATATTTGTTTCCTCCAAGACCTTGGTATCCAGCTACATCATGAAATCAAGAATCTCATTGCTGCACGGCAGGATTGTAGGTGAAAACTGATTATCAAAATCATTGAGCTCAGATCTTGCACTGTCAATGTGCTGCTTGAGTGGTTTCCGCTGTCAGGTGATAGTATCAGTGCTGTGATGAAATTACCACCTGACATCTTCAATGCAGTGGAGGAAATGACACTGCAGGACTGTCAACAATGGTCCATGCCAGAGAGCCTTGATTGGTGGCAGCAGCACATTTTCCAGTCTTGGAATGAAAAGAAGCAGGGGTGTAGATAGATGGGAATCGGCCCAGTTGCAAAAAATGGACTTCAGCCCCCCGTCACTATCCTCTCCCCTGCCCCATCCCCTTTCCTCCTTCCTCCCCCTCAGGATTCTTATTGCAGAAAACTGTCAACTTACATGGTAAGTCCGGTGAGTCTGCTACTTTGACTCCAGAGATACTCTGACACCACAGCACCTCTCCCCTCCTCCCCTGCTTGTTGCACCTGAGCCCTGGAGGGCTGCGGTTGCACTGCCTATCATGTGCTGTCGCCGCTGGTGCTTGCTCCGTCCTGTACCACCTGTGGGGTAGGACTCACATGAACAGAGTGCTGCAGGCACTTCCGCATCCACTCAGTCTCCACCTGGCCATGCCACAACAGGGCAGGATTTGTGTTCCTCCACCCCCCGCTCCAGCTTGGGCCCCGGGACAAATGTCCTTCCTGTGTCCCTACAATAGCTACACCCCTGAAAAGGAGTGGTTCAATAACTTTCAAATGACACACAACGTTTTTGCCAGTCTTGTGGAAGTACTCAGACCATATTTCCAGTGGCAGGACACCAACAGGCACAAAGTACTGAAGGTGGAGAAACGGCTCAGAATCACATTGTGAAGACACCCCCAAATGATACAATTCTGCCACCAATCACTTTGGAGTGGGTGTGACTACGGTCTCCAATGTCGTTAGAGGTAGGTTCCACCATCAATTAAGTGTTCCTGTGTTGTGTAATACAGTTCTGGAAAATGGAGGAAGTCATAGCTGGCTTTCAGAAGATGGGCTTTCCTCATTGCATGGGTGCAATAGATGGGAGTCACATCAGAATTATTGGTCTGACAGAAGAGACCAACAAGTACTACAGCAGGAAAAATTGGCACTCTCTTTTGCTGCAGGCGGTAGTTGATGCAGATGGGCTGTTGATGGAAAGTACGTAGCTCACTCTGACCCCCCTGCTAGGTTCCCACTCCCCCTTAAGCACACACACACCCCAGCCATCTCCCCAACCTTGGAAACTTGCCTGAGCATTCTCTGAGGGGCATCCCGAACTGCTCCTCGAACCCTCAGAGAATACTCACAATTCCTGCCCCCCCCCCCTTACTCGGAACAAACCTAGTCTTGGGAGGTCACCTGAGTTTGATGTCTGGATCTGGTCATCTCTGAGCTAGTGTGTAGTAATTGGCTTGGGAACGGGGTTTCCTAAGAACCAGGTAAAACAAGTCCCCTCTGGGGATAAGTGGGTCCTCCAAGTTGTCCTGGCATTACGGTGTCAAAGACAGCTGGGGAGGCACTGCCATTTTATCATTTGGGGTGGGTAAAACTGTGGGGTTTAGAAGTGAGATCACAAGAAACCCAGGTCTGTCCACCCCACCCATTAGATTTAGATGGTGCTGGAAGGAGGTGGGTAGAGAAAGGACATTACATAAAGAACCCAATGAAGCTAGTGGCAAAGTTCCTGCTGATTCCAACAGGACTAGGACTTAGGCCACTTGTCCATGTACCTGGGCTGGTGAAACTCTTGGCAGGGAATCTGATGGAGTAGCCCTGCCATTCGTGAGAGAAAAACACCGTGGGACCCGGCTGATGAAATTCCCCTCCCACCTGCCCACGTTAGGAGATAAACATGAGATTTCCCGCTGGGAGTTTTACCAGCCCAGACACATGGGCAAGTAGTGGCCTTAGTCCTGTACATTTCTCAGCACCACAGCAACTGACAATTCTGTGGCTGGCAACTTCCTTACCTATTGGCAAAAATGATCTCTCCCTCTGTGGCATCCTTCATAGAAAATAGGCTGTACAGACCCATGAGATTCTGAGCTCTTTCTCCACAGTTGAAGAATAAATGTTTTTAAAAAACATCAGCCGGAAGCAGAAGAAATGGCAGCTTTGCTCAATTCTGGCAACAGAAATTCTAATTAGCAGCTAAGCTATTAGCTACCAATCAGAATTCCTTTGTAAACAGGTGGTGCTGATACTGTTTTGGACTCCTTACAATTCAGTCAGCTGGAGCCGATGGGACAAAAGTAAGGGCTTGGCTGCCATATTGGTTGTCCCAAATATGGGGAGGAGGTTCCCTCATTGGGGAAATCCAGGAGGGGAGATATTTCCTTCTTCCCACCTCTTCACCCTGTTAACCAATGTTTGGATTTCACCCCATGGCAGAATCAAGCCAATACTTAAGAAAAAATCTAGACAGACTCAAGAACAGTAATGTCTCCTACCTTCCTCAATAAGCATCAACATGCCCATCTTAAACAACCTCGTATTGCCCCACATTTGACCTCAAAATCAAGATGCATTTACTTGCACTATACTACCACAATTTCAGTTATGTAACTGGCCAATTACTTATGTTTCAGGGATTACAATACTGATAATGGATAATAAACCCTTGGTGAAGTCATCAGACTAAGTGTTCTCTAAATAGATGGCAGGCATGACATATTTCGTTACCGGAATTTGGTTCATTCATAAAAAGACTTATCTGTTCAAAGCAACTGTCATGCTTCCTTTGTTTGTGGATAATTAAATAAGCTTGCCTATTTATTTATTTACTCCTTCCAATTTGCATAGTGTGCTTGTTGGAAATTCTCTGCACACAAAAAACAACAAAACAAAACAAAATCTAAAAACTCAAGCAAAAATAAATCTAGGTTGACACATCAACCATGGTATGGAAATAATGATTTGTGGGGCATAGTGGGTTGCTTAATGTATATAATGATTGTAAAACAAGAAGCCAGCAGCAGAAAAAAGGTGATTGGGGATGGAGAATCTTTTGGTCCTCTTTCACATGGTGAGGCCATGGTAGTCAGTGAGCATAGGGCTATTATTTATTTTACTATTTTTTATTTATTTTACTATTTTTCTACCCCGCCCCTTCCTGCTCACAGAGCAGCTTGGGGCGGCTTACAAAATGCATAAATAAAAACATAACAATAAAAAACACACACATAAAATATCATTTAAAACATTAAAATTTTAAAAATAATCTAAAAAGGCAGAACTCCCCCTCCCCACCCTACCTGTCTCCCTCTACAAAGGCCAGGCAGAACAGCCAGGGTTTACACCCTCCCCATCATCGTCACCCAGACAACCTGGGGGACTTCAAGTCGGGCACCCCCAGCTGACTGCAGGGGCCACAATGCAATCCGGGGCCTGAGGCGGTCCCGCAGATAAGCCAGTCCCAGGCTGTTTAGGGCTTTATAGGTCATTACCAGCACCTTGAATTGGGCCAGAAGATAATAGGCAGTCAGTGCAGAGAACGGAGCACCGGTGTAAAGTGCTCGCAATGACCTGTCCTCGTTAAGAGATGAGTCGCCGCATTCTGCACCAGTTGCAACCTCCAGACCGTCCCCAAGGACAACCCCACATAGAATAAGTTACAGTAGTCTAGTCTAGGAGTAATAAAGGCATGGATGATGGTGGCCAGATCCAAGTTCGAAACATACGGCCGCAGCCGTTGTACCAGATGTAACTGGCAAAATGCTCCCCTTGCCACAGCCTCCACCTGGAGATCCAGGCAGAGCTGTGAGTTGAGGAGCACCCTCAGACTATGGACTTGTGTGGCCAAAGGGGGACAGATCCCATCGATGATGGGGGCCACCACCACCCCAGCCCTACCCACCAACATCACCTCAGTTTTGTCAGGATTCAACTTCAGATGGCTCGCCCTCATCCAGTCCCACTGCCAAGCACTGGGTAAGTACCGAGTCTGCTGGGTCTGCAGAAAACACCTGTGCTTCTTGCTTAGTCCCTAATTCAGAGAAGCTTTCCTGTTTAGAAAAACATTTCAGGCAGGTGTGGGGAAGCTTCTCCCTCCCACAGACTATGTGCGGCCTGCCTGGGGCAGAGAAGGGAGGGAGAAAGAACTGAGAGGAAGGTGGGTTGGGTCTGGGGACAGCCTGATTGTGGATGCATGGGGTCAGGAGACAGGGTTTCTACTTGTCAACACATCCCGGAATGAGACAAGGACAAAGTGGAATGGGTTTTAACGACTGCACTCTTTATTCCAATTCCAGAAGCCAATATGCTAGGTGAGGGAATTTGGGTCCAGTACAACAAATTCTAACAAATAACCTTAACTGATGGGAACTGACTTTGATGCACCCTCAAGTCTTAGTCCCCTGTTTAATGGTAAAATAAACCTCACCTCGATCCCACACCGCATGACCTGAGTGAGGGAGGGCAATGTTGTCCTTTATAGATCAGAGTAAGGAGTTGGGTGCCATAAGGCCAAGACGCCATTCGGTCCCTGTTGGCCTTACCATTTCACCCCTCCCAGGAACACAACCCCCGGTGCTTGCCGCACCTGGCTGTTTCTGTGCCAGGTGTCATTTCCCCCCATTTCATTAGGTGATGACTCAACTGTATGCAACTGTTCAACAAGCAACTAATGATCAGTACTGAACCCCCACCACAAAGCGGCTGCCAGTGTAGCGCTGTTGGCTCTCCTTCCCACCCAATTTAATCATGCAACAGCTCCGTTAATCTATTTTTCAGGACTCCAGAGTAGCAGTCCATGCCCTCCAGAAAAGGTGGACTCCCGTCCAGGCGATAAAACGCCAGTCTCACATACAAGATTTGCAAATGAGTGATACAGCTACCTACTTGGCCCTGCATCCATTTGCCCACCTTTCTACCGATTTTCTTTCAGGCTTGTCTATCTTGCCCAGATTAAGTAGATTTGACCAAACAAGATGTTCAACTAGCTTGCTCCAAACAATTTGGGTAGAAAGAAAAACTTCTTCACCTCCAACAAATCGGTCGTAACTTTAACTATTAACTGAATTCCCCCCAGCTGCGGCAGGTCTTTCTCTCTCAGGTGCATTATCATTAAGTCTGGGTGAGGCCCCCTAGCAGCAGTCATAAGGGTGGGCAGTAGCTGGTGCCACTGCATTCTGCTGCACCCTTTCTATATAATTTTTGCTCTGGCCGACAGTCCCAGTTGTGTTCCCCATTGGGTCTTCCTGGCGGTCTTGCCTGCCCAACGTATGAAATGGTGGCCAGTGTGCCACACTAGCCTTTTGTGCTGGGAGGTGCTCGTTGCACGTGGAAGTAATGGCACAACAGTCGATATGGTTGTAGAGGAGTTCAGATGTTTGAGTGATACATCCCGGACCGTCAATGCCCGATCTGCCTGATGTCTTGCTCTGGCCAGGCCATGACTGCTGTAACAGTAGGAGCACCTATCCTGAAGGAATGAAACCCATAGTCATTTGAGGGCAAGTTGAGGTCCTTAAGGGCCTCCCTGGGGACTGCTGTAAACTGGTGCCTCATGAGATACAAACCATCAGCATGCCTAAGAAAGTCCCCCCACCCCCCCGGTAGGCCAGGCAAACCATGAAGTACGTGGCACAACCCGGGGTCACCAGCCCTGGACAATATCACTTCTTGCCCTCTGGGGGCTAACCTCTCCTGCATGGAAAGTAGGATTGCATCTTGGGGCCTAGTGCTGGGTGGGTCTGCTTGGCCATCTGGGCCCGCAGGGATAAGCAGGACTGAAGGCCTTGGGTTCACAGGGGGTGTTAGGTTGGGCTTGCCCCTTCTTGGAAGCTTTACCCTTGTGGGCCTTGTTGGACACTGCAAATGATGGGAGTGGAGTAGTGAGGACCCCCCTTGGCCGTTGTGGTGCTCCCAGCACGCTTAGGCCTTCTGGCCTATGGAATTTGGCCCCACTGGTGCCACCGCTCCTGCACATGCAGGACAAATGGGAGAGGAGAGGGGAGGATCTGCTTCCCTTTGTCCCTGGTTAAGGCCCCCCAGTAGGGCTGCATGGGCCCAGAAAACACCCCTTGTCCAGGGGAGGAATGGGGCAACCCCATGCACATGTCCCCATCTGGAGCAGGGTCCGCACCTTACTGGCAGGCTCAGACCCCACTGCAGCTTCACTCACATCACTCTGGAGGTGGTCAACCACTCTTCCATTCCACCACGCATTCCTCCTGAAAGCTGCCCGATCCAGTCACCCAATTGGTGCCGGTAGTGAAGCTCTGCTCCTGCAGTGTCCTGCACAGCTCCATGCTGCAGGACTGCTCTCCACCAGCTGTTGGTCGGAGCCCAGGTCACCTCATATAAGCTTCGTTCCAGGTCCCATCTCGCAAGACCACATTTCACGCCACACACTGGGTTGCCCTAGTAACCCCAGCTGGGCCGGCTTCTGTTTTCCTGCTCTGGGCAGTTAGTTTAATTTCTCCCTGGCTGGGGCTAATTTGGCAGCCAGGACAGTGCAGGCCCTCAAAACCCTGCCTCCTTGCTCCCGTTTCCTGAATGGGAATGTGACAAAGTGCCCCTAACAACCATTAGTGGCGAGCAATGGGCTATTGTCAGAAAACATAGTCTTGTTATGTTCATGGCGAGTAGTGCCATTGGCTTCAGTAGGAGTACTTATGTGCTTAAACTTAAATGACTTGTTAGGCAAGGGGCAGGATATTCAGCACCTTGCAAGACAGAGGGTGCCTTTAAACGAGCAAGGCTTGAGGGGGCGTGGCCACTGAGCGGCACAGCTGCAGAGCATCCGTTCAGGTGGAGTCTGAGGGAAAAGATTCTATCGGGCGGCTCCCAGCATGGCTACCACAGCAGCCGCCTCATATGCCCCCTTACATAGACCATGTGGGAGAGGGAAGCACACTGGTCTGGTCTTTGAAATTGACATGTCTCCCAGGCGTGAGCATTGGGGAACTTGGGCTTCCCAGTGCTCGCAGCCAGTTCCTGTGCCTTGCAAAGATTGTGTTCCCCGCCCACCGTGCGTAGAAGTGGGGGTCTTGTCTGTTGGCGTGGGTGGTCACACCAGTTCATATGTGCAGGTGATGCGTGGGTGCCTGTTGCCATGCACTTTTTTTTGGCTTACCCCTCATGGCACACTTTGGATTTCTCTGCAGTGTGCTCTGAGTGGCCATGAGTGGTGCTGTGTGTGGTTCACAGAAGCACCCCCCTCCCCCACCCCCACACTCACCCCCACACCACCTTCAGACGGGCGGTCAGATGAGTGGCTTCTGAGTGACCATGTGTGGTAGCATCTCATTTTAAAACACCCTGAGCCCGAAGTGCTGAATAACGATAGATTTAACTATGTGCTTCTGAACTGGGATCACATCAACTTTTGAATTGCTCCCTAAGCTTGGGTCCTTTCCTTCTTGTGCTTCACTTACTCTGCCCAGGGTCAGCCCAGCTACTCAAGGTGAAGATTTGGCCTTTCATGAGGTGAAATGGCACGGATGTCTTTCCCCGGGCCATTCCCAGCATGGTTAATTTCATCTGGTGCTTGCAAAGTTTTGTGTGGATAGCAGTTATTCAGTGGATTAAAATCTCAACTACTACTTCCTCCCTCACTTTGCTAAAATGTATGACTTTATTTTTTTTTTAAATTCCAGATTTTTGCCCCCTCATCTGCTGAAGTTCCATATTTCTGAATTTGCTATTCTTGTTGACTGTCCTTTAATTGACCTTGTTTTAGGTGTGTAAACATATTGGTGAAATGGTGCCAATTAAACATGGATGGTGTTGGTAGAGAGCCTCATTGGGTGTCTTCACACAGACAGCTGGCCCCCGAGCCTCCACGTGGGCCATCTGTTTAAAGGCAGCCTGTCAGATGTGTAGGCAGAGTAGAGGCGGGGCAGGTAATCCCTGCTCTGGAGCACCGCCAGCAGAGCGGGCAGCTCAACATTGGGGCACCAGCCAGAGGCAGGGCCGACATCCATCTGCTTGGCAGATGTCCGCTGCAGCCCCACTCTCAGCCAGGGGGTGCCCTGACAATACCATAGCATTGCCGGTGATTCACCTGTGCAACATTATGGTGTGGGGGAGGGACACCACGTGGGTGGACCGTGGGATGTGGCAGCGGACAGGCCCATTTAAAACAGACCAAGGTGTGGCTGCAAGCAGGCAGATGCGGGGATGCACCTCCAGACTCGCTGCAAGGTTGAGCACCCTTGCATTCGTGTAAAAACACCAAGCGTATCAGTCAGCAAACTGGGGCTGGGAGGAACTGCTTCCAAAAGGCTGATGAGTCTGTTCTGATGGATGGGGGAAGGGGAGGGTTAGGATCCATTTTGGGACAGTAGTTTTACTACAGTTCCTGGGGTCATAAAGGAAGCATTAATGATATATGCTGGCCATTTATCTTTACATCTGCAGCAATATAAATGGAGATAGAAGCATATATATATATATTCTGACTATCATGAAAATATAGACTTTTCCATTTCAACCAGGGAAACATGATTCTCCTCCATAGGCTGACAACCCTTAAAACTTTTTCACTGGCTGGACCTCATCATCCATAGAAAAATACTGTACCAGGTTATATATGAGCCAGCCTATGCCAGGATGAGTGAAGCTTTGGCTGCTTTTTATTTGACCCTTTTCCAGTCCCTGGATCTGGTCCATGGATTCCATCCCTATCCTCTAGCAGGGAAAGAGTGAGCTCGGGGGAAGGGAGCAGAGATGAGGGCATGGACCTAAATCCATGATCTGGATCTTCCTCTTCTTTTTCCCATCCTGAGCACATGCTATAGTATCCCCACCCCGTAAGCATCTCCATCTGGCGTGCAGAACTTGTGGCCCATGGGAGAGAAAATGTTCCTCAAACATGGTCTACACAATCCCTTATGAAGTAGGGTTGCTGAAGATTGTGTTCATGTAGAACTTAAAGTCCAGGAACAGTCCAATGAACTATTCATATTGCATGTTTAAGGCTACTATGTTTTGATTTAATATTAACAATTTAGATTTGGATTTTGGAGGAGGAAAGCTTTCTCCCCTTCTCTTCCTTCTTATGCCTTCCTGCCCCCACGTTTCTAGTGTGGCGGGGGAGGGGGGAGGAGGATGAAAGAATAAAGATAGATATATTTTAGTTCATTTTCATTTGATTCAAATCTTCACAGTCATGGTGACTGGGTAAGATATTTTTATAATGAAAGTTTAAATTGCAGTGCACAGTTTGATAAGAAGAAATGGATTTGATGAAATCCACAATCCACAGTTATCCACAAATCTGAGAACAAAGTGGACACTTCTCATGGTGCTATAGATCACATGGATCAACGGCACCTTAAAACTGTGCACATGGAAAAAGTGTACTATGGCCATGATCCTGAAAGTAACTACTCCAGAGTTACCCCCTTGGGGACAACTCTGGGGTGAGAAGGTTTCAGTGCTGCTGCCTATGTGTTAGATAATAGATCGGTACCTGGGTTTTTTCAAATTCACAGATGTACCAAAACAAGGAAAAACTATCTTCTGTCAGAGTTCTCTTATTTGTACTAGATTTAAACTTTACACTGCTTTTTCTTCCTTCTCTTTCCCAAAGCTCATAATTTAATGGAGGAAGCATCAAAAATAAGTACATAAGATAGCAAAACACAAACCCTAAAAGAAATAGCAGAACCTTCTGTTTTGTTTTCCTTTATGGTATTTTGTTTTATTAATAAGGCTAGTTCTATATTCATGACAATTTTAAAAAAAAGAAAAGAAAAGCTATTCCTATTGGAACATGTGTCTTTCTTAGACATCAAATATAACTAATATTTGATGTCATAAATATTCATGATGGTCATGTCTTTAGAATCAATTCCAAACATTTCTTATTTTGATTTTCTCTTATTTATTTATTTTATTTTATTTCACATTGAACCCATTGGAGTGTTGTTTTTTTTATCCCAGTCCTTTTGTGCAAAAATCCACCAAGTTCTGGAGGCAGATCTAATCTTTTGAAATAGCTTTTCAAGATGATGAATGAACAAGTCCCACAGTTCACTGTACATTGTGATCAACAGTTACTCAGGAAAAATACACCCTGGTGATCTGGACTCGGAACCACCATAGTTTATCCCATAGGATTTGTATGTAAGTGAATCTCATCCCTCACATTCTTCCTCTCCCATTTATTTGAGAGTGTTTGTTATCCCCATCTTGAGTAACTAGGAATACACCAGATTAAATCTTGTCCTAGGGCTGAAATGGGCTTCTTGTGTAGCTCTACATGACTCTTCTTGTTGCCTCTGACAGCAAGGTAAGTATTTTTTCAGGGACTTGGTGGGTGAGTACTAATTCTGTGGACAGAGCTGAGGAAACAAGTCAAGACAAGAACCAGGTTGTCAGAGCTGAGTTGAGTGACCATGGCTAAGGCTAGGGCATGAAGCAGGGCCTGGGTCTTGCAGACATGTTAGGTAGCTGTCACGTTGTGCAGAGAATTTCCTGGGTCTTATGTGGTCAGGGGTGGCCAATAAGAAGGTAGGAAAGGAGTCATGTGGGGATGCAACCAAGTAACTCAGGAGCAAAGCCAGATGCCAGGGCATGAATAACCACAGAGTCAAAGGCATCCATCTTGGAGGGATTTTCACCTCCTCCTCCTCCTCTCATCCCATTCCATCCCACCCCACCCCACCAAATCCTGTCCTTCTCCTGCACGTTCCCATGTTCTATTTGAAAATTCTTCCTGCTCTCACCTGTAAACCCTCACTATTCCACTTACTTGACCCCACAATACTGAGGGTGTTAATTTATGTGACACTGGCCTGGTCCATCTGTTCTGGCCCTCCTGAGCACTGAACCTCACCCGTCTGTCCAGGCCCACCAGATATGAACTTAGTTCAAACCCCTGGTGTGGTTGGTGGACAGGCTGGAAATGTGGGGCCAGAATGAGTCGGGTCCACTGTCTGGCCCTGCGAGCCACTCTAGCAAACCAGAGGGGGCCGAACCAGGCGGGCACATCTGTTTCTGCTCTTGGCCAGTCCAGCATGGGGGGTTGCCATGGCTGCCTGTTATTGGCAGCCATGACTGCCCATCATGGAGGGGGGTGAGGCACCAGCTACAGCATGGAGTTGAAGTCAGCCAGCCGCACGTCACTCCCCACACCCCCTCCCCAGCTGGATGAGGCCGGGGGAACATTAGTTTCTGTCCCCTAGTCTGAACCAGCTGGAGGTTTCAGGGGCAGCCATCCCACCCCCAGGTGGGGGGATGGGGAGAGGCCACAGTGGGTGTGCGGGCGTCCTGTCACACAGATGCCCACCCATCTCCACTCACCTCCACCCATCTCCAAGCATTGAACATCCACCATTGGCGCCCGGTGCTCTGTGCATGGATGATGGGTGGAGGTGGGTGGAGCACAGGAGCATGCACGCACCCCCACCCACCCACCGTGATGATTGCATGGACGCTCCCACCCCCACCCATGCACCCACACACATGAGTGGGGGACGTCCATTCAAATAGGGTCTTAGTTAACACCCTGAGTCTCAGCCTGGGGCTCAAATAAATGACAAACAGAGGCCTCCTGCCCTCTGACATGTGACACTTGCTCACTGTTCCAGCTGCCTAACATGAGGGCAAGTGTTAGGGAGCTAGCCATGAAGGGAACATGGGTTTGCTGGAATTTGTTCCCTGTAACAAATCCAGGGGATTCTTCACTGTATATGTGGGGCAGTCAAAAATGCATCCCTTAATAAATTCACTGGACTTGTCAGTTTCAATCAGTTTAAGCAGGAGGCTTTGTGCTTGTCAGTTTCAATAGTGGGGAGGATTGCCTTGCAATGGGGAGCTTTATCTGGTTAGTTTCCCCAGTGGGGAGCTCCGGGCTTCACCTAGTTATGCTGCCACTTTATGGGCTCCCCCAGTTGGGCACAGTCCATAAGGTGGCAGCATAAACATGGAATATCATGAACATTTATTCAAGCTGCTCCACCCTGGGATGATGCTACAGAGAGTGCCACAGAGTTGGTTTCCCTGTCATTAACACAACATGTAGAGCCAGTCACTGAATGTCTTCCAGTGCCCAACTGCCAATCTGTTTGAAAATAGCAGGAGAGCCTCCTCCTGCCTGCAGCAAGAGTCCGAGAGAGTCCCACCTTCCTGTGAAATGAAACTTTGTACACTCAATCCTGCCCGCAGCAATATTCTTTTTTCCCCATGGGACCCATAGGATTATGCTTCCACTGCAGGGCACTCCCATGTGGCACCAAGCTCAGGCCCCCGTTTCATTATCTCACACAGGAAACTTATACAACTGTGGGATTCATTCAGGTAAAATATTTTCAGACCATTTTTGATTGTTTGTTTGTTTTGTGATGGCAATGAAAGGAGGCTAAACCTTTGTGGATCCTTAGCTAACTGTGAGATAAAGTGAGTGATATCCATGAAAATGGAACGGATGTGCAAGATCAGGGGTGATTAACCATTACTGAGAAGAGAAAATATCATAATGCCACGGTATAAATCTTTGGTACAACCCCACCTTGAATATTGTGTGCAGTTTTGATTGCCCCATCTCAGGAAATAGAATTGGAAAAAGTTCAGAGAAGGGCAAAAAGGATGATAGAAGGAGTGGATCAACTTCCAGATGAGGAGAGCTGCCCTGAACAAGTTAGGGCTGTTTATCTTAGAGAAGAGGTGATTAAGAGAGGATATGATAGACGTTCATAAAATCATGAACGGTATGGAAAAAGTAAATAGGAAACTGGTGTTTGCCCTTTCTCACAATAAGAGAACAAGCTTCTCTGAAGTTAAATGATGGCAAATTTAAAACAAACAAAAGTGCTTTTTCACTCAGCGGGACAATACAGTTGTGAAACTTGTTGTCAGAGGAAGTGGTGAAAGCCAACACGAGAACTAGCTTCAAATGGAAACTAGATAAATTCTTAGAGGGTGAGCCATAAATGCTTACTAGTTGGGGCTTAAACCCCTGGCTACTGGTAGTTGGAGCAGTTAGCAGGAGATGGGTCACACCTCCATGACCTGTACTTGACTTCTCTTGAGCTACTGCAGCTGGCCACTGTTGGGGACAGGATGCTGGGCTCAATGGACCATGGGTCTGACCCAGTCTGGCACTTCTTATGTTCTTATGATATTTGCTGGTACGTTTCCCTTAAGAAGCCAGTATTAAGTGAGAATAATGGTAGAACCAGAATGAATACCTGAACAAATGCAGATCCATCAAATTTGTGCTATCTGAAATTACTGCTATTTACTTCCATTTTGTCCAATACCTGTTTCAATCCAGTTATTTTACTGTTTTTATTATTTTGTTTTGGGTTTTCACTATTTCACTCTTTATATTACTTCATTGTGGAACTATTAGCACTATGTAACTGAAATAACCAAATAACTAATCCAAAATAAATGAAGTAGCTGAAACAGGATATCTGAATAAACAAACACCCATTTCTATTGCCGATATTCTTCAGATATTCAGAGGGCTATCCGAAGACATAACTAATATCCACGAGAACAAAATCCACACTTTGTTTCAGCTCTAGGAAATAGCCTTGGCTTCCATTCAGAAACTTTGCATGTCAACAGAGGGTAATTTCAGATGTGCCATGGCAGCTCCCTGCCACGGCATGGAATCGTGAAATCATCCCCCTCTGCAATCACGCCGGCCGGTCAACAGATGTGCTGGTGGATTCCGGAGCAGAATCGGGGAGGGGGGGGCTGCGCAGTGAAACGTGTGGCCGCACAACCCCGACCCCCCCCCCCCCCCCCCCAGGCCGTCCGCCTTCCGGGAGATGGGCAGGCACAGCAGCCAATCCAGCCACTGTGCCCGCCCGCCCCCCAGGAATTGGCCACAGCCTGGAATCAGCAGCGGTACCGTCCGCCAATTCCAGGCCATGGGGCGGTAACAGACATGATGTTACTATGGTCAATCATGATGAATCCCCCTGGTAACGTCACGTCTGTTGGGGCAAAAAGAGATTCCTGCCTGGCGTTCACCCCTGGTGGGAATCTCTTTGACCACGATTCTGGAGCTCCGGGCAGTCGGAGGGCTGGAAGCGTGGTCAAAGAGATTCCCGTCAGGGGTGAACATCTGGCGGGAATCTCTTTTCAGCCCAACAGATGTTACGCTGCCACGATCACTGTGGGGGATTCACCATGATTGACCATGGTGGCGTAACATCTGAAATTACCCAGAGTTGCTGCATCCCAAAATGAATCTTACAAGAGTTACAGAGCTGTTTCTCTGTCATCAGCTAAACCTTAAAGAGCTCTGTTACAAAGTCAAATAAAAAGAAATCTAGATGAAGAATCAGAGATGAAAAATACTGGGAAAGAGAATAAATAAAAGCCATACCTTTAGGAAAAAAATGGAACACTTGGGGGGCAAGGGAGAAGAAATCCTATATTCTTCTCAAAGCCTGTGGAACATCACAGCGGTTGTAAATAGGCCAGTCCCAAAGAGATTAAATATGCACACCAAAAAGGAGGAGATTATTTTCTGCATCATTTCGGTATGTTTGATTTATCATTAACTAATGGAACTTTGATGGGGGGGGAGAGGTAATTAATTAATTAATTAAAATTTATATGCCACCCTTCCCACAGGCTCAGGGTGGCTCACAAACAATAAAAATAGTAAACTTTATACAAAAATACCCTAAAATCTCCCAACCCTTCCCCAAACCCCCACAAAACCCACCCAATACTACTTCCCAATTCCCACACCCAAAAAACTCTTGCACTCCTACTCCATCCCCCCCAAACCTGCCATCCCCTATCCTCGCCAACCAAATGCTTGTTTAAATAAAAAAGTCTTACACCATCTCCAGAAGATGTCTAGGCTCAGACTTAACCAGACCTCCAGGGGAAGGGAGCTCCATAGAATTGGGCCAGCAACTGGGAACATCTCCCTGCAAGCTCTTGTCATACACACAAGGTTACCAAGATGATACCCACCGGGAGGTGCTCCTGGCCAGTCACAGGGGCCACAATGGGACGTGGAAGGACAGGCAGTCTTTCAGATATGTGGAGCTGAAACTGTTTAGGGCTTTAAAGGTCAAGACCAGCACCTTGAATTGTGCCCAGAAAGCTATAGGTAGACAGTGCAGACTTCAGAGCACTGGTGTAGTGTGCTCCCAGTGTTGTGTCCCCGAAAGGAGATGAGCCACCACATTCTGCACCAGCTGCAGCTTCCGAACAGTTATCAAGGGCATCCTCATGTAGAGCGCATTGCAGTAATCCAGCCTCGAGGTGATGAAAGCATGGATGACAATGGCCAGATCTGAATCAGAAAGAAAAGGCCTCAGCCTCCTCACCAGATGGAGTTGGTGAAAAGCGCTCCTGGCCACCTGACAATCCAGGTGCAGCAAGGGGTCTAGAAGCACTCAAAGACTGTGTACCTGATTGTCCAGAGGGGGCTGGATGCCATTAATAACAGGTGTTCCAATCCTCTCCAAGTGATAGGGCCAGCCAACCATCGTCACTGCAGTCTTGTTTGGATTCAGCTTCAATTGGCTCGCCCTCATCCAGTCCCTGACATCAGCCAGGCATAGGGTGAGCACTGAGACTGCAGGACCTGGGTTGGATGAAAAAGAGAGGTAGAGATGGATGTCATCAGCATACTGATGACATTTCACTCCATATCTCAAAATGACCTCACCCAGCAGCCTCATATACACATTGAACAAGAGGAGTGATTGAATAGAACCCTGTGGGACCCACAGGGAAGGTCCCGAAAGGATGATGAGCAATCGCCCATCACCATTTTCTGGCACCTCCCTGACAGGAAGGAGTGGAACCCCCACTAGGTCCCACAGTCATGTCAAGAACACCTCATGATCAACAGTATGAAGGGCCACTAAAAGATCTAACAAGATCAACAGGGTAGAATTCTCCCTGTCAATTTCCAGACGCAGGTCATCAACCAAGGTCACAAGTGCAGTCTCTGTGTCATACCCAGGGCGAACGCCTGACTGAAATGGGTCCAGAAATCCAACAACATTGAGATGAGCCTAGAGCTATTGTGCAACCACCCGTTCAATAACCTTCCCTAAAAAGGGAAGGTTGGAGACAGGCTGATAACTGACCAGGGAATCAGCGTCTAAAGAAGGCTTCTTAAGCAGGGGCCAGACAACCACAGTTTTAAGGGCATCTGACACCCTACCCTCCTGAAGGGAGGCATTGACAACCACAGTCAGCAACAGCCCCAGTGCCTCCTGGCTGGCTTTCACCAGCCAGGACAGGAAAGGATCTAATTCAAAACTGGTTGTCCTCAACGCTCCAAGCACCTCCCCCACATCAGTGGGTGATACCAATTGAAAGTGATCCAAATAAACAAGACAGGACTGAGCTTCCATAACTCTAAACTCTGATTCTGCAGGTTAAATGGCAGCACCTTGTGGTGAATACGAACAACATGGTGAATACTCCATTTTCAGGCAGAGGCAGGATGGATTAACTGGCCCCCTCACCACTTGAAACAGCTCTGCTGGGCGAGATGTAATAAGCTCAAGGTTTGACATCAAAGCCACCATTCAGTTTGTTTTACTTACAGCGCTTTGGTGATGCAAGAAAGTAGCCAAGTTGTTAGCATTAATGAAAATTCATCCTATTGTTTCCTTGTGAAATGTATTATTAATGTGCTATTATGAAAATAGGGAATCCAAAGCAGTTAAAAATAACAGAGGGAAATGGAGAAACAAAACCTTTTTTGCTGTTAAGACTTTGGACATTAAGACCTGTGGAAATGGAACAATGAAACTTGTGTATCCATCCAAGTTTGGTTGAGGTAGGTGTTAGGAACATGTAGGAATTATTGATATTTAATGTTTAAAACCATGACTGTTTGATATCCCAGTACTGGGATATCCCAGTACTGTTTCGGGGAGAAGGGAGCAGTTCTTCCCACTTTCTTCCTGCTCAGAGAGAATGTACTTCACTTGTTCCCAGTGCTGGTGGCGGCTGCTTCTTCCTGTCTCTGAGGACCCTCCACTGGCTTTGGAACGGCAGCACCACCATCAGCAGGCCAGCTTCCTGGCCGTGCCCTTGGATAGAGCTCTTCCTCTGGTGGTGCTCCCACTCCCAGGCTGGAACTGGGAAAGGTGCTGCTTCTGCTGCTGCAACAAGGAGGAGGGTTGGTCCACAGGGGAATGGGGCCTGACAGTGCAGCACCTCCTCCCCGACTCCCTGGGTCAACCCCCAGGTGGCTCCTTCCCAGCGGAAGCATCTGGGTGGTTTTTTGTTTGTTTGTTTTTAAACTCCCAATTTGGAATTTTAACAAGCAATTCTCTGAAACCAGTGCAAAGCAGATTAAATATCTCCTGTGGTTTGAATTAAATAAGAGCTAAGCAATGCAATTTTCAAAAGGACTTAGTGTTGGTCTGTTTCTGCCACAATGAATCAATGAGAGTCTTCCCATTGGCTTAGTAAGAACAGAGTAAAGCCAACAGTTACATGGTACATCCTCATCCAGAACGTTTGTCTGAACTTTACCCCAACAAATGGAACCTTTACCATGTATAGAAATAGGGACCAATCTGGTTTCTGCCTGGCTAGTAGGAAATCTTGTGAGAAGATAATTTAATTTTAGTATAGCATGCTTTCAGGCAAGCAATAACAGAAACCAATTACATTTTGTGGCACATTTGTGCCTAATTTCATAAGGAACTTGGAATGATGAACAACAGTTCAAGACTGAATGCAAGAATTATTTTGAGCAGGGCCCATCACTTATATTGTGTTTATACATGTTCTGGCAAAAAGGAACTGTCTGGCCAGGGCATCTGGGTGCTAATCACAGAGTGAGAAGGGACCTCAAGGGTCATCTAGTCCAACCCCTGGTTGGATGCAAGGTTATTACCGTGATACAAATAAATAGCAATAGGAAGGCACCTTCTTGATTAATTTATTTTATTTACTTATTTTTAACATTTTACTACCCCGTCACTCCTGCCACAGGCTACTCGGGGGGCGACTCACAATCCATAAAACATTAAAACATCAATTAAAAACAACTAAAAGGAGGAAGAAAAATAGCCCCCTACCCAAAAACTCTCCACCCCCTCACCCATCTCCCCCACCAAATGCCTGGCAGAACAGCCAGGTCTTACAGCTTCTCCAAAAAGAGGGGAGATCCGGGACCAACCGGGCCTCCACCGGAAGGGAGTTCCACAGCCGTGGTGCATCCACCAAGAATGCCCTCCCCAGTGTGGCTCCCTGGAAGACTTAGGGGACCTCAATCAGGGCTTCCCCAGATGACCGCAGGGGTCGATCCAACACCTGGAGAGTGAGGTAGTTCCACAAATAGTAGGGCCTAGGCCATTTAGGGCTTTATAGGACAAGACCAACACCTTGAATCAGGCCCAGAAAACCACTGGTAGCCAGTGCAGAGAGCAGAGCACTGGTGTAATATGCTCCCAGCGTCCCAGTCCTACCAGAAGACAGGCCGCCGCATTCTGCACCAGCTGCAGTTTCCAAACCATCACCATGGGTAGCCCCACATAGAGCATGTTACAATAGTCCAATCTAGAGGTGATGAAAGCATGGATGATGGTGGCCACTGGCCAGGTCAGAGTCTGAAACAAATGGCCTAAGCCATTGCACCAGATGCAATTGCCACAGCCTCCACCTGGACATCCAGGCAGAGCTGCGCATCAAGGAGCACCCCCCAGACTATGTACCTGGAATACCAATGGAGGGCAGACCTTGCCAATAACAGAGGCCACCATCTCCATCGCCTTACCCACCAACATCACCTCCATCTTGTTGGGATTCAGCCTCAGTCAGTTAGCCCTCGTCCATTCCCCCATCATCGTCAAACACTGAGTAAGCACCGAGACTGCAGGGCCTGGGTCTGTTGAAAAAGAGAGATACAGCTGGGTGTCATCAGCATATTGATTACACCGCACGTCGAACCTCCTGATCACATCACTGAGTGGCTGCATGTGTACGTTGAATAGGAGAGGGAACAAAACAGAACCCTACGGGACTTCACATGAGAGTTCTTGGTTCGATGAAAAGAACTCCCCAAGAACCACTTGCTGGGTTCTACTAGTCAGGAAAGAGCGAACCATTCCATACCAGTCCCGCCCACTCCTGCACAGTCCCGCAGTCACGTCAGCAACATCTCGTGATCAACAGTATCAAATGCAGATGAAAGATCTAATAGAACCAACACGGTCGAATGACCCTGGTCCATTTCCTGGTGCAGATCATCCACCAAAGCCACAAGCGCAGTCTCGGTGCCATATCCCGGATGAAATCCCGACTGAGAGGGATCCAGAAAACTGATGCTGTCAAGATGCCCCTGCAGCTGCTGAGCCACTACCCATTCAATAACCTTCCCTAAAGAGGGAAGGTTAAAGACAGACCGATAGCTGGCAAGGGAGTCAATGTCAAGCGATGGTTTTTTGAGCAGTGGCTGAACCACTACTTCTTTGAGACAGCCCGACACTCTGCCCTCCCGAAGGGAAGCGTTGACCACCCCAGCCAGCAATGGACCCATTGTCCCCCCGACAAGATTTAATCAGCCAGGACAGGCAAGGATCTAATTTGCAAGATGTGGCCCTAACAGCCCCAAGAACACCAATCGCATCGGCGGGTGTCACCAACTGAAATTGATCCCATAAAACCAGACAAGACGAGGCTTCCATAGCCTCCAGTTCTCTTAGTGTATTAATTGTGGCATCGAAGTCATGGTGAATCCGAGCGATTTTATCCACAAAATAATCCACAAACATGTCACAGTGAGCAGTAGATGATTCTACTCCAAGGCAGAGGGAGGCCAGACTGACCAGCCCCCGCACCACCTGGAAAAGCTCCGCTGGACGGGATTTTGCAGATGCTATGAGGGTAGCAAAAAACTCCTTTTTTGCTGCCCACATAGCTACGGCATAGGGCCGTGAACTGGCTCTATGGTGCAATCTGTCAGCTTCAGCACGCGAGCGACGCCACCGTTGCTTCAACCGTTGCCCTTCACGCTTCAGCTCCCGCAGTTCCTCAGAGAATCAAGGAGACCTGCTGAGCTGTCGCCTGGGCAGTGGACGCCTAGGAGTTGTCCGATCAATGGCCTCAGTCAGCAAGGTATTCCATAATATGACGAGGTCATCAATGGGACAGTTGTCAAGGTCAGAGGGTAACTCACCCAGAGCATTCCAGAACCTATCCGGTTCCATCAACCTCCAGGGGAAAACCATCCGAACCGGTTCTGCAACTTTCTGGGGGCAAACAGGAGCGAGACCTGCAGGAGGTAATGGGCCATCCATGACAAGGGTACAGCTGATAACTCCTTCACTAATGGAGCACCCGCCTCAAGGTGCAAAACACAAGGTCTAAGGTGAAGGTCTGTCCCCCCTGATGTGTCGGGCTGATAACTATCTGGGACAGGTCCATGGTTGCCATGGCAGCCGTGAACTCATGCTCCACTCCCACAAGGTCAGCCTCGGCGTGAATGTTGAAGTCCCCCAAGATTACTGTCTTTGGGGACCGCAACACCACCCTCGACACCACCTCTGTCAGAGCATGTAGGGAGGGTGCTGCACAGGTAGGTGCACAGTATAAAAGCAGCACTCCCAAACTGTCACCCGCCAAATCAAACACAAGGTGAAGACCCTCAATACCTGATATGGATTGCACTGGATACCTCCTCACAGTCCAACCCTCCTTATAAATCATGGCTACACTGCACACACACACACCCCCATCCCTCTGAAAGTGGCTGATGCTGCACGGAATACCCGGCCAGAACAAGGTCAGCCAGAATAGGTCCTGACTCATTGTCCAGCCAGGTTTCCGTAAAACATACGAGATCGGTTGCACAGTCCAGAATTACCTTCTGGACAGTTGTTGCCTTATTCACCACCGATCTCACATTTAACAGCACCAACAAAGGGCCGGGGGAGGGTGGGACTGACCAAGAACCACCTGCCCCTCTGCCTGGGAGGTAGTGAGCGGGACACGCAACAAACACCTGTCTCGTCTCACTGATCTCACCTCCCCCCAATTGAGACCATATCTCCCTATTAAGTGGAGAGAAAGTTGGATGGGGCTGGCAGCCGGCAGGGCCCTGGCTATATATTGGAGCAGTATATTTAAGGGGAAATGTTGCTGGGAGATTATTCCTGAACTGGAGATTGAGAGAGTAGGCTTGAAGCAGATTGCCCTTTTCATATCTGTGGAGATTAGCCACTTTTTTGGAACAGTTTGTGGAAATCTGACATTTTTGTGACTGATCCTCACATATCCATTATTTTAGTTATTCTGGTTCAGTAACTCCACCTGTGTCATCATTTTGGTTACTGTGGCTTAGTAATTTTCTTCATTTTATCCACTGCCTGTGTGCAATAGCCAAGCCAAAATACTGAAATACCAAAATAAACCTTAATAACCAAAATGGATCCTGGAGAAAATGGGAACCAGTTCATGGTTGATCTCCATTTTGCTGGCTAAGGATTGGTTCATGCAAATCCATTGAATATAATAGTCATACAAATAAAATAATAAAGAGTCAGTTTTAGCCCTAGCAGAGAGTGGAACAAATTCTTTGCCTTCCCTGGTTACACTTTGGCAAGTTCAAAGGGTTTGTGAGAGTTGATTGTCCCCCCTTTTGCCTTAATTTGGTACTCTGAGAAACAGTGGTCCAAATTGATTCTGAAAGCTTGCCTGACTCTTTAGATAGAGTAACTGAGTCTCCAGGCCTATGAAGTTAGCCAAATTGCCCTTTGGGGGCCAGGAAGGAATGTTTCCTTCTGGGCAAGATTGGCAAGGTGTCTGGTGTGTGTGTGTGTGTGTGTGTGTGTGCTTTTTTGTTGTTTCATCACAGCATCCTATGAGAACAATATATAAAAGATTAAAAAGACAAAAGATGGTGTTAATAAATGTAAGTTATTGTTTTATTAATCATTTCTATAGCACTTTCAGTGTTCAAAGTGCTCTACAATCCTTAACTAGTTTACTGTCACAACAGTCCTGGGAGGTAGGTCATTGGGTGTTTCTAAACGAGTTGCAACCATGCATGGCTACCCATCAACCACCCACCTGACCACTTGTGTGAAGGTGGCATAGGTGGATGCATGCTCCCATGACCCACACAGCACCCACTCATGACCACTCATGGGGCACCGGAGAAAAAGCCAGACTGTTTCATGTGGAGGAAGGTGAAACAGGGAAGGCATTCCTGGCCCATTTGAATTAGGGTGCCCTCTCATGCCAGCGGACAGGTCTGTGACCCCACTGCCTCCCTATCCGGGAGCTCTTAAAGGAGTAATGGCTGACCATATGAGTTGCTTCAGGGGTCAGTCTGTGGTGATGGGAGTGCATGGAGGCTGCCTGTGTGGCCGAGGTGGCCTCCCATTAAAATCCCTCCCCGCTCACTCCTCGTGTGTGGGTGCGCTGCCGCTGTACCACTCGGGACACGGACCCCGCCTCAGCCGTGCATATTTAAAAACACCCATTATTATTATTCCCATTTCATAGACGGGAAATTGAGACTAAGAGATGGTGACTTCCCCAAGGCCAAGTTCATGACTAAAATGGGATTCAACCCCCTGTCTCCCAGGTATAAGTCCAACAATTTGTCTGCTAGGTTACACTGGCTCTGGGACTGAGTATAAATTATCAGCAGGGTTGAGAATGGGTCAGCAGCTATAGGGATTATTTTCTAGAATAAAAATGGCATAGGAGAGCCCCTGACAACAAGCAGGAATGTTAAAGCACTTAAGACTCAGCTCCTCCATCTTCTGTACTCTCTCCACCCTGTGGGTGTGGGTGAAGTGTGATGAGATCCAGCAGTTGTCATTGTCATGAACTGAGTATCAGACATTTGATTAAGGGAACCAATTTTCATCCTTTGGTGGTTGTTGTGAAGCCATAAACTGCTGCACTGGATCAAACTAATTCCTGGTATTTGGGTGAGGCTAGTGCCACCCTCTTTTTATAATGAAGGCAATAAAGTTTAAGAATTTAAGTGCCTAGCACTTTAAGAATTCAAACTTCTTTCTTTTCATTCTCCCATCATATGTCCTGATTAATCAGCTTCCACGCTCCTATTGGTGGAAAATCAGTCAAACCAAATGCAAATCAAGCCTCCTGGTTCTGTGACACTTGATTTCAAACCCTAGATGGAAACCCTTGAGCAACGAATTTTGCAGACAAAGGGTGAAGCTACAAGAGATGTTCATTATACCCAATGAAATCCTATCCACCACCCTGACACCTTTGTGTGTGCTGCAATTTGGAGATTTCTGAAGCACAGGTAGGTAGGTGGCACCCTACTGCTCAGCACTGCATGACTTATTGTTAAAATTCAAAGAATTTCACCATCTTAGGTTTGCTCAATCTGCCCGTTGGTGCCGTGAACGCAATCATTTTTGAATAAAATAAACCCTTTGGGCCACCAACAGACAATCCAGAAGATGGAGGCATTTTGGATGGCTGTGAATGAGAATAAAAGAAAGTTATTTCCTTGACTTATAAGAAAAAAGAAACTGTACTCAAGGTGCACTCCTCCACCCATTGAAACCAATGACAAAATTCCCATTGATTTTAAGGTGGAGATATCCTGCCTGTTTAGCTGTTATAGCAGAATTTAGCTTGAAGAGAAGAGTACGGAGTGGACAGTGCTGCCAGATGGCAATTGTCTCTCTTGTAGCCAGAGGTTCCAGTCCAGGAAACTGAACAAGTTTCAGCTTGGAGCATCCCGTTATTGGTTGCATGATTTGACCCGCTCTGTTCATTTAGGGAACAAAAAGCAAATTTGGACTCTGGGTGCTCTGAAATCTCCAGGCATATCTTGGGAGTCCCAGAGCACTTTCCAAAGGCCAGAGAAAGTACTGTAATACAGCCTGCTGGGACTCCCTGTCTTCCCCAGTAGGTTTTGCCCAATGCAGCCTGCTGACAGAGGGAGTAGTAATGTGCACAGCTGTCTTCCTTCTGAGCAATGGGGGCATACCTATATATAATAAGTGCAGGCGCACCAAAGCCCAGGAGCCTGGGGGACCCACACAAATGTCGGATGCATGTGCACAATGGAGTGGAGTGACCTGGGGGGGGGGGGAATTTCATCTGCTGCACCAAGGCCCATTCCCACCTAGCCACGCCCTTGCTGGTTCTGAGGCGCCCCTCCTAACACAGGACTGGTTGAAGGACACTTCCTGACTCACTCCTATTCAATGTGTTCATCTAAGGCCGTTTTCACACGGCGCTACTGGGTGGGGGAATGGGTCTGCGTCAGTGGTGGGTGGAAGTGGGTGTGCTCCCTTTCCCACAGGCGCTCACCCAAATGAATCTGAATTTATTGTACTGGCAGATAGCCATGACAACTATACATCACATAGGAATTTACAAAATACATAAAAACAAATAATCACACATGAATAAAACAAGATATAGCAAATCCGAAGGACAAAAATAAAACAAATACTATAGTTCATAATAGAAGCCCCTTATAGGCTTAGGGAAGACCTTCCTGCAGTTTAACCTGCCGCATTCTTAGCCTGTTGGCCGCTACTTCAAAGCTGGCTACAGCATTTGTCACCTCCACTCTCCTGTCAGAGAGGAAATATACCATCAATTGAAGGGGGGGCCACTCAGGTCTAGCATTGGTCAATTTAAATAGTTGATCTTGGGGACGTGCATATAAGGGACATTGTAAAAGATAATGCACCAGGTCCTCCACTTGACTCAAGCCACAGATACACAAACAATCCTTAAGTGGCACATCTAAATAGCGACCATTTAGAACTTCGGTTGCCATTACCTGAAGCCTTAGGGGCGCATGCTGCACACCCATCTCCACCCACCTCCACCCACGGAGCCTCCTCCATTTTGTTGGATGGCTCCATGGGTGGGTGATTGGTAGAAATGGGTGGAGGTGGGTGTGCTTCAGAAGTGCACACACACCCCCACCCACCGCCTGCGGTGTTTCCACAGGCGCACACCCATCCCCCCACCCACTGCTGCAGAATGTTCATGGACACACCACCACCACCACCACCACACACCTGCCCGCAACCCAGTGTGTGTGTGTGTCCACGAACAAAAGGCCTAAGGCCGCTGGGCAAATTGATGCATAGATTTATTATTTATTTATTTTATTTAGTTACGTTTATATGCCGCCCCCTCATGCCTACGGCATCTCGGGGCAGCATCCATACAAAAATAAAACAATATTTAAAACACCAATAAAATTAATAACATTTAAAAACCCTCATTTACCCCCCCTCCCCACCCCCGAAGGCCTGGGAGAACAGCCACGTCTTACATGCCCGACGAAAGGCCAATAGACTTGGGGTCAGGCGGGTTTCCTCCGGGAGGGAGTTCCACAACCGCAGCCCTACCACCGAGAATGCTTCATGCAGGAGACCTCTAGGAAGGCACTCCCGGAGGATCAAAGGGGCCATCATGAAACACGGAAGGTGAGGCGGTCCCTCAGATACCCGGGGCCGAGACAGCGTAGGGCTTTATAAGTCAAACTCAGAACCTTGAATCTGGCTTGGTACGTTATAGGCAGCCAGTGCAGCACGTGGAGCACAGGTGTAATGTGCTTTCTTTGTCCCATCCCTGTTAGGAGACGGACTATTGCGTTCTGCACTAGCTGCAACCTCCAGGCCAGCGTCAAGGGAAACCCCATGTAGAGTGCATTACAGTAGTCCAGCCTTGAGGTGATGAAGACACGGATCAGAGTGGCCAGGCCAAATCTGGAGATCTGGAGATGTATGGGCGCAGCCTCCGCACCAGATACAGCTGGCGGAAAGCTGCCCTTGCCTGGGATTTGGGGTGTGCTGCCATCAATAGGCAGATAACACCCAGATCTTTTTATCTTTTTCATCCAACCCAGGTCCTTCAATCTCACTGCTTACTCAATACCTGGCTGCCATCATCAGGAGCTGATTGAGGGTGAGCTAACTGAAGCTGAATTCAGACAAGACTGAATGACTGGCCCTGTGACCTGGGGAAGATTGGGGGTACAGCCTCCCCTGGTTACTCATGTTCATAGTCTTGGTGTGCTCCTGGATCCTGAGCTGCGTCTGGAACATCAGGTCACAGCGGTAGCCATGAGTGCCTTTCACCAACTCGATCTGGTGAGAAGGCTGTATCCCTTTCTTTCAGCTAGGGATCTGGCCACCATCATCCATGCCTTCATTACCTTGAGGCTGTAGTACTACTGCAGTTTTCTTTACATGGGGCAGCCCCTGAAGACTGTTTGGGGGCTGCAGCTTGTGGCGGCCCGCCTTTTGAGGACCATGGGAAGCACAGAGTCCTGGTGCTTCAGAGTCTTCACTGGCTGCCAGTAGCATTCTGGGCACAGTTCAAGGTACTGGTTTTGACCTATAAAGCCCTAAATGGCCTGGGCCCTACATACCTAAAGGATCGCCTTCCTCCTTATGTCCCTCCGTGGCCTCTAAGTTCTACTGAGAGTGCTCTCTTGCAAGTTCCATCACTGGCCCAGGTCCATACATCCCAGGCACGCAGAGAGGTGTTCTCAGCAGCTGCTCCACAGCTTTGGAGCTCCCTTCCTCTGGAGGTTCACCTGAGCCCTAGTTGGAGTGTCTTCTGGAGGCAGTGTAAGACCTGTTTATTCAGCCAAGATTTTAATGGACAGGGGTAGATCCAGGGGAGGAGGGGACTATATTAATAGCTAAAAGGGTTTTATTGTCTATTTTATATATGTGTATATCTTTTTATGAAGTAAGCCACCCTGAGCCTTAGGGGATAGGGCAGGGTAAAAACCTAAATAAATACATTAGGAAAATGAACATGTTACCGTAATTAATTTTTTATGTTTGGTTGTGGGGCCCCCACATGCTATGCATCTGTTGTTGTTTTTTAGGTTACTCCTGGGCCCCATGTGTTGGAGGCCCCCTCCTAAATGGCTGTGCGACCTCCATAGGCCAGGGATCCCCATGCTTGAGGTTCTGTGGTCCTGTGCTTTACACCAGGTTGCCATTTCAAGTTTATTCATAGATCCTTGTGAGGCCCCGCAACATGGGGGGGGGGGGGAGGGCCTGTATTTGTCTGGATCTGGCCCAGCTCTTGGAGGACAGTGCTTTAGAGACTGCTTAATTCTTTGCACTGGGCCTTGTCCTCCACCCTCTGCCCGGCCATTCTATGGCCCTTTTTACACAAGATGCTCCCCTGCATGGGACACTCATTGTCCACATGGGGGAGCATCCAGTGTAAATGTGGGGGTGCGTGGGGGTGCGCTTCCACCATGCATGCATCCCCACCCACCCCCACGCACCAAGTAACCAGCGGCAATGCAGGTTACTCCGTGTGTGGGGATGCAAGGGGAATCGGTGTACGCCCATACGCACACACCCCTACACACTGCCCCCTCTGCCCCTGCTGCCCATTTTAAAAGGGCCTAGATTGACAGTTGCAGAGTCCTGACCCCACTGAACAGAGCCTTTCCATGGGAAAGGAGCTTTTACAGGGACTGAGAACTAGGGATGGGTGAACAGATCGCAGTTCGGGTTCGGCCGTTCAGTTCGGCTGTGTTCGGTTTGTCCATTCGGTTCGTTCGTTTGGTTCATTCGTTCGGTTCGTTCGCCGAGTTCGGGTTCAGCTGTTCAGTTCGTTCATCCAAACAGGCTGTTTGGTTAGGCCATTGGGCTGTTCGGTTCGGCTGTTCGGTTCAGCCATTTGGGAAGTGTTGTTATGGTTGTTTTTTTATATATATATGGTTTTTTGGTTTTTTATTGGGTTTTCTTTTGTTCTTTATTTGGTTTTTTGGTTTTTATATGGGTTTTTTTTATTTTTTTTTATCTAATATTTTCAGGCAGCGGCAGCTGCCTGAATACTTAAATGTACAGCCACTCTTCATTATAAACAGGCGACTGCTGAAGCCCCAATTTTGCAAAAACCGCTTGACCTACGTTTCTGAAAATTTCATCATGGCTGTAAATTGTGAGGACCATCATATCCACAAAGTTTGAAAAATATCCATCAG
>QEPC01001906.1:757379-774009 GCA_003113815.1 Sphenodon punctatus | reverse complement strand
GTTTCTTGCAAGCCTCTCCACCCCTGGTGCCTGGAAGTCTGCTCCTCAGTGACTGACACCTCCCTGTCATGTTTGACCTTCCAGTGAACCTTTTTTTGCCACCTGAACTCATCCGAACGCGATCCGAACTGACCGAACTGTTCGGCCATTTCGCCGTTCGGTGTTCGGTTTGTTCGGTATGTTCGCGTTCGGGTTCAGGTTCGAGTTCGGTCATCCGAACAGTTCGAGTTCGGGCCGAACTCCGAACTTCCAAACCGCGTTTGCCCATCCCTAGAAATGACCCACTGCTCTTTCCTCACCTTGCACACCCTTGCCCTTGATTAGCCATTAAGCTCCTTTTCATCAGCACCACCTTTTATACTGAGCCTGACAGTGAAAGAACAGCACTTATTTTCTGGCTGATTTATGTTGTTATATGATCTGACAGAGAGAAAAAACAGGGAAAGAAGAGAAATTTGGAGAGACTTCTAATACTTTGAGCCCAAGACAACAGCACTTTAAGACCCATATATGGCCCTTGATCCAATGGGAGTTTATCCCAGGGATCAAGAACTATGTATGCCCCTGTGTTTTTTCCTAAGTAATGTTTTGGGGAGGGTGCATGATATGGCAGATCAGTCAGCCAGCCCATGAGCTCAGACAAAGTTCTGTTTCACTTTGGTGCTGTGTTTTGTTTCATAATTCATATCTGAGACCAGTCAGGAAGAGAATATTGTTCTGTGACTTGCAAGACAGAGAAACATGAATCACAAAGAAAGTTGACCATGGTTTGACAGAGTTTTACTGCCACGGGCAGAGCAAGTTATAGTTTCATAGATGCTGCTTTCTGAACATCCAGGGAGGCCCTCTGGTGATTCCTCTGGGGTTACTGTAAAATAGGCTGATGCCAAAATCATGAAAACATTTCCAGTAACCAAAAGCTGACAGGAAAAGCTAGTGAGCTGGTGGTGGTGTCCAGACTATCTGTCTAATCTGTCTACATGTGTATCAGTATATCTAGGGTGAAAATAGACATAACGTTTACTCCACTTTCACCACTTTAACAATTCTTATGCATGTTCACTGATACAGTCCTGCAACATGCAAAAGAAATGAGAAAGTGGTGTTAAAGTGGTGTTAGAGTTACATGTTTTCACTGTGTTTGTGTGTGTATGTACACATACATAAAAGATATATAGTATATGCATAAGCCCCAATTAAAGCAGGTCTGTTGCAACAGAGACTGCTGATATGTGAAAACATGTGGAAAGCTAATACAACTTATTTTATCTATGTATTTAGATTTCTAACCCCTCATCCACATCCCAAGGGCTCGGGGGAACATTTACAATACTTACGGAGCTCCCTCTCACAACAACTGTGTGAGGTAGGTCATTCTTATTCCCATTTTACAAATGGGGAACTGGAGTTGAGATTAGAAACTTGTCCATGGCCAATGAGTGAGTGAATGGTTAAAATGGGATTTGAACCTTACCATTCCAGGTTCAAATCCATCCCTTTATCCATTAGGCTACACTAGTCAAAGCTAATTTTGGTTTTATGCTTTTGCACAATTTTCAGATTTTAAGATTCATTTTCTACCAGAAGTGGAAAGTGAATGTATCAAAAGGTATACATCTCCACAAAGGAGAGCAGTTAGTGATAATGCCAAGAAGATTTGCAGGGAGCAGAAGACTTGTGTTTCATCTGTAGTTCCATAGAAGGCTGGGCTGGGAGATATTAGAACAGTTCTCAGCCTGGTTGGCCTGCCTTGGCCATACTCTGGGCTGTGTTGGTCAGTTCTGGTCCCCACTGGCAGAGCAGGTTCTCCTTTCTGCTAACTGAGAATGGGATGGGATGGATAGTAGTCAACTGTATTCTGTGATACTTGGAACAAGCGAAGCAAACTCTGCCTTTGAAATTCTCCACTGGAGAGTTGTTAGCAGCGTTATCTATTCTCCCTCTCCTTGCCATAGCATTCCAATCTCCAGAACTGTCATTTTCAATGCTATCTTCCAAGTATTATGGAAATATTATATTATACTAAGATACTTTCTAATGCTTTGTTTACCATTTTATTGTCTCAATGAAAGTGGGTGTCCAGGAGGTACCCCTGTATCTAGCCAGAGGACATAGTTTTCTCTGGATTAGAGAGGTGCCCAGTTCAGTGAGATTCCACCCAGATGGTGATAAATTGTATTTGAAAATTGTGGGGTGAAAAGGTTCTACATTAGGGATGTCCAGTAAGTGGGTAATTACCAAAGTGCCTAGTATGCAGGATCTGTGTGCTGTTAGGAAAGAGATATTCTGGCTCTTCAGCTGAGCAGTGTAACCAGATTGTTCAGTGCCTGCCGCTTGGGAATTGAAGAGCAAAGCACCTCCCTTTAACCACAGCACTGCTTGGAGCTATTTGGGGGGTGCATAGGCAGGGTTGTGTGTGCATCCACTGGCCATCACATAAGGGTTTATTTATTGACCTAGTACTTGATGTCAGGTAAGTCCTTCTGGAGGCACAGGAGAGGAAAGACCACATAATGCTTATTATATATTCTGCCCCCTCACAACCTTCAAATGCCTCCTGAAAACCTAACCCTTCCATCAGGCATACCCTAGCTTCTCATCCCCACAGACAGTAATACTCACTGATGCTTCCTTTACTGTCCTTGCATTCAGGGTCCCCTTCTCCCTGTAACTAAGCTAAGTGTGTGAATTTATGATTTCTTAATTTAATCTCTCTCTCTCTCTCTCTCACTCTCACTTCTCTCTCCCTCCCTATCTTCCCCCCTTCTTTGTCTCTGCTAGACTGCAAGCCCCCTCAGGGCTGGGACCTATTCTAACTAATGATTGTTCATGCCAGGTACATTGCTTGTGCTACATTCTTCATCATCATCATCATCATCATCATCATCATCAATAAATAAATGTAGATCCATGGATTCTGATTCCACAGAGGAGTTGTGTCAGTCCTTCCAGACAATGAGGTGGAAGAACATATGGTATGGACTAGTCAAGAGTTTGGCTTATTGGCCCTTGGCTAGAGGGTGAATTTTGCTTCCTAACTCTTCCATTCTTCACATAGAGTCCACTTGCTCTAGCAACAGGCAAATATTAGAGAGGTCTAATAACAGGCAAATACCCCAAATGGGGCATGGACTGGATAAATGTAGGAGAATTTAGACAAAGCCAAGCAACAGTTGATGGCAAATTCCTGTTATGCTGCACTAGAGGCATCTTTAGAAATTGCAAGGACCTGTGCAAAGATTGTAATGGGTCGTCCTTACCATGGAGCCCATTACCACTTGGTACACTTGGTGGGGCCCACTCTGAAGCTGTTTTCACATGGATGCCCCCCCCCCACATGTGTGGGTGGAGGGGGCACCCATACGAACACCACAGCAGGTGGGGGGGGGGATCTGTGGGCGCCCATGGGAATACCATGGGCAGTGGGTGGGTGTGCATGTGTGCTCCTGCGCTCCACCCACCTCCACCTATCACCCATGCACAGAGCAACAGGTGCCAATGCCCTATGCTCCATGCGTGGAGATGGGTGGAGTTGGATGGGGTCTGTGGGAATGCACCCCCTCGCACCGCCCCCTCCACCATGCCGCCCACCCATCCCCCACACACAACCGTGCCTGTTAGAAAAGGGCCTTAGTACAGAGCCCAGTGTAGCTGGATGAGCTGCACATGCCTAGGACACCTTTGGCCCTGACAACATGTAAAATGTACATGTTTTTGAGAATACTGGTGTCCTCTCCAAATGGTACTGAGATAGGACTCTCCTGTCTGAATAGCTCTGTGTGCTGCATCCTTCTGCTACAGACTCTGCTGCATCAATGGTAGTGGGGAGTAGCGGGCTCAATATAGTATCCATTTTGATCCATTTTTAAAAAAAAAATAAAATAAATTCTTTATTGAATTATGAGATTTGGTTTTGTATCCTAGTCTTGAAGCTCTTTAGGTTTTATGACCCTTTTATTTTTACTAGGAAGAACGCAGAAGTTTCAAATCTGTTTGCTTTTCACATGTGTGAAGGAAAGGACTTACATAACGTTATTCTGGTGTGCATTGTAAAAGTTGTCACCAAATTCAACTATAATGGTCTGCTTTGGATCCAAAGTATTTATAAAAGCCCTTGAACCTCCATATATTTGAATGTATAATCCCACTGAGTGAGATTGCTCCTGTGACTGTGATGAGCAGCAGAACTGTGCTGAGAATTGAATTTTTATCCCACAGAAAAAATTTACATTTGAAATTTCATTTGGTATCAAACTTGGAAATGTTAAAATGTTCTCCGAAAGGAAAAATATCCAGAATTTTTAATTTCAGAAACACTGAAATTAAAAAATATATTTTAATCATTTTTAAATTGCCATTTTGGCAAAAAATTGTCCAGTTTTTTAAACCAGAGGATAAAATACGAAACCATAATGGCATTTTAAGTTAAAACAAAATTTGCCATCTTATTTGATAATAATATTTCAATAGTATCCTCCAAATTAAAAAAATAAAATAAAATAAATATTCCATTGTAATAGGCATCTTTTCACAAGAAAGAGAGATTTCTATGAAAGTATTTTTAGAACTAGAAATATTTGCACAAAATAAATAAATAAATAAATAGCTTAATGTCTTAGTAGCTTAATATTGTGATAGGTTCTAAATTTATCTTCTCAACAGTGGTTAAAAGGCCAGGGTCCTAAAATGCCACTTTGTCCCCCTAAAGTCCATGTGTTTTCAAGATTGCTGCCAAAGTGACAAAAGGATGTAATCTCATTGACGATTTGTTTTGGAGCAGGATAGGACCTCAAATTTGGATCTGATCCTACGTTATTCACACACACTCCAAACACAATGACCCCAAGACAGAGTGTAAGGAAAGCGAAACCTGTATGTGTGATTGGTTTTTTGCTGTTGTTTTTTGTTTGTTTGGTTGGTTGGTTGATTTTTTATTGCATAGCTGGGGGGCCGGGGAAGTGCCTCCAAGTCAATATTGACAACAAATAAACCCGGGACCTCGGGTGTGCTGTGGCTGTCTGTGGCAATTTCAGAAGTGGAGAGTTAAAATGCTTCCCGTCCTCCTGTGGTGTAAAATTATTCTTGGCTGTAATGTCTCTCTAAGGAGCTGCTCTAATTAATGCAAAATACTCTAGTTACTACTTAATAAACACCGAGTCTCTTCTAAATGGCACCGAATTAAAAGCCTTTATTTAACAGCCGCCGTCTATAGATGAGGATATGCGTTAACCTTTCAAACGCTCAAGCGTACTCTGCTAGTAGCATCTGTTCCAGATGTAGGAGGAGAATCGTCTGGCTTCTAAATTTGGCAGGCACTGGTCTGCAGATCGAGCCAGCTCCTACCACGCTGAAGAGTTGAGAAAACTAGAAAATGTTGGGAAATATTGTAAGATTCTTCCAGAATCAGTTCGCCCCATTCAGACTTGTTTTTCTTAATAAAAACTGCACATTGCCTGATTTTGTGAATCCCTTGTTTTTGTTGTTAGCTCTGCAGAGACACATTGAGAATTGAAAGGCTGCTGATTAATTACAGGAGAACTTCCTATATTTTGATCAACGTAATGGAGATCTTGGAAACGGAGTCTTTATGTTGAGAATTTCAAATGAAGATCTGGGCCGCCAGCCACAAATTATTTGCTGCGAAGTAGTTCCACTGAAGCCCTCTGGGCTACTCCGGAGTAAGTAGTTTGTGGCTCGCGGCCTTAAAGAGATCAGGGGAGTGTGTAAATCAGGGGCTGAGGGGCGTAAAATATTAATTCAGACTTCTCACCGAATTTTAGCTTTCTCTATTAAATTCTACTCCGAGGTGTAGAAGAAAAAGACGTAGAATATTATTCGGGGAACATATCCCTCTTTACCAAATCTTTCCTTTTGCAAAAAGGAATGCGCGCCGGCAAATAGCCACCCATCCTGCTATCCCCAGAAGAGTTTTAAGCGAGTGTACCTGTCATGCAGGTAGACATTAAAACCTTTCTCCTTTAAAATAAAATTCCCATGGAGTCAGCTAAACTCTAAGCTTCCCGGTTGTATTCCCAGCCCCATATGCGGGTAGTTGTGTCACTTCTTTGGATTGTCAACATATATTTCAGTTCAGACTAAACACTACTAACGAGCACAAATATTTTTGCTTTAGGTATTATGTTATGGCTGACACTAAAAACCGATGACTCTGGTGCAAATCTGCACCAAAGTCATTTAATGGAAGCCAGTGGACTTAGTCGTTAGCAATGACAATGAAAGCTTAGTGTTAGTTCCGCCTTCCCCCCCCCCCCCCCCCNTTGCGTGTGCATTTTCTGAAAGTGGGAATTTGATGGAGGAAATGGTAAGTAATGTAACGTTGCAAGGGATACAACTATGTCCGTGTGCAGAGTCTATGGACACTCATCACCGCAGTGGAACGGGGCGGCTCCTGGTGCAACTACAGAAAGAAAACGTTGGGTTAAGTTTCTCATAAAAGTGCTCCGAGCAGGAGTGCAGATTTTCTTCTCTCTTCTTTTTCTTCCTCCAGGAGTCTTATCTCCCAAACTGTACGCTAGCTTGGCGTGATAAATTCTGCCTGTAAATCCTCAGCCTCCACCCCACCTCCTCACGCCCATCTAGCGGATGCCAGTGCAACTTGCACTTTAGTGCAAACAGACCCCCCTCCCCTCCAAAAAATCGAAAGGGGTGTGTGTGTGTGTGTGTGTGTGTGTGTGATAAAATGAATTTAAATTCCAAAGGAGTTTCAGGGCTGGTTTCCTAGTTCCCGAGTCAGCAATGTGTTTGTGAAAATTCAGTCTTTTTGTCTCTGCAGGGGAAAAAAAAATGGCTAAATCTACATCGGTGGCCCAGTCTAGGTTTGCTATTCTTTGCATTTTCTATTCAAGTGAATGAGAGTGAATGAAGTGGCCTGGGACCCTTTATTTGATCTACTCAATTGCATAAAGTGACAGAATTCTAATATATTTGTTTAATGCTCTTCAATGGCCCTTTCACTTTCGAGCTTGCAAATGAAGCTTCGAGTTGCAAAGTTTTGTCCTTTTTCTTCTTCTTCTCCTTTTTCTTTTTTGGCACAGGGACATATTTCATAACTTGGGCCACGGTTTGAAGTGATCTCGAGAGGAGTTTTAGACTCGAAAAGTGAGAAAGAAAGAAACAGATGTGAAGTTATTGTAAATTCCTATAGTGGACTCTGGGGCTATTATAAGCCCACTGCAGGCGGTCCAAAGCCTTTCTTTTTCATGCTGTAATTGAAACATATTAATTAGATAATTTGTTGTTAGTTTAAAAGAAACAAATACAGCCCCTCCAAGGTTTCACAGCCTGGTTTTCTTTTTTTGCTTGTGGTTGGGCTTGTTTTGGTTTTTTAAGTGACATTTGTATTAAGATTTAAAAGAAGCCCTGCTCTGAAATTTACCAAGCTCTAAAGCCACTAGAACACTTTAAAAATAATAATAAGGAAATGCATCCTTTTAAAATGCCTTTATACAGATCGATGCATGCTGGTTTTCTGTCCACCTGGCAAAATTGCTGTTCTCCACAAGAAAAGATCAGTCTGCATACTTAAAAACTGTGGCGAGGAAATAAATATTGCTTCTGTGTCAGCAGGATCCTGGCCTTCCACCCCATAATAAAAGGATTCAGTCAGTTTAGGCTGGGAATCGTTTTCAAGCAAAACAGAAAAAATAAAGCAATACAGTCAATAAAAAGGATTCAAAGATGATGCATTGAAATAAAACAAAAACAAAAAAACTTCAGTGAGTGATCAAGCATGACTGGATTGGAAATTTTACATTCCCCTCTGGAGTTGGAAAATGGTCTCCAAAAAAAGAATTTTCTGTCGAAAAGGCTCTTGTCAACTATAAACGGATTTGATGGAACAATGGGGGGTGCAAGAGGGGGGGGGGTGCAGAGTAACCTGGCGTAAAACCTCCAGGTCGGAAACCTGCGATTTGTGTATCTTGAGTTTCTCCTCCCACCCCTTGTCTTTTGCTGTTTTATTTCAGATCTCTGTTTATTGACTTTGGACTTGAGCCATTAGAGAGATTTAATAAGACAACGCAGTAAATTCAAGTGCTGCTACGAATGGCTTGTTTGTTGGTGCACCTTTGAAATAAACATCTTACACTTACCAAGGTAAAGAGTCACTGGAACGCCTTGTAAGTTTCCTGTGGAAATCAGATCGTCAACACTTCGCATCCCATCGCTTTATAGGAGTGTTCTCAAGACTGAAAATTGTGCCCTATGGCAAACTATAATACTAGACACGCTTGCAGATGAAGAAAAGACTTGCAACACCAGTAGTAAAGGACTAATTTGTGATTCTCACTCTGTAGTGAAGGTTGATGTGGGAATGGATTACAACCATTTTTTGGGGGGTGGGTGGGTTGTACTTTGGTGATTACAAGGCCTGCTAATTACTGCACTTTTCAAAAGTGTAATATAACTGAGCCGCCCTCTTCCCGAATTTATTTTTTGAAGATTACTTTTAAAAACTGAGTTTTAAAAAAATACATCATGATACGAAAAATATAGGTCATGGCTTGTTGAGGAAAAGTTTGTCGAGTTTTGTGTCCATTGATCTAGCGATAAGTTTTGAATGCTTTCTTTAGCTGATCGTGTTGATATAATTGTGGGTTGGACTTGATGAATGAGTTCAGTTGTCCCCCATCTGACAAGCTTTAGCGGCTTCATGCATTTTAATCAGCCCAATGATTCATGTATTTTCCACTTTTTTCTGTGTGTGGGATCTGTGCTTTAAGAAAATGGTCGTAAATTGATTAATTACCCTCTACATTAAAACTTTTTTTTCTTTTTACCAGTACCTTCCTATTTATTTAAGAGAGGTTGGCTGTCACTTCACTCTGTCTCAAACGTCTATCTACAGACATAGATTTATAGAAAATTAGCTCTTTCAGATCACGTGCATAGAAGTATTATATTCTGTATGTTCTTCATTCGAGTACACTGTCATTTTTCTTTTAATAAGTATTTAAATATCTCATTGTCTTGTAACTGTCTGACATTTGAACAGTCTCACATCTGAAAGCCTAACATTAATTTTGCTAGATTACCTTAGTTTTTGAATCATAGATTCTCGCCAGCTCTGTTTACTCACTGCAAAATGCTTAAGCAGAATGTTTTTTAAAAATCCTTTGCTAAACATTTAGAATCCGGTTTTCTGAGTAGCCACATTAATTTTATTTGCCTTCCAGTTGAAGAAGTAAAATTATGAGTTTTACATTTTTCCAGTCTAACATTTCCTTCCCCTTAATTCAATAAAGAAAAGGAGGATATAGGTAATACAGTTAAAAATGAAAGAGATTGAACTCAAAGTCAAAATAAAATGTAATGGTGTTTAAAGTTTGGATGCTTTTTGAGCTGTTCCTGGCAAAAATTCCTATAGTTTCTTGACAAAAGCATCAAGTCTTTTCAAGCATTTTAAAAATCTGATTTGCAAACCTTTCTTCTGCAGATGCTAATTTAAGAGATAATTTCTGAGAATTATAGACACACACACACACACACACACACACACACACACACACATGCTATTATATATGTATGTGCTTGTATGTGTTTAAATGTGTAATATATACACAAATATATTATATATTATATAGTATATATACAATATATTATATATAATATCATTGAAAATATTTTATATATAATATTTGTGTACAAGGAGAACTGCTTATAAATGTGTTTATATATCTGTTACATATTCTAAGGATATAATATACATAAGCATGTTTTAACAAATGTATTTATGAATTTAGCATACACACCAACATATTATGCATATTTGTGTATGTTATGTAGTTGTTCTTTATATATATTATCTACAGTATGTGATATGTATAGGCATACATTTGTATATATGGTAGTGTGCGAACAGTACCTTCACTGTTAACCCATGTGTAAATGGCCAACTTGTGTATAAAGTTACATTGATTTATTATAATCAACAATTATATTTCTAGCAAGTTTCCCATTATCCTGTGAAAATTGTATTTAGATAATCTAAATTTGCAAATAATGTCATTTCTTGTCCACAAATGAATGTTCTTTGACTTACTTTTCTGAAACAACGTTTCAAAAAGACGAATAAGAAAGTACTTTTGAATTTACATATTTTAATGAGAAAATATTATTTGGACGACTAGGTTCATAATTTAACGTAGACACTTTGTTTTTTGTTTACCTTTGTCTGAAAACACGCATGCTGGGAACAAGAACATCAATATTTAAAATATCATGCTCATTCTGTACAGGAAAATCAAAATTTAAAAAGGAATTCTTTACAGTTCTGATGAACACTACAACGTTTTGATTTCTTTTCTCTTCCGCCCCCCACCCCCTTAACTTAAGCAGTTCACAACAGAAGGACAGTTCAGTTTCCAGCAAACTTTCTAAAACTAGAAAGGAATAGAGCAAACAAAAGTGCATTTTACACATTGGATAATCATTCCTATTCACAAACATTTACAGTTTCCCTTCCCTGCCTCTCCTCAGCTTGTCTGCAGAGTTCCATCAGAACCCAGGAATCGTCTCTCCTGCTTTGGACCTGTTGCTCTGCTATCTCCCTAACTGCCCAGCTTTGCACAAGCTGCACTGCAGGAGGGGAGGGGGGTGTCTGCTCAGTGGTGGCTTTGTTTATTTATTTATTTTTTAAAAAAAGATTAAACCATAAAATAAATAGCTTTAAAAAAAACCAAACCCTTATAATAATCAGAGGGTTAACAGACAAATTAACGTTCTATTCCCCTCCACCTGAAAATCAAAGGTAAACATTCACGGTACAACAGGTACTGCAGAGAGGACCTTATCTGATTCACAGTACACAGATTCAAGTTCAGTATTTACATTAGAACAGGCGCTTTGTAAACAAGGGTTCGGTGAGTGAGTTAATGTACTGCCATTTGCATCGGTTTTTGTACTTAAATGCACCACCTTGCACACTCTACGGAGGTGCCAAGTGTGAAACTTTCCAAATACTAATCAGTGCTCAGCCAAGGCAACTTTGCAAGCGTCAAGATGGGAGCTTCATGCTTTCAAGTTCGGAAAAGCTGTGCCCTTGCCTTCAGTACTGATGTGCGCTTGGAGATAATAGAGGATTGGAAACAACACATTTAGGGGGTGGAAAATTAGCTAGTCCTGCAGAACTGTGAGAATGTGGAAACAGCACTTTTTGAGTGTTTCCACACAGAATCCAAAAGTATCGAACTGATATATCAACTGGAAACCTGCAGTGAGAGTGAAAAAGCGACTGCAGCCAGTGGCCGGCTGTTTGTGGTTTTCCGGACGGATACTAGGCAAAGGCAAAGTCGTCCCCACCGCCCTCCCCCCGCGCCCCAAAGGTAGGGAAACAGGCAAACTGGGAGGGACAGGAGCTGGTTAGTCTCCTACGATCATTTCCCTGTGGGGAAGATGCGTAAAGTACCTTTGGAAACTTTGTGCTGCAAATGAGACACAGGGAGGGAAGGGAGAAAGCACTGGGGGGAGGGGGTGTTCAAGTGTTTGGAGAGAAACCCAATCAAATCGTGATGGAGACACGTAAAAGTAAGAACACGAGTGGAAAGGCAAAGCAAAGACAGCTCACATGGACGTTTTCCTGCCTGGGAGTTTTCTCAAGGAACAAGAAAACTCTGCTTGGTTGGTTGGGAGAAAACTTTGGAGCAACGAGAGACTGCGCGCGAGTGTCCCACAGTCCGACGGGGGCTGTGTGTCTGTCTCCCTTGTCAATGCACGGCCACCGAGTGCAGGGCAGAGGCCGGGCTGGTCAGTGTCTCGCTGGGGGTGGCCGGGCTGCTTTGGCTAGTGGCTGTTTGCGAAGACGTCGGGCTGAGAGAAGGGGGCGAGTTGGAGAGGATGGTGGGGATGGGCGCGGGCAAAGTGGGCAGGGCTGGCACGGTGGCTGGGGTGGGTTTGATGGGCACCGGGATGGCGGGTAAAGTCTGGCCCCCGTGGCACAGCGGTTTGAGGGGCACCCCATAGGCGCTGTAGTCACTGCTGGCCATGGAGATGGGGGTGGCTGGGTCGATCATGCCGGAGCTGTACATGTGGGGCCAGCCTGTGCCAATGGAGCTGCCCACCGTAGTCAACTGGTTGGGGAGGGGGTAGGCGCCCGGCAGAGGCTGCATGGTGGAGAAGGCCAGCCCACCGGGCATCTTGTACTCGCGGGCGATGATGTTCTCGATGGCGAAGGGGTGCTTGAAGCTGGAGGGCTGCGAGACGCCCAGGTTGTAGGTGCCCATCTGGGGCAGGTGGGTGCTGGTGGCGGCCAGCGCGCTGAGGCGCAGCTTGGCCTGCTGCTGGAGGTACTGCGCCGCCTCCGAGCTGGGCTTACTAGGCGCCAGGTGGTCCGACTTGAGCACCTTGAAGCGCTTCCTGCGTCGGAGGAAGCTGCCGTTCTCGAACATGTCGCCGCAGTCCGGGTGCAGCGCCCAGAAGCTGCCCTTGCCCGGCTGGTCCGGCCGGCGGGGGATCTTGATGAAGCAGTCGTTGAAGGAGAGGTTGTGCCGGAGCGAGTTCTGCCAGCGCTGCGTGTTCTCCCGGTAGTAGGGGAACCGGTCCATGATGAACTTGTAGATCTCGCTCAGGGGCAGCATCTTCTCCGGGGAGCTCTGGATCGCCATGGCCGTCAGCGAGATGTAGGAGTAGGGCGGCTTCTGGTCGCTGTACGTGTTTCTCCCCGGGCGAGGCATGGTTCAACTGCGGAGCTGCGGAGACACCAGCGGGGTAAGTCACCCAGCCACGGATCCCCTCGGGGCCCCTCACAGACCAGCCATCCCCGCCTTAAAGTTGCTGGAAGTTGACCGTCCTCATCCGGGATGCTGCAGCCGGGAGCCCGTTCTCTCGCTCACTAGTCTCGACTCCACCGGAGTCTCCCGCTCCTGTGGGCGGCCACTCTGGTAGTTTTTAGTCCAGAAGAAGGAGCGATCAGGCAAGCGGCGGGAATCCAGCGCCCCTGCCCAGTCCTCCGCAAGGCTGATTCAGCTTCTTGGAGGAGCCCCAGCAGCGGGAGCTGGAGTGGACGTTTCTCTGCTGCGGGCGGCTGAGATAAGCTAAGCACTCGCCTCCATGTCCTTCCTCCAACCATCTGATAGTTTTATGTGGTGACATGAGCAGAAAAGACCCCTGTAGAGGCGCTTCATTAATGGGCCACTTCTTTGCTATCATATGACAATCGCCTTGGGAGGAGGAGGCGGAGGGGGAAGGGAAGGGAAGGGAAGGGAGGGGGGGCGCTGAGAGAAAGGCATAATCTGGTTCCATTTACACCTATTTACATGTACACCTTGGGCCAATAGGAATCATTTCCATTTGAAGACAAGGCGAGGGGTGAAAAGGCTCAGTAGCCGGAATTGAAGTATGATGGCACCCAGTCACTCTGTGTGTGTGTGTGTGTGTGTGTGTGTGTGCGCGCGCGCGCGCGCGAAGGTATGCACTAACCTTTCTGTGGACTTTGCAGGGAGCTTAGTCTGCAATTCACACTTACAAATGGAGCTACTGAGCAGTGGGGATGTTTGACATGGAAATCGCTTGGCTCTGCTATTCTGTTTGTTCTGCATTGTTATCTGATTTGTATTGTTGGCGAACTTTAAGAAGGGCTTTCTCCTTTAACCAGAGATACCCCCACCTCTTGCCAAATCAAACTGAGTCCCCTGCCTTCCTAGCAAGGGCTTGTTCCTGATGGAAAGGCTCCTGGGGGGGGGGGGGGGAATGTGCTAGCGTTTCCCGTTACTCTGAACTGCTGTTCCCCTGAAAATTTAGAAAGCAGGGTTTTTTTTGTTTCTTTACCACAAAACTCTTAGAGCCTGGATATTGTGACCGGATTGGGGAGCAAATGCCACGAGGATGAGCTGGAGCCCACTTTGGGCTGCTTGAGATCAGATTTGTGACATATTATATATATATATATATATATATATATTTATATTCCTAAATCGAAGTTACCTCTAATTGAATTTAAAAAAAAACAAAAAAAACACACACGTTAATCTCAGTTTACTCTCCCCGGGCAAATTTTGGATGATCTCTTTGTATTTGTGAATGGAGTATTATTGGAGAAATTCAAGGGAATTAGGCGACCTTAGTCCATCTAGCTACTTAACATGTTAAATAGTTTGGTGTAAAATCTTGGCTCTGATCAACTGCATGGCAAAACTTTCACTGAGTTCACTGGAATCAGGATTTCCTCTTTCATCTCCAAATTAACACTTTCTAGCCTGCCTTTTTAGCGTCTGAATCCCCCCATAGTGTCTGTGTGTAGGACACCTACTCTGTAAATATGTATTTATGCACCTGTGTGTGCATGGCATATACACACCTGCCTGATCTATGGTATAGGGTGCATACAGTTCAGATTTAAGTTTCTTATATTACTTTTTAAAGGACTCAATCCTGGCTGATTTACTCAAGGGAGCAGGTAGTTGCATGGAAGTCAGTGGCAGTTACTACAGAGAGTAAGAGCTGCTGGTTTTACTCGAAATAATGAACAGGAACCTATGTTAAATCAAATGGGGGGGGGGTGTTGTGGATTCATGAGACTGCACGGTTGCATCCTGTCACCTTAAATCTATTTATTAATTATTATTATTATTATTATTATTATTATTATTATTATTATTATTAAAGAGTGGCACATGAAATGCAAACTCCGGGCTGTGTAAGAATGGTCCTTTGTGGTGAACCGGTGCGCACACACACTCCATGAACAACATTTTCGAAGCTGGTCAATAACTCACCAAAACGTAACTTAAACACGCTGAATTTAGGAGATTAAACAATTTCATTAATATTGAAATGGCTGCCGAGGCTGAGTGCTGCCGCTTGAGATGCAAGCACACGTTTTTCAATATTAACAGAAGTACTTGAAGAAAAGAATAATGTCACCTTCTTAATTCAGCAAAAATAACTAGGGAGGGAGGGGCGGGAGAGGGAAGAAGGCATCTCTGCCTCTGCATAGCCAATTTCGGATCCAGCGTCCTCTCCGCGCTAGTAATCCGGAAAGGGGTGGAAATAGACAGACCAGCAATCCTACCTAACCCATGCAAGAGTTTAGCCCTTAATTTAACACCCCCAACCAGAGGCAATGGTTTGCGTGTGTGTGAAATTACGCTGCTCCCCCCCTGCCCCCCCGCAATCCGGGGAGGCAGTCAATGCAGGAACTAATCCCCATCTCTGGGGGCTGGCAGACGATTAGAGAATAATGTCACCATAATTGTACTGCCAGGCATCGGGGTTTTTTTTTGGTAAAAAAAACAACATCTCACGAAGCCAGATGTGATTCTCAGGATCTTTTGGGGGAAAAGGAGGGGACGAACTCAGACTAGTGTTAGCTTACTGGAGGAGGAAATATTGGAGTTTGGAGGAAATGGCAATCTGAAACTTCAAAGTAGCAAACCTCTCCCGGCGGCGTTGGGACAGCCGGGAAAGACCTGCCTTTGCCTTTTCCCAATCTACAAAACCCAATGTATTCTCTCTGTCTCTGTGTCTCTGTCTCTCTCTCTCTCTCTCTCATAACAATTGACAGTTTTATTTCCTTGCAAAGGGACACTCCTTAGGGATGGCTGTCAAAAACATTGCTTGAAGGAAACGCAAGTTATTAAAATTAGCAGTTCAAAGGGCGACAAACCCCCGAAATTCTCTCGCTTAGTCTGGAGCCATTTCCACCAATATGCTGGGTTGCTTGGCTGAGTCAAACAAACCTGTAACTTCTCCAGTGGAAGAAGCCTTCACTTCTGCTCTCAATTGTTGCATCCAGTGCAAATAATTTATGTGGGTTGATTTTTTATTTTTTTTAAGTATTAAAAGATAGGGTAGGGGTAGGATCTTACTAATTAAAGCAGAAGTTTTAGTTTACATGTGCCGAGCAGCTAGCAGATTGAGGAGGAAAAGGAATAAACATCCAGCTCCCACCCTGAAAAGCTGGAATGTAATTTACAAGGTATGAGTTTTATTTTTTCAAATCACCATTCGAGAGGAAGAATGGCGTTGCTTCCAAAGTGAATCGGGCTCCATTGTAGAGAAAAAGTGGTGATGGTGGTGGGGGAACCAAAAACAAATAGACGAATTTTTTTTTATTTTTTTTTGCAGCCTAATTCAAATAAGGAGCTCAGGGGAAGTGTTGGGAAAACTATATAAAATACACATAAGTCAATTATATCAATGTGCAAAGCCAATGGCAATCTATTTGGTGCAATAGCCATTCAAGCTTTCCATGAAGCCCACCATGGACCACCTTTCTGCATGGAAGGTTTGCAATAGCCCCCTTTCCCACAAGCAGGACCACACACGTTTACAGATTTGGTAATAATTTATGCTAATTTTCCTCCATAAATCCACAATTCGCTCCAGTGGCAAGCGGGGCTGTGGAGAGAGAAAGAGGAGACAGCAAAGTGACAAATACAATATTGATTTTGAATCATTCTGTTTGCAGGCAGGTGTGTTGCTTGCAGAGGGGGCTGAAGGGGGGGGGGGGGTTAAGAACTTTTGCTAGGATAAAAAAAAAATCCACACTCTCTTAGAGAATAGCTCGCCACAACCTTGTTAATATTTACAAAACAGTGGTGAGGGGGGTGGGGAGTACTAGCTTCTTAACGTTTCCTAGGCTGCCAAACACAATACCAAGCTCTAAACAAGCTTC
>QEPC01001906.1:712379-752379 GCA_003113815.1 Sphenodon punctatus | reverse complement strand
AAGATCTAATGAATAAACAACCCAGCAAGTGCTTGCGGTGTAATTTACATTGTTAATGCCTACATGTGTATAATAAATATGCATCTGTATGCCTCAGATAAACTCACTCTTTTTTAGTTACCCTAACCTGTGATTATTATTATTATTATTTTAAGAGGATCTTCTTACATTCCTGGAATGGTTGGAGACATTAAGTTACAACCCATGTGCTTTTAAAAACAGCCTGGACCTGTAAATGAAGACTCCCGTTGACGTCTTAGGTAAAATCTGTTTCAGATCGTGCCCTGCTGATCAACCTGTATTTATTTAAATACAGGTATGAACCTCCTAAGAAAAGGCTTGGCAAGCGATTCAAACCTCCCCCCTTTGGTTGTGCAAAAAGCTCCTGGGACAGCGGCAGCAGGCACTCATTTCTCTGTTAAAAACCTGCCGCGGTTTATCCGAACAATTTCAATGTAAAATATTAGTTCTTCGTATTAGTCTGGAGGTGCAAAGAACAATTCATTCAGAGACGGTGCTTCAAAGGCACTCGATTCGCCTCTAGGAAAAGTTTAGTAACGTGGACGCGGTGTCTCTCGTTCTGCGTTTCAAGAAAACGATCTTCCCTTAATGCCTCTGTAGAGGGCATCCCTGACCAGATTTCCTCCACCTCTCTATGCAAACCCAGTTCTTAGTGCTTTGAACTATTGAGGGTGGCTGGGTTGTGCCTAGCATCCCAGTCTGCAAACAAAACTTAGGCAGAGCCGTGGTTGGAGGCTTACTAAAATCCTTAATTGAAGGCGGTGTGTTCTTTGGCTTCTCGTTCTTTTGAGCTAAAAGTCTATGCACTTTCCACCCCCGCTTAATTCACCTTGGGAGGGCTAAGGCTCTGTCCTTTCTCTTCCCCCCCGCAAACCAGGTGCCACTTCCTTATAGCGTTTGATGGCAAATGTCTCATCTTCAACGTGCTGGATCTGGCATACATTATTTTAATTAAGTCTGTGGCGATTTACTTTCCTCTGAGATCCATTCCAAGGTGCAATTAGGAACGTATTGGTGCTAGCACATATGAATATTCAGGAGGGTGTCAATTAATTAGCAGACAGAGGAATCTCATTATGGTGCTCAAAACCCTTTTAGTGCTAAGCAGAATTAAAGGGGCATTTGCCAATGTGCGGGATTAGTGAATATTTTACTATGCACTCATTTAACTTCATTATCATTGCACTTACACTACTCTCTGATTTTATTAATTAAATTGCTCATTAATTTGTCCAGAAAGAGGGATAAAAGTTTTATGACCCCCCGTAGCACTTGTATAGACATCTTAAAAAGTAAACTTCTGCACTGCCTCGTTGCCCTGCAGTAAAGTAATTTGCCATGGTTAGGGAGAAATTTATCAACACAGTCCTTGAGTCTACTTATCAAAACCCCACGGATTCCTACACCCTGCTTGTGCTCTGTGCGTTAGAAGGAGTAGCTTACTTCATGGGAAACCTGTGACTGTCACAAGTTATATTGGGGAAACATACCATGCCATTTTCTGATCAGGACGGTGCAACAGCAGGAGGAAAACATGACATGAAATAATTGATTGTAGTTTCTGTCTTTTCCCTTAGTGTTTTCACAATATCGTGTGTGTGTGAGAGCGAGAGCGAGCAATGTAATTAACCAATGAACCTCTGTAGAAAGTGGAACGAGAGAAACCATCTCTTACAATCAAAGATGCTGGACAAAATAAAACCAGACGTTCATTTTGTTAAGCACAAGACTAAGGGGAATCCTGCCATGAGGTTTTGGCGAGTTGGAAGGCAGGGTTTTATCAAGGGAGTTTAAATGTTCCTATTGCAAACAAGTGATTAATATTGATGATCAAAAGGTACCAGTCCGAATCTCAGGTTTGCAGGATTCCAGTCCTCCCCTAATTAGGCAACTCTTGAATGTTGAAGATTTCTTTTCCCAAGGATCATTGTATTAAGCTTTAAAAAAAAAAAAATGTCCGTGGGATATTGTGCTTTTCAAAAAACAAACAAAAATTCCCTGAGAAATGCTTAATATTAAATATTCATTGGCTTTAAATCCAATAGGCGGATCATCCGGCAGATATAGATGCACCGATTGCTATAGAAAATCAGTCTGCCCGCGTCCTCACACAGTAGGGAGACCCAGGGTCCCTGGATGCTCCAGAGAGAAGAGAGAGAACTGGTGAAGATGTTTAAAAAGTCACCTTCCTTCCAACATCCAGCGTGGAAATGTGCCCCCCAAAAGGTTAGAAAGATAAATATTAAATCTGCCTTCACAAAGGGAGCTGTTAAATAGATCCTAAATTAATATGCATGTAAAATTAATTAGCCAGCATTTCATGACATCAAAATAAGTACCTGGGAAACAAGAACACCTTCTGGGCATTTGGAACCATATGCTGGAATTAGAGTTAATTGACTAATTACATAAATTAGGCATTAATTTTACAAGACATCAAGTATAAAAGTTATCTCAATTAATTGTGCATAAATTACGAGTTAAAGAGAGGGGTATTAACAGAAAAGGCCACCCCCTCTCCTTTCCACCTCTCTTGAAAGGTGGAGCAGGACTCAGCTGGTCCTTTTTTGATGACCAGTTGTATCTCAAATGCAAAAGGAACCAGGAGTAGCCAAGCAAAGCTGCTTAAAGATGCTTTGGGTGCCCAGATTTTGTCACTGACTCCAGGCAATCATTAATGCAAGAAGAAGAAAAACACCCCTCCTCCACTTCATTAAAATCAATTACACAGCTTAAGATTGATTAGCTTTTGTCAGGAGAAAAGTCTCACTAACTCTACCTCTGACTGTTGGTTTGTTTTTTTTTAAAAAAAAATGCAAACTGTGGCTGCATCCCCTTGTCCGATTTAGGTTAGGCCCCAAAAGCACAAATATTTTGCTTTATGAGGGTACCAAGCTCGCGCTTTGGGCTGAAGTACCTCATACAGTGACATGGTCACTTTCTGCCTCCTAGCTATGGAGAAAAGCAAGTTAACTAATCACTCTGGGCCTGGCAACTCTTGTAATAAAATTGTCTCCTGTGTAGAGAAATCCATTATGGTCATTACTATTCATTACAGTTTTATTTGTCATTTCAAAATAAGGAAAATATTAAATGAGAGCTGAAAAGGATATTGGTATTATGCACATTTGGGTAGCCCTTTAGTACCCAAATAATATAATATCCATGGCCTAAATGGGTACCTGCAAATCCCTTTGGGGGGTGGTGGTATTTCATTTGGGGGTTTCGGATCATTTTGGTATTTCATTTGCACCATTTTAGGCAATTGCATAAATGCAATAGTTTTAATATTGCCACAACAACTGAATTTAAATGACCAATGCCCCCCCGCCAAACAAACAAACCCCAAACCCCAATGTGAAATAAAATAACCAAAACAGATCCCCGAAAGAGCATAAATAGATAATATTCTCTCCCAAACTGCCACTTTTGGTTCAAGTAGGGTATATTTAGTGGGTTCATCCCGTTTGGGGGGTACTCATTTCAACTGTAGAAATAAACCCTTCCCTGACATTTCTGGAGATGCCAAAGAGATGGACGCGCCACAGGAAAATGTTTTGGAATCAAATTAGAACTTTATGCAGCTGGAACCATCCTTTCACCTTGCCTTCCTCCCCCCAGAAAGACAACAAATTTTTATTGCTCCATTTTGGGGCTTGGTCTCCCTGTTTTAATTCCCCCCAAGGAGAAAGTATATTTAAATCCTTCCATAAAAGGAAACAAACCCTGAATCACTCACCAACTCTTTGGGCCTGATCCTACTTCCATCAAAGTCATTAAGATGGTTGCCAATTAAGTCCTGAGATGATGATGATGATGATGATGATGATTTTATTATTTTATTTATTTCTTTGAAGGCTAAAAGCTCAAGAATAAAATCCTCTGATGAATTATTTATTATTTACTACTATTATTCAGACTCTGGAAACAGTCACCACTGTGCTAAAACCACAGGGAAACCTGCTCCTTGCTCCGAAGAGCTTACAGTCCAAGCAGATATGTGGAAATGCAAATACTTTCTTGAAACAACAGCTCAACATTTCAAACGGGAGTAGGGGGAGAGAGATCAGGAGTGTGTTTGGAGGGCCATTGGCTGATTGCCTTTCTGTTGGAGAGTAGTTCTGTTGTATAGTATACAAGGATTTCAGAGTATGCATGAGGGGGAGGGGAGTTTGGAGCTGTTTGGAAAAATGATTTACATAAATAGACTGGGTAAACCAGCTCAGAAACTGAGAGGGCCGGTGCAAACCTAAACCATAGCAAGGGAATGGAAAAATCTTATTTCATGAGTGGGCTAGAGAATCTTACTGATCTAGTATGTGAGGGAGGGTCAGTGCAGTCACACTAGACTGGCTGGGGAGGCAGGTTACCATGCCTTGGCTACCCTTACCCCTCGCTAGGCAGCTGGGCCACATCATGCAGTGACTCGTGTGCCTGGTGTCCCCCAGATGTTCCCCCCCCCCCAGCCTGGGGCAGGGCAAACATCTGGCTGCTACATGACGTGTCCTCAGGAACATTTTGAGAACGTGTCACAGGCACAGAGCAGCCTTACATCACATGTGGTAAATGCCCAGGGAAGGCCAACTCGTGTGACCAGGCCCTTGCTGCTGCCCCTCCACACAGTGAGCTCTGTGGCGGGGCTGTGAGCGGCAGGCACTGCCGCCCATCATTCACAGTCACAGCTGTGGGTGGGCCTTTGGTTAGCCCGGAGGAAGGTGGTGGGGCAGGGCCAAGTGCTCACTTGTGTGGCCAGCACCACAGCTCCACTGGCCATGGCAGCAGGTCTCCATGACTGGCTGGCTGGCTGCCTACACTTGCCCCACAGTGTGGTGGCATGACAATTGCCCACCACAAGGCCATGCTGGGATTGGGCCCCTGCAGTTCATCTGGCTGTGCACATTGGCCAGGCACCTGGGGTCTCAAATCCATAATTAGATGGCTACCCAAACATACGTCGGTCTACGTGCCAGAACACAGGAAATTGCCCCTTGAGAAACTGCACCAATAAACCATGTTTGTGGCTCTTGTGCAGCTAATGTAACATGCAACAGTCCCCACAGCAACAGCAGCCACCCCAGTCTCTCCACGGTCGGGGTTAGAACAGGTGCATTCAGACTTGGGAAGAGGGGTGGTGAAACCTACAAAGTTACTCCCTGTCCTTTCTGTGAGCACTGCAGGAGTACATGTGAAAATATCCAGTGAGAGAACTATTTATATCAGAGGCGGGGACCCTTTCAGAGGGGGAGGGAGATATCAGCAATTTTAAACTGGCCAGTGGGCTCCACAGGAAGCAGCAGTTCCCTCTCTGTTTGCCTGCCATGCTGCCTGGCTCCACCCTGGAGTTTGAAAGCTAGCAGAGCACTCCCTGCCTGCTTCAGGACAATGCCCTGGGCCAGCACAATGCTGCCAGTTGGGGGAGCTGCAATGGACCAGACTTAAAGAAATATGGGGGCAGAAGTGGCCCATGGGCTGGAACATAAGAACATAAGTGCCATACTGGGTCAGACCAATGGTCCACCGAGCCCAGCATCCTGCCTTCGACAGTGGCCAGTCACGGGGGCCTGGAAGAAGCACCCAACAGGTCATCATGCTAGTCATTCCCTGTGGGTCCAGGCTCCCGACAGTAAAGGGCTTTGTTCCCCATTCCTGATTTATATTGTTTGCCAAATAGCTACTAGTACTCTAGGCCTGGATCTGCACTCCCCCTTCCCCGCCCCCCTTATTTAGGCACAGCAGTGAATTCCATGGGAGAAAGACCATAGATAGGAAGGATCAAGGAATGGCCCCTTGTTTGATGTTAATTGGGGTAGGTGTTTGCGGGCCACCTCACAAAATCTACCAGTCTATTCCACCATTCTTAGTAACTGCCAGTTGCTGAATACGCATGGAGGTGACCCAGGACACAAATAAATCATCCTATTCCCATCCAGGAAAATTCTTAGCACGGAAGAAAGCAATCCCCCCCACTCCCCATGGCCCTCTCCTACACCTCTGTCCCATCATGGAACAGACTCTGCACTCTACTACTGCCAAAAACAGTGTGAAGGAGAAAAAATCCTCCCTCATTCCCCCATTCAGAAATGGTCTAGGGAAGGTATCCTGGCTGCATGTCGAGCTTGACTGCTGATGGGCTAGAAAACGGGGGGAAACCTGCCACATGGCTAAAATGTTCATTTTGATGGAGCTGTTTTGTGCCGTTGCCAGATGCTGAAGGTACTTGAGGGAGATGTTGACAAGTGGATAATTGTCAGCAGAACTAAAACAGGCACTTTGTTTACAGTTGAGCATGATTAATTGAGAGCAAATAAAACAGCAGCACTGTCCATAGACTCTTTCAGCGGCTCAAGTTCAAAAAGAGGCAGCGTGCTTCAGAAAGGAATGAACTGAACTTGTCATACGACAGGATCATCAAGCAGGGTCACTTGGAGAGATAATTAAAAGGTGGAGAGCAAGATGAAGGCCTCTGGGTTTGGAGGCATAGAGTTTGCTACTGCATTCTCTTTCTGCTTTTTTGGATTCTGGTTTATACACTTAGGGCGTTTATAGACGAGACAAGAAAGGAGGCTGATCCTTTGATCAGCCGCCTTTCTTTGCGCTCGTCTAAACATTGAGGCAGGATCTTACCCCGCGTCTGACCGGGCAGGCCCCCTCAGACGCAGATCCCCGAAGTGCCGGCTTCACGCCGCACTTCCGGGTTCCCTGGGCGAGTGCGCATGCGCGGAAGAGCGCACATGCGCACAAAGACTCTGCGCCGTGTCTGAACATCAGACACGGCATACAGAAAAAGGCGGGGGGGGGGGAAATGCCGGCATTTAATGATCCCGCTTGTAAGCGGGATCGTTTATAAACGCCCTTAGGGAGCCCAATAAAATGAGAATTGGACATGAATTTAAGATTGAAAGAAGTGCGCAGAACTGGATTTGGATGATACCAAAGCTAGTCTTCAAAAGCATCGGGGACATTCCCTGTTTCCCAACTGAAATATTATTGCTTGGGTTATAATTTTTGTCATGGAAATTTTGAGTGAATTTCATAGAAGTGATGATGGGGAAAATGGACGAATCCCCTAATAATGTAGTTTTCACCACATCCACATGTTCAAGAGCTTTTAATTGGTAAAAACATCTGTTTTGAACACAATAGTGAATGTTAACCTATGTAAATTTAAAATCAATATGAAGACTACTGCTTTCCTCTACTGACAAGTTTAGCTATTATATTACATCACAAAACTGTTGTTTTACGTACTTAGAGCTTTCCATGAGTCTGAAACAACATATAGTATATCATGAATTTGTCCCATGTCTGTCACTTCAAAAGCCATCTTTGTAAGATAGTGATCTCTCAGAGTCTGCACTGTTAACAGGGACCAATAGTGGTAGTATCCTCAAAGCAACTACAGCCAGGTATGTAATTAGCATAATTCACTTTTTGTAGAAATCCACAATTTTCATGACTGCCTGTCGCCTCTGTGGGTAATTTCAGACGTTACGTGATCACAGTCAACCACACTGAATTACAGTGGATTCGGTGGGGTGGCTGTGATTGCGCGAGCCCCACCAGATGTTCACCACAGTGAATTCCTGGCAGGGTTCAAAGCTAACCATGATTCTGGAGGTGAGGCTGGACTCGCCTTCAGAATTGTGGTTAGCTGGACCACAATCAGGAACAGAGTGAAGGTAATATCTGTTACCTTGCCCCGGTCCTGACCGCGACCTAGACTGCGGTACAGGATTGGTCACAGCGGCTTAATTGGCTGCTGCGCCCGCCCATCTCCCTGAGGGCGGGCGGCCGGGGTACCGTGGGGGGGTGGGGCCAAGTGGCCGCACATTGCATTGCGCCACACTGTGCACCACTTCCCCGCCCTTTCCCCAATCCCCCTCAGAGATCAAGCCGGCACGTCTAAAGGATGACTGGTCTGATCCCAGATCCTGGTCCAGGGTTCAGCGTGGCGGGCCGGGAGGCCCGTCACATCTGAAATTACCCTGTGACAAAATTTCAGTCCTTTTTATTTCTTGTGGTTAAATAATCAATATTAAAACAATGTTACTACTTTACTGTTTATGCAGATCCTTTCATTTTAATGAGTTGTATAAATACACTTCAGATCAGACTTCTCCTCCCCACCCCCCAGCTGTGAATACTCTTTAGTTTTTAACAATAGGGATGGTTTGGAAACAAGATTCTGATCCCATGAAAAACATTTCTAGGGAAATTTTATTTCCCATTTTTAAATATACCACATGCAAAAAAATGGAAAATTGGATAATTCCGCCCCCCTCGCCCCCCAATTGGGATGAAAACCTGGTTTTAAAAATTGTCAAAATGAAAACGGCTGAATTTGTCATTTTGGGACTCAAATGCAGGGGGGATGTTTTGACTGTACTGTGTTTAAATATGCACAATGTGTGTCAGTTTTCATTTTGACTGGGTTTTTTTTCTCAAACAAAGACGTTTATTGATCATGAAAACCAACACGCATGTACTAGTATGTATGTACTCAGTAACACACTGAGATTACATATTTCAAACATGGGTAATTTTTATGTTTGTGTATCTTCTATCAGGGTTAGAAGAAAACTAGCAGTAATGTATTCAAGCTCCACAAATTATACAATGAAGTATGCCACAATACATTGTGCAAAATGTTCATAGTACATCATCATCTCTTTTCTTGTGCACTTTGATCAAAACAAACTTAAATTGTTATTGGTGATATTTAAACTATTCTTAGCAGGGACCTGTGTTCACTGCATTTTCCTCATTGCCACCAATTTTTGTTGTTGTTCCTGGCAAAACCAAACAAAATAAACAAAATGAATGAAACAAACAAAATACCCCAAATGGCAAAAATTGGGTGCTTGGTCAAGTAGTATCCATGCCTTAGTTCATTTGTTTTGGGTTGGATTGTCCAGATTGGATGGGTTTGCTCCATTTTGAGGGTACTTTATTCAGCTCTAGTGAGGATGCTACAACACAGGAGAGTAAAAGCCAAATTACTTTGGTGCCATCCTAGAAGTGCAGTCTTCTGTGACTATGTTCAGTAAATGCAGAAATAAAGGAAATAATGAAACTGGGCTTTATCCTGTTTAGGTTTGTATCTAGCACGGCTGTTTTGGGGGTTTATTTCTTCCTACAATATGAACTCTGTTCACCGAGACCCTGATTTAGGAAGCACTTAAGCACACATATAGGATATTAATAAATGTGATGGTGGCCCTCTGTGGCCTGCCTTGACCTGTGGACCACTGTCATGTTTGTTAAGGGCCATTCAAATGTTTGGCCCAGAATTTCCCCAGGTGTGGTGGCAGCTAGCCTGGGCTGTGACTCTGGAGACCTCTGGAGTCACAGCGCAAGCTAGTCACCACCACAGCTGAGGAACAGCTTGCCCAACCAAGCTACATCAGGCTATCATGTATGGTAGCCCGCTGTTCCCAGTATAAAGTGACCTCCATGACAGGTGGCCATGGCAGCCGTCATTGGCTGCCCTGGCCGCCCATCATGGGAGGGGAGGTGGGCTGCTGAGTGTGGCTCCATCGCCCCCCTCTGGACCCAGCTGTGTGAACATTATTTCCATGGCAGGACCCAATTCTGACCAGGAAGCAAATGGCTTCCCGGTCTGGATCAGTTTTGACAGCGGCCCTCTGCTGTTATGTATGTTAACACCAACAGTTTTAAGCATGTGGCAGTCCCACTGACTAGCTGGCTAAAAGTTAAATTGAGGAAGACATTTTGCAGCAACATCCCACTTCTGTGTACATATACATGCAATCTGTCTGTGTCTTCTATACGTTATAGTGACTGCTTCACTCCATGGTATCCGAATACAGCTTTGTAACTAATGAAAAATATATCCATGGATCCATGTCCACTCCATTTTTCCCACTGGCAGCAACAGGGAAAATTAAGTGAGCATGGATCCCCGAATACATCCATCCCTTCCACCTGTATGTATAGATTTTTATTACAGACTAGCTCAGTGTCCCTACATTATTCTTTTGCATTCAGACGACTTCAAAACACATTCCTGTCTCTCACTCCCCACATGCCTATAGATAACAGCATAAGCATAAGAAATACAGTACAGGTATATGTAACCATTATGACTGTTTAATGGACTGAACTCTAGTTGTGAAAAATGTTACTAGAAGAATATATTAGCTTTAGTAATGAATCTCTCCTCTAAGATAGTAGTACTGTTTTAGCTGCTCCCTGTTGAAACAGAAAACCACATGAGACAACATTTATAGATCCCAAGTGCAGTCAGAGTGAAACACTTGACAAACAGCAACCATTTCCTTGGTTAGTCCTGCAGAATCACCAATTAGATAACATTGTCTTACGAAGGAAATGGAGTGTCTGCATTATCAAGAAACCCTCCGTTACTTGTGAATGCAGCATGGATCTTTTAAGGCTCAGCCTTCCACTACTTGTATATTTTCACATGTGACAGAATCACAAGCCATCCTTAAAACTGACAGAGCGAAGGTGGGAACCTCCATGGTAAGAGTTTCATTTCCTCTTCAGTAGTGTTTATACAACATGAACCTCTTGTATAGGGCCCTTAACACCCTGTCCTGATCAAATGAAATCTGATTGGCCAAGGTGGTGTATTGTGATTGCACTAGTTTAACATCACTGTCCTTGTCAGTGATCAGGTCATCCGGAGAGTTGGTGCAGGATTGGGGTCCCAGGGCTTCAGGGGTCACAGCGGGGATCGGCACACAGACCAAGGGGGCAGGAGTAGACAAGGCAGGGTTGATGAGGCAGGACTGGGCTGGTCAGATGAGGCACGACAGACGAGATAGGACTGGACTGGCATGGGGTGAGTGGGTTATTTAGGTAGTCACGTAGGGGGCTCACAGGGCAATTGCATAGGGGACCCATCCCGCAGATGCTGGGCCCCCACTGAAGCAGACACCGAGCCTTAATCAAGATAGCCAGCCAGACTCATGGGCAGGGTCTGAAGGACCGGGTTCCAGGACAGGGGTTTGAAGGATTGGTGTCTAGCCAGTCTCTGAGGACACAAGGTATGGGGAGGTGAGGGTGCAGAGCCAGTCCACGGTTGACATGACATGTCTCCCATGGAGACATGAGGAAGAGACACAGAAGGTGAAAACAGGAACCAGGAAATAACTGATGATCCACCCAGCTTCCTCTTGCTACTGTCTGGTCTTATATACAGGCCAGTAGCCAACCAGGAAGCTGGGGGCATGGAGTATAGGGATGTGCAAACGCGGTTTGGAAGTTCGGAGTTCAGCCTAAACTCGGCCTGTTTGGACAACCGAATCGAACTTCCGAACTGAACGCTCGAACTTCTGAACAGTTCGGATGAGTTCGGGGGTGGGAAAAATGTGACTGGAAGGGGGAGGCAGCTGAGGAGCAGACTTCCTGGCACAAGGGGTGGACACCAGGGGTGGTTTCAGGGCCAAAAATACTGATACCCAAAAAATTTCGGTTTCGGTACTGATAGCACTTTTTTGAATGTTCGGCTGAGTTTGGCCAAACCGAACTCCGCCGAACCGAACAGCCGAACCCAAATTCGGGTTTCGAATCGAACGTCCGAACGTTCTGTTCGCCCATCCCTAATGGAGTAACGCTGAGGTGGGGTGTGGCTTGATCAGCATGGGAGAAGGCCATCAGTGCCAGCCCTGGCCAGAGTGCCTCAGTGGCATAGAGGTGCCAGCCACTGTACTCAGGGCCCCAAGGGTACCAGTTCAAGCCTGGGTTCTTGCAGCCCTGTTGATGGACCAAGTCTGTCCTCATAAGCTACCAGCGTGCTAGCAACTGGTGACACAACCCTGTTCCAGCCAGTTGAACTATTATTTGAGTCCTCTCCACCATTAGAAGTTCCCTAGTTCACCTCTGATTGCTTAATTTCCACTTTCTTTCTTCTGCATTCATCTTTTCAGTCACACTGTCTGCCATCTCCACTGCCATCTCTTCTGAAGCGTATTTTACTTTAAGCTATGGCAGTTGTTGCTTGCCTTTGCAGCTCAAAAGTGCTGCAGGGCTCTCTCCAAAGACTGCAGCACTTCAAAGGAGGCACTGCAGGCTCATAGCAGCCAGAAAAGAGAATCCTGGGGCATTTTGAGCCCCAAAGGTGTCTGCTGGCATGAAAGCAAGAGGAAAAGCTCCTCTCAAGAACAGGTTTAGTCTTTCCTTCTGCATCTGAGTTCTGGGCACTTGGGGCAAAGTGGCACCCCAGGGTCCTTGATGCAGGTTTTACAGATGTCACAGCAGCTGTGGTGAGTACCCTGGAGTAAGGCAAATCCAGACTCAAGAAAGCACTATCCTACAGCTGGTAGCATTTTCGCCCCCTGGGCAACAGTTATCAACCACAGTCCTTCATGCCTGTACATTATCTTTCCATTAACTTGACTTGATACATGGGAAGCTGCTTAATCTGGGCTTTCAAAACCTGGCCAGTTATTGACCTGTCTCTAACCTTCCCTTTTTAGGGAAGGTTATTGAATGGGTAGTGGCTCGGCAGCTTCAGGAGTATCTGGACCATATCAGTTTTCTGGATCCTTCAAAGTCCGGCTTTCACCTTCCCTGACCTTCTCTGTGAATTGGACGATGGTCGATAGACCCTGTTGATCCTGTTAGATCTTTTGACTGCATTTGATACCGTTGACCATGAGATACTAGTGACTCACTTGCAGGACCGAGCTGGGATGGGTGGGACTGTTCTTGAATGGTTCCGTTCTTTCCTAGCTGGGAGAACTCAATGTGTGGTGCTGGGTGATTGTTCATCTTCTTCCCGGGACCTCATGTGTGGAGTCCCGCAAGGTTTTAGTTTTTCCCCTTTCCTGTTCAATGTGTATATGTAGCCGGTGGATGAGATCATCAGAGGTTTTGGTGTGTGGTGTCATTAATATGCTGATGACACCCAACTTTACCTCTCCTTTTCAACTGACCCAGACCCGGCAGTCTTGGAACTTACCCGGTGTCTGACAGCTGTGGGGGACTGGATGAGGGTGAACCGTCTGAAGTAAAATCTCGACAAAATGGAGGTGATGCTGGTGGGAAGGGCTGAGGGAGTGGTGGCTCCTGTCATTGATGGGGTCTGCCATCCATTGGTTCCTCAGGTCCGTAGTCTGGGGGTACTCCTGGATTCACGGCTCAACCTGGATGTCCAGGTGGCGGCCCTAGTGAAGGGGACATTTCGCCAGTTACATCTGGTTTGTCGGTTTCGGCTGTATGTCTCAGACATGGATCTGACCACCATCATCCATGCTTTCATTACCTCAAGAGTGGATTATTGCAACACGCTCTACGTGGGTCTACCCTCGGTGATGGTCCAGAGACTGCAACTGGTGCAGAACACAGTGGCCCGTCTCCTCAAAGGAATGGGTCACCATGAGCACATTACACCAGTGCTCTGTTTTCTGCACTGACTGCCTGTGGTCTTTCAGGCTCGATTCAAGGTGTTGGTTTTCTGACCTATAAAGCCCTAAACAACCTAGCCCCCGCTTATTTGCAGGATCGCCTCACCCCCTGTGACCTGAATCGGCCCCTGCAGTTGGCTTTGGATGCCTCCCTCTGTCATGGGGGAAGGGGGTAGGATACACAAGGACTGACAGGAGGGGGCCGCAGGGAAGGATCTCACCCTGGAACGGGTGGTGTGAGAGGTGGGCTACTCCGACCAGTGCTCTAGGCATGTTAGCTGTGGGTAACATGCCCATCAGGTTAGAGAGGTGGCCCTGGAATCTGCAAGAGATTAGGCTTCTAACATCATAGGGTGCCGAGCAGATGGTACTGGAGGGTCCCCTCTTACCGTTCAACCACCACACGTACACTACACACCACAGGGAAGGGAACAGTCTTGTGCCAATGGTGAGGGTCAGAGGGATCAGGAACCAGGGCCACAGGGAGCAAGGAAGAGGGTCAGTCACGCTGACAAGGGATGGGGAGGACCCCAAGAGTGGGGGGAGGCCAGACACTCGCTCCGGTACACTCTCTGTCTCTCACCCACACACACCAGGGAAAATGCAAGGGTTCACAGCACTCACCAAACACCGAGGACTCAGCACTCCACTTGCTCACACACGCTGTTCAGAGAAAGTAAAGGGGAGGCTCAGGGAGGAGGGAGGAGATGGAAGGGTCAAGTATCAAGCAACAATGCTCTCAAGGTAGGGGCCAGTTTCTCTGATCACCAGCACTGTGTGCCTCACAGCGCCGGTGTTTATGCTGCCAGCCACACACCCCTGGCATGCCTGCAGATGTTGTGAGTGGCGCAGCAGCATTGGCCCTGCCCCTGTGCTCCATTGGGCCGTGGAGGGACTTCCCTGCATCTGCGTCTGTGACGACGCTGATTGGGGGTCTCCTGTGGTGCTGGAGAGATCCAGGGTGGCCAGTGGGGGCTGCAGATCCGAGGACGGTGTCATGGGCAAGATCCTCTGGTGAGCCGGCATGCCCTGGCATGGGGGCGCAGGGGCAACCCTGACAGTACCCCCCAGCCAAGGTGCCAGCGGGGTCCTGGTTTTTTGGGTGGCGATGATGAAAAAGGTGCACAAGGCGGGGAGCAGAGACATGGGCGGTGGGTTCCCAGGCATAGTCATTGGCCCGAACCCTACCCAGTCAATAAGATAGTGCAGTCTTCCGTAGCACAGTTTTGAGTCAAGAATGGCTTTTACTTCATAGGCGGGGGAGCCAGAGGAATCCATGTTAGGCCGAGAAGGAGGCTGGGAGGGGTCTTCAGGGGGACACACCTTTTTGAGAAGGGAGACATGGAATGTCGGGTGGATGCGTAGATGGGCTGGCAGGGTTACCCTGTAAATGACATCATTGATTTGCCTCTCTATGGGGTACGGCCCGAAGAAGTGGTCATCAAGTTTCTTTGAGGGGTGCCGGGAGGGATAATGTCATTTAGCGATCCATATGTAGTCTCCTGGTTGAAGGGAGGTAGCTGGTCAGTGGTGTTTATTGGTTTGGTCCTTGTACCGTTGGGAAGACTTTAGTAACGTGGTCTTGGCACACGCATGGGCTCGCTGGATGTGCTGGATGAGACTTCTGGCCGTGGGCACCCAGATCACGGGGATATCAGGGGCCCTGATTTGGGGGTGAAACCCATAAGTGATAAAAAGGGGAGAATCCCCAAGAGAAGCATTTGGGGCAATGTTGTGCGCAAATTCAGCTAGGGGTAACCAAATATACCAGGCATCCCGGAGGTGATTTATGTAACATCACAAATACTGTTCAAAGTCCTGGTTTACCCTCTCCACTTGCTCATTTGCTTGGGGGTGATAAGCAGTGGTTGGTTTTAATTGGACGTGCAATGCAGTGAACAAGGCTTTCCAGAAGCATGAGATAAATTGGGACCCCTGATTGCTGATTAGCTCTAGCAGCCAACCATGCAATTTGACCTGTTCATCCACATGGTGGATGAACAGGAGGGCCATGTGGTGTGCTGTTGGTAGGCCCTTGCAGGCGATAAAGTGGGCCATCTTCATAAAATGGTCCATGACCATGCATACAGTGGTGTAGCCTTGCGAGGGTGGTAAGTCCACGATGAAGTCTATACCCACTTGCTGCCAGGGGCCTCGTGGTGGTTCGGCAAGTTGTAAGTGGCCTCACGGGCCTGCCTTGGCATCTTGATGCGGGCACAGGTGGTGCAGTTGGTGATGTAGCGCTGTACGTTGGGACTGAGGGCCGGCCACCAAAAGGCTCACTGGATCAGCTGACAGGTCCAATCCCACCCTGGGTGTCCGACAAGGGGAGCATCGTGGTGGGCCATAACACATGGGAATAACAGGAAGGTGGAACGATTATGAGGCCTTTTCTCTTTAGGAGTCCGGCATCCTCTAGGCATGAGGGATCTGTGGTTGGAAGCAATTCCTGGGCAGTTGCTTGGACAAGATGTTCATGGGACACGTAGGTGGCCTCAAAGACCTTCCAGTCTAGCAGAGGTCCTTGTTGTTTCTTGTCCTCATAATTTCCCTCATAGTAACAGGAAAGTGCATCGGCAAGAACGTTGAGTTTTCCAGGGCGATAACAGATAACAAAAGAAAAATGTGTGAAGAAAAGAGTCCAGCGGGCGTGCCGAGCATTTGTTATTTGAGCGGTTTGAAGTTATGTCAAGTTTTTGTGGTCAGTCACTACCACAACAGGGTGTCGTGCGCCCTCAAGATAGTGCTGCCAAGCTTTGAATGTGACTTTGATGGTGAGCAGTTCTTTGTCAAAGATGGTATAATTTTGCTCAGCCGGAGTCAACTGCTGGGAGTAATATGTACACGGTAAAATCTGATGATGAAGGGGTTCTACTTGGGAGAGGATGGCCCCAAGGACTTTATTGGAGGCGTCTGCTTCGATCTGAAAGAGCTGGTGGAAGTCCGGATGCTGAAGAAGGGGTGTGGAGGTAAACGCCTGTTTCAGAGTACAGAAGCTATGCTGTTGTTCTGAACCCCAGATGAATGGTTGGTTCTTCTTCAAGAGGTGGGTCAGCAGGGTAGTAATGTCTGCATAATTAGGAATATATTGTCGGTAGTAGTTGGTACGACCAAGAAATCGCTGTAAAGGTTTGACCGCCTTAGGCAGGGGCCATTGCTGAATGGCGTCGACCTTGTGAGGGTCCATCCGAATTCCTGTAGGGGTGATTATAAATCTGAGGAAGTCTATCGAGGTTGGATGAAAGGCGCACTTTTCTAATTTGCAGTATAACTGATGGGACTGTAGGCATTGAAGAACTTTCCTGACATGTTCGATGTGTTGTTACTGGTTGGGGGAGTAGATAAGGAAGTCATCCAGATAGGCGATGACAAAAATGTCTAGAAGTCTCATAAAATGTCATTTATGAAATGCTGGAATGTGACCAGAGCATTTGCTAATCCAAACAGCATGACTAAATACTCGAAGTGTCTCTATCAGCCGCGTCTGGAAGGCGGTTTTCCATTCATCTGCCTTCTGGACCCATACGAGATTGTAGGCCCCTCATAGGTCTAGCTTTGTGAAGATGCTAGCTCCCTGTAACCAGTTCAGAAGCTCTGGAATCAGGGGTAGCGGGTACCATTTTTTAATTATGATGTTGTTGAGGCCCCAATAATCAATGCAGGGATGGACACCACTGTCTTTTTTGGGAACAAAGAAGTTCGGAGCCCCCGCAGGGGAAAAAGAATGGCGGATCGGTCCATTCTTCAAGGCGTCGTCTAGGTACCGGCGAAGAGTCTCTAGTTCAGGAGTGGAGAGCGCATAGATATACCCAAATGGGGGTTCTGTCCCTGGTTGTAGGTTGATTGGACAGTCATAGGTCCAGTGAGGTGGTAGTGTGATGGTCGCTTGCTTGTTGAAGAAATCGCTATCGTCTTGGTACTCTGGCAGTAGTGAAAGGGATGAGGGATTCCCAGAGATGGCTATACCGACTGCTCGCGGAGGTGGGGGCTTAGAGCACGCCCATAGGCATAGGTCAGAGGACCACCGGAGGTGGTTTTCACCCCAGGAGATCTGGGGGTTATGCCTATGAAGTCAGGGGAGCCCCAACACCACTACAAATAAGGGAGTACAGACCACGTCAAAGGAAAGGTTCTCCTGATGATTCCCGATGCTACACGGCAGGGCTACGGTCTGTGACATGATGGGGCTGGAGATTAAGGGGGAGCCATCAATAGTGTGGACCGGTTCAGGTACAGCCTTTGGTTCGGTGGGAATAGACGGCGCTTGCACTAGTCCTACATCTATGAAATTACCAGAGGCTCCAGAGTCAATGAGGGCCAATGTCACCACTGAACGAGACGGGGTAACCATTAGGTGTAGGGGAACTCAAAGGTGGGTGAGCGAGGAGGAATAGGCTGAGGGAATTTGTTTCAGGTCCGGGATGGCCCCTCCCCGCCTCGACCTTTGGAGTTTTCCCCTTCTCGGCGTTGTGGCGTTAACGAAGGGCAATCTTGGATAAAGTGGGACGAATCTCCACAGTAATAACATGCCCGTGACCGCCGCCATCTCTCTCGCTCTTCTGGTGTCAGGGGGCCTCATGCAATCCCTAGCTGCATGGGTTCTGGATCAGGAATATTGCTGGCTTCTGGGTTGGGTATGGAGCTCAGGGGTGGTCATGGCACATAAGGGGTCCATGTTTCCTATCGCCTGTCCTGGCGTTGCTCTGATAGGCGATCCTCAATCTGGAAAGCGAGGGTGGAGAGCTGCTCCCAGGTATCTAATAAAGCTGTAAAGGCAAGCTGATCTTTCAGCTCCTTGCTGAGCCCTCTCTGGAACAGCACCTTTAAAACGTCTTTAGACCATTGGCGCTCGATGGCGAGTTGTTGAAAATGGGTGATGTATTAAAGAAGACTTGGTTTGCCTTGCTTGAGGGACATGATCTGGGTTTCCATGGCCCGAATACGGTGTGGGTAGTCAAATAAGAACGACAGCTCTTTGATGAACTCGGGGTACTTAGTAAGCAAGGGGCTTTTGCTTTTCAGCAATGTGGTAGCCCAATCCAAGGCAATCCCTCCCAGGTTACCGATGATAAAGGTTACCTTCAAGTTGTCCGTAGAGTATGTTTTGGGTTGGACCATGAAGGTCAGTTTGCGGAGCGCCAGAAAGCCCTGAAAATGGCATCGTTCTCCAAGAAATTTCTCTACCTTCAGGCCCTTGGGTTCCCAGGGGGTCCCTGCCCCAGCTCCCTGGGCCTCAGCTGGTTCTTGGGCCCTCAGGACTGGAGGTGGAGGTGCTGCAGAGGCCTGTGTCACTGTGTTGGCTGCTACTGCGGCCTCTAGCTCTGCTTGCCTGGCTTTTATGTCCCTCATTTCCATGGCCAGGGATTGAACTGTCCATACCAAATCCCCAAATGCCCTGGCAACGTCCATACTTGGAAAAATCCCTTCTTCTGGGGAGGGAAAAAATATTATGCTGGTGATACTGTCACGGGGAAGGGGGTAGGATACACAAGGACTGACAGGAGGGGGCTGCAGGGAAGGATCTCGCCCTGGAACAGGTGGTGTGAGAGGTGGGCTACTCCAACCAGTGCTCTAGGCATGGTAGCTGTGGGTAATGTGCCCATCAGGATAGAGTGGTGGCCCTGGAATCTGCAAGAGATTAGGCCTCTATCATCATAGGACGCTGAGCAGATGGTACTGGAGGGTCCCCTCTTACCGTTCAACCACCACACATACACTACACACCACAGGGAAGGGAACAGTCTTGTGCCAACAGTGAAGGTCGGAGGGATTTTGAACCAGGGCCACAGGGAGCAGGGAGGAGGGTCAATCATGCTGACAGGAGATGGGGAGGACCCCGAGGGGGGAAGGGCAGACACTCGCTCAGGCACACTCTCTGTCTCTCACCCACACACACCAGGGAAAATGCAAGGGTTCACAGCACTCACCAAACACCGAGGACTCAGCACTCCACTCGCTCACACACGCTGTCCAGACAAGGAAAGGGGAGGGCTCAGAGAGGAAGTAGGAGACGGAAGGGTCAAGTATCAAGCAACAATGCTCTCAAGGTAGGGGCCAGTTTCTCTGATCACTGGCACTGTGTACCTCACAGCGCCAGTGTTTATGCTGCCAGCCACATCCCCTGCCGTGCCTGTAGACGCTGCGAGCAGCACAGTGGCCTTGGCCCCGCCCCTGCGCTCCGTTGGGCTACGAAGGGACTTCCCTGCATCTGTGGCTGTGATGATGCTGACTGGGGGTCTCCCATGACACTGGAGAGGTCAGGGGCAGCCGGTGGGGGCTGCATATATGAGGACAGTGTCGGGGGCAAGGTCCTCTGGCGAGCCGGTGTGTCCCGTTGCGGAGGCAACCCTGACACCCTCGGAGTCCCCCGGGTGGCGATGATATGGGGGGAAGTTCTCGGTGACTGCACCGCAGCTGTGGAACTCTCTCCCAACAGATGGCCGCCTGGCCCCAGACCTTCCCTCTTTCTGTAGACAGTGTAAGATCTGGCTGTTCTGCCAGACTTTTGGCAAGGGAGACGGGTGAGTGTTGGGTGGTGATGGTGGTTGGTTTTTGTGTGGCTCCGCCTGGGGTTATTTGTTGTTGTTTTTTATATTGTTTTTATCTTTGTTTTTTATTGATGAATTGTATTATATATTTTTTATATTTTGAATATGTTGTGAGGCACCCCAAGCTGCTGTGGCTGGAGAAATGTGAATAAATAAATAGATAAATAAATAAAAATAAACTGGTGGTTCCCTTTATCCAAAGGGAATGATGAAACAATATTGGTCACCTGTTGGCTACTGCTTGTACCTTTACACTGATGTCCTAATGCCCCCAAATTCAAATCCCAATGCACTTTGTAAAAGGCCTTCCGTAACCAGACAGTGATCTTGAACTGGATGCATAAGGAAACCACACATTAAAAACATACAGCATTGAATATCCTTTTAGTAAGTTCTAAACCAATGGTTCACAAAGGGTATTTTCAGACGTGACGGTGTCAGTATTGGCCCCGTTACGGAATCATCCATTGATCCCCCCGAGATCAAAACGGCCGTCAAACAGACATGCTGACTGATCCCAGCGGAGAATTGGGGGAGGGGGCGGGGCCGCACGGCCCAACGTGCGGCCGCACAGCCCCACCCCCCACTTTTCCCCAGTCACCTGCCCTCCAGGAGACGGGCGGGTGCCGCGGTCAATGAGGCTGCAGCACCTGCTGGCCCACCCCCCGGGGCATTGACCACGTCCTGGAATCCTGCCGCTGAGTCTGGGCCGTGGTAGGGGGGCAGACGTTATGGTTCCCTTGATCATGGGGGTGGGGAGAATCACATTCAACATGCAAATGGAGATGGTCCGGCCAGGACCTCCATTTGCTTGTTGAATGTAATTCCCCCCGTGATTCACGGGGGTAAACATCTGGGGGGGAACTTCTGTTCCCCCCGACAGACATTACGGGACCACGATCACCATGTGGGTATTCACCGTGGTTCACCGTGATCTCGTAATGTCTGAAAATATCCAAACTGGTGGCAGCCCTCCCAGGGGGACCGAGGAAGGCATTTTAGAGAGGGTATTCTGTGCTAGGGAGAATTTCCAAAACGATGGGTTAGCAAGGCAGAGGGAGAGTTAGGGAAGAAGGGAGGAGATGAGGGGAGGGAGGGAGCAAGGGGTATGCATGTGTGTGTGGGGTGGCTTAGCTACTGCAGACAAGAGGAAAGGGGGTGCAGTTTCTAGACAAGGATACAGCTTCTTGTGTCTCTGTCAGCTCATTTATATCCTGCATCATTTATATCCATGCCCTTACAGCAAGGTTGAGGCTGAAAAAAACCCTGTCAAGACCTCTTGGACTTGAATGGAGCCATAATGGTTTAGATGGCCAATGAGGAAAATCAGAAGGCACAATTAGTTGTAGCTGGTATGTAGACAGCAATAACATCTAGAGACCTCAACCAACTGAGTGCCCCATCATGCTAGGCAGGAATACGTAGGAAATGGCAGACCATTTTTTCAAAGAGCTTGCTGTTCTGGCATTTTATCTAGAACCTCTGCCAACTCTTTCAGGAGTACAAAGAAGAAGATGATCAGTTAAAAAAAATAAATGGAGACATGCCCCAAAGAATAAGCGTGCATATCCATCCCCTTTGTGTTATCTCCACTCTTCAGACCTTTGGGATGTGGGGAATCTTGGTTATATTCTCCGTCTTCAGCTGCCTCAGGGGTCATGGAGCATCTGGCTCATTACAGGTGTTCCATCTGCCTCCAACATCCCAGAGGGACGTTCAGCAGTGATGGTCTGAGCTATCGAGGCCCAGTCGGGACAATGTGCTAAGTTGGTGTGAGTTTGGGATTGACATTTAGCTTCTCCCTAGAGATGTCTCTGGCATTTAGGTGACCCCACTGAGAAAATTGTCCTGGGAAACTGAAGGAATTTAGTGATATGTGGTGTCTGTTTCCCATGTCTGGTATTGGTAGAAGGCATCTGAAGTGGTCCTTAGATGAATACAAATCAATGTCAATGAATCATTCTTTTCCTGTGATCTGTTTTTGAGTGCCTCAGATGCTGGTTTGCTATCATGAAAGGTTGACTTGGAGTCATGACTGAAGCTAATAGATGGTTGACTGAGTCATGCTGCTGGAGGAGTCTCTAAGGTAGATGGAACTGCTCGGGAAACAACAACTCCATATGAACCACAGACAACTGGTGGATCTCCAAGAAGCCCAGATTTACAGTTGAGGTAGGTCTCCTAATATAAAAGAAAAGAAATATAAACATTTTGGCCATGATCCACAATCCACTTTCTCCAGAATAGTCCACAGGGTCTTTAAAGGGTAGCATCATTCCTAAAAATATAAATGAATGTGACATTGCCAGCCAAGGGAAATTTAGATAACTATTTTTGTTTGGTTTGAGTCATGGACCATTACTAGTTGTAAAACACATACCATTATAATAATGCATATTCCACTTTTGCATATAGGCCCTTTTCACACAGACACTCTAACACTGATAAAATGGGTGTTACATTTGATTTTATTATACATGTTGCAGGGCACCCATAGAGCACACCTGCAATAACATGTAACACCCATTTTATCAGTGTTAGAGTGTCTGTGTAAAAAGGGTCATACTCACAACTCTGAGTACCCTAGTATTTACCTCCTACTGCATAATTTGTGTACATAGTTGTTTTTTTTATACTGAATAATTCTTTGTGAAGAAACAAAAGCTTCTTTTTATCGGAAGAATCTAAAACTAAAGTTCTTATGAGCCCAACTTTCTTTGTATTGTACACAAATAAACTATCTATGTATTCATAAAGCAGAACTTTATTTAGCTTAATTGTTAATGGTCAGAAGTGACATGGCCATAGTATTTTACAAAACACTTCTACCTAAAACATGCAGAACAGGATTATTAAATACATTGCACTCCTTGAGAATAAGTCTGATAATAGAAGATGCACAAAACTGCTGTGTACTTAGCGTGCATAATACAGCTAACTTGATTTGTTCCTTGCTATTCATAGGAGAGCACATTTTCTCTTTTTAATTGCGCAGATGACAAGACCTTTTAATTAAGATGGCACCAACAGTATTCATATACTGCAAAATCCACAAATGAGTAAAGCTTAATAGCTTCATAAAAACTATGGTTAAGGCCTTTTTACCAACACTGTCGTCACAGCAAAAGTCTTTAAACAGAATGCATGTCACAAGTGCAAATAAATCTGCATAAGGAGACAATGAAATTACTGATTCCAGGACAGCAGCAGCTACCAGCCGCCTTTTTACTGAAATAAAATCCGAGAGATTTTTTGACTGTTAGAATGAAATAGATATGCATGTTTTCCTTGTTTGTGTCTTTTATCCATTTGATTGAAGTTCTTGTATCCTGCATAGCTTCACATTGCGTAAAGCCACATGACATGAGACAGGGCCGGCCAGATCCCCTGCCCACCCTGTAGAAGGTAAACGGAGACGACATACTTTGGGCCGGCGGGGAGAACAGTCCAAATTATCTGCCCCTTCCACGGAGAAACTGGGCAGGCAGGCTGCCATCACCAGTCCCACGACACCCCGGGGCAGGCTGAGGAGCTGTCCACATGGGGAAGGATGCCTAGTCTCCTGCTGTGCAGCAGGATTAGGCCCCCAGGGGGGCAGAGGAACAAACACGCCTTGGTCACCAAACAGCTGATAGGGGGTGGAGGAACACATTTAGTTTGACTGCCAAACAGCTGATGGGGTGGCCCAGAGGTCTGCATTCACCCCAGCCACCGAACAGCTGATGGGAGGCCCTGGAGGGGCACACTCACCCCAGCTGCCAAACAGCTGATGGGGGCCACAGAGGAGCGCACTCACCCCAGTCACCAAACAGCTGATGGGGGCCCCGGAGGAGCGCACTCACCCCAGCCACCAAACAGCTGATGGGGGGCCCTGGAGGAGCGCATTCACCCCAGCCACCAAACAGCTGATGGGGGCCCTGGAGGAGCGCACTCACCCCAGTCACCAAACAGCTGATGGGGGCCATGGAGGAGCGCACTCACCCCAGCCACCAAACAGCTGACGGGGGCCCCTGGAGGAGCGCACTAACCCCAGCCACCAAACAAATGATGGGGGCTCCCAGAGGAGCGCACTCATCCTAGCCACCAAACAACTGATGGCGGGCGCTGGAGAGGCGCACTCACCCCAGCCACCAAACAGCTGATGGGGGCCATGGAGGAGCGCACTCACCCCAACCACCAAACAGCTGGGTGGGGGTGGGAAGCCCCATTCCAACCTAGCTACACTCCTGACTGCAGGTGCTGTTGGCTGATTCTCCATCCACTCCTCCCTATCCTGTAAATCTGTAAATAAATGGATGTCTATCATTTGCCATAAAATGGGGAGTCTCCCCCATCAGCTGATTGGCGACCAGGGTGAGCACTCTCCTCTGGGTCTGATCCTCGGGCCTTGCCTCATGGCAGGGCTGCACAGGCTGACCTGACAGGAGGCTGCTGCGCCCTGTTACCCCGCATTGGCCTGGGTGGGGCAACAGTAGCCCGTGATGAATCATCAGCCTTTTTCGGCAGACATGTCGTGTAGCAGCTGCCTACCCACCCCGGGGTGGAAGTGGGATGCAGGCCCAATGCAGCCAGACTCTTCCAAGCCTGTGCCCAATGCATGTGGGTGGCCCTCTCCCCCCTTAGAGCATTGAGACATCATGATGCAGTCCATTGGGGCAGGGCGATATCAGAAAAGGGATGAGGCTAAAACTTTCCCCATACTCTTTCCACATGGCCTTGCCCCCTACAGAACATCGTGATGTCTCAGTGCTTTGTAGGGGGTGGGGGCCTCCTGCAGCTAGAGAGCCTGGCCCAATCTTTTGACATATTTAACAAAGGTGTAACTATAATAGGGACAGGTAGAGCATCTGTGCTGGGGCCCACGAGCCTGAGGGGCCCATACTCCCTGGTGCAGCTGTGCCCACTGCCGTTGGGAAGGAAAGTAAGGGGAGGCTCATTCCATCGTCTACACCGGGGCTCATTTCAACTTAGCTACTACACTTCTGATCTTTAACCAGTCACTGGTTTTGGGAGTCCTGTTTGTGAGATTTGAATCCTTTTGCTGAGGCAAGATCTGAGTCAGTCATGCTACCGTAGGTGTAAATGCAAATTCTTCTCCCCGTCTTGTTTCAGTGTTTTCTGAAGCACAGAGGAATGTTTTTCAGTTTGTGCTCAAGGGAAAGACTTTTTTATTCTCTCAGCCAGAGCTTTTTGTTTTTTCATCACATTTAGTCTCTGGAAAATGCACCTCTGTGTATATAATAGTTACTGCAGGGGGGTTTTGCAGGCATTTCTTTTCCCCTAGTATTAGATATTTAACAGTTTGTTTTTAATCATAATGTCATGATGCACAGAGTTCCTCCAGCAGTCCTTGTTATCAATTAAAAAATAAACCAGATTGTATAATTCAACATTTCCTTTGGGATTTGGTTAAAAAGCAACATGAATTTTTACCTTAATGCTAAAAATACTGCATTGTTTACCAGATGCATCTTTAAATAATTTAGAGAGGCTGTTCCAAAGAGAGAGACCTTGTTAGAGCAAAAAGCACTTTTCTGTGAGATCCTTCAGTGAGAGAAAGGGAGTAAGAGAGAAAGGCGGGGCCTTGGGATATAATGCCATATTTAGCAAGATTAAAACAGATTGTTTTAGTCAGAACTGGTTTGATGTGATGCTACTAAAGTTTATTTTATCCACTGGCCTGCTTAAAATAACACTGATTTTGCTTTCATATGCTTTGAAATTATTTAAAGCTGTGTTCTCTCTCTCTCTCTCTCTCTCTCTCTCTCACACACACACACGTACATATTGGTCCAAAAACCCAGAGTCCAAGCATTATCTTCCCCATTCCTTTGTCCCATTGATGATTCTGCATTCTCTGCCTCTTCAGTTGTGAGGTTTTCAGTTACAGGCAAGCATCTTTCTCCTGGTGTTGCGTGAATATTTTCCCCATGTTACAGCTCCTGGTAACCAGTCTCACGTGCTTTGACATCATTTTCTTTTTTTTTTCTTTTTTTAAAAAAATATATTTTTATTTATAAGCTTTTATCATTTACTTATAATGCACTTATAATGACCATAATGAAAATTACCCGTACAGTATATCCAAAATACATTTATGGTCAGATATTCCATGTCATATATTAATAACTTTTTATAAACCCAATGTAGAAACAAGAACTCCCCACACAAAAAGTCACTTTTTCCCTTGCCCCATTATGTTAAGTTAGAGGAGCAGTTGACGATCCACTTTCCCCTTTCTCTTCTCATCCAGGGCATTTATCACTGGTAACCAGGTTTCCTCGAAATTATGCCTATTGTCCTGAAGCTCTGCATGGAGCATTTCCATCGAATATAAGAACCATAACTTTTGGTACAGTTCTTCCATATTAAACTCCTCAGATCCTTTCCAGTATTTGGCAATCATCGATATTGCGGCCAAGCAAATAACCTTACAAGAATTCTGAAATTGGAGCATATTTTCGGTTTTGGGGTATAGTCCCAGCAGAGCAGTTTCCATTCTGTATGGGACCACTTCCCTCACAACTTTATTAATTAATTTCCACACTTTACCCCAGAATGAACGTACTGCCGGGCACTCCCACCAGCAGTGCTTGTAGGTACCCACACTGCCACAACCCCTACAACAAAGGGGTACAATAATAAATAAAATAAAAGGGGTACAAATTGGGCCCATAGAAAACAAATTATCATTATATGCGGATGATCTGCTGCTATATATAACCAAGCCAGAGGAGACTCTGCCAGAATTGATAAGGGTTATGGATAGCTTTGGGAAAATTGCGGGATATTCAATAAATATAAATAAGAATAAGTCATATGCTCTCGCTTTTGGTTATAATGGAGAACATGAGGATCAGATTAAAAATGTATCTCCTTTTCCTATAGAAAAGTCTGCACTAAAATACCTAGAGGTTTCCCTTACAAAAAATCCAAAAGAGCTATACGCAGCAAACTTTGACATCATTTTCAGTCTCCAAGTGGTCAGAGAGTACAGAGGCAGTGACCTCTCCTTCAACCAAGTGCTCCATTTCCAGGACACTGTATGCAAGAACAGAATACAGGTATTTCTCCATGCTCTTATATTATTGTAGTAACTAGCACTGGGAAGTAGAGGGAAGAGTGGGCCGATGTTGGAGGGATAGGCAATATTCAGCCTGCAGCACCCAGACAAATAGGGAGACAGCTGTACAATGTAAAGAGAAGTAGGCAGAATTTACTCTGTGTTTCACCAGTTAGCTACAACAACAGTGCAAACATGAAAGGAGACACTGGGGTCTTTGCAAATATAGAGGTGGCTTTTACTCTAGCCCTCCTTAAACAAGAACAATTTTCTTAAGTCATTAGTATTATTTACCATTTTATAGCACTTTCAGTGTTCAAAGTGCTGTAAAATCTTTATCTACTTCATCCTCACAACAACCCTCTGAAGTAGGTCATTATTATTCCCATTTTATGGATGGGGTAGTGAGGCTTGCTCACTGGTCCACCAATTGGACATTGGTGGTGGTCAATTAGACATCTAAAACAAGATTGGAACCCTGATTTCTCAGATCCAAGATTCAACACCTTATCCACTTAGCTACATTGGCTCTCAGAACAGATTAGAGCCTGTTATTAATTACATTGGTTTAGAACACATGACGTTTGTTACATACCTTTCAAACTAGTTCCGTCCTGTTCTTTTGAGGGACCCCTAACTACTGCAAAACAATACTTATTTTACAGTGCTAACAAATATTTGTTTGCTAAGAATAACTTCCAACCAAATTTGGGGAGAGGGCCTCTGTAGTTTTCCAAAGTTAATCTTGCCTGGGCTTTGGACAGTTATGCTCAAGGATCCTTTCATATGCTGATGTGGGCAGACCATGTTAGCACAAGACCTCCTCTATCCAGGGAAATCATCAGCCATGTGGAAGCATGGCTATGGGACAGTAGAAAAAAACAGACAAAAGGATACTGGTGAGTTTGTGAGGGGCAAATGTATCCTAAAAAGAACATCTCAGATGTGATCACTAGGGTTCATGTCACATGGTGACTGCTTGCAAGATTACAACGGAACACAATGAGTCCAATCCTCAGGCCTTCACTAAGGACATGTCTATGTTAGGGGGAAAGATGTGCTTTTTAAATGGAGTTAGGCCACATTACGTGTACAAACCTAAACTGATTTATTAAAGCCGAAGCAATTATTCAATTTTTAGTAACTCACTTTTATCACTCTCACTATACTCCTAAACCGATTTCATACTTCTGCCTTCACTGACCATGCCATGAAAGTGCACAGGATGACCTCTATCCCTTCATGCCTTGCAAAGCATTCTGGGATGAATTCCACAGAGTTGTCAGCAGGAGAGACACTTTTTGATGCAGCCTGGAAATGATTTGTGTATTGTGTTCACTCAGCAAACATGAAAAGGATTCACATTACAAGGTACTTTGATTTAGAAAGTGAAGAGGATTATTTGCACCTGATGATTTCTGACTACGTACTTTGCCTCCTACTCCTGAATACTGTTGCTTGATGGATTACCAATACCGAGGTACAAGCGAGTTAAAGACTGAATAATATAAACTGATTTAGTTGTTTGTGTTAATGTGGTCTTAGCTATCTTGAGTTAAAATCTTGGTGTGGGCAAGCTAGGGAATGTATAACTCAAGAAGAACTGTAATATGATATGATTTCCCCCTGCAATCCCCCCCCCCCAGTTATTATTTCATCTAATGCAAGGTAACACAAATGAATTTCATTTTTGTCAAGGCACTGAAAGGGTGATTTTTTAATTAACTATTGCAGAGAACAGTGTTACATGGTGGTGGAAGAGAAATGCTGCTAACGGCTATTCTGGTGACCCAGGGGAGGTGCAATTGAGCTTGCAACCTGCAGACAAAACAATGAAACTCCCTTTACTAATGATTGGATTACAAGACATCATCATGGATAAAACTGCTTAAAACAAAAACTAAATCCTACAGCATATTGTGTTACATGTCCTGTGTGAACCCAATAATGGGATTTAAAAAATAGAAACCAAAAGTAAGTTTAAGAAAGAGGAAATGTGCTGGGAGGATGGAATGTGTGTGGGCATCGGAGGGAGGTATCAGGGCTACACCCATGCTGGGTTTGCTTATAACTCTCCTCACCTGACAGTGACCAGCAAACCATACCCTGCCTAGCTATTGATGACTGTCTATGCCTCATTCCCTCAAAGCACAACGCATGTTGTGCTCAGTGTCCAAGTCCTGAGCATGTTGTGCTCAGGGTGCCAGCCAGATTGCTGTTCCAGCATTCACACAGCTTTACTCCAGCCTGTCTTGTAGGGGTGTGCATTTCCCAATTTCGTTTTAGCTATCAGGGAAACCAAATTCTGTTTGCTAATTTGGTTTTCGCTTTGCGGTTGCCATGTGCCTGAGAGGCAAAACAATGGTTCAAAAAGCCACAGGGAAGAGCAGGAGACTGGATGATTGACAGCCCTGCTGGCCAATAGGCATCAGAAAGACATCATGGAACACTTGATACAGAGAACTCCTGCCATAGGGCTTTGTTCAATGGTGCCACAACTTGGCAGTACCCAATCAGGGAAGCTGGAGAGAGGGCAATGTGAAAGCTGAAGCCCTGTCATACTTGGGGCAACAGCAAGTCTCCTCCTATGCCCCGTGCATGCTGCCTGCCAGTATCTACTCTGTACTGCGCCCACCTGCTGCATGGCAGTCACTCTCCGATATTTCTGCCACCTTGAAATGCTGACTGCAAGTTTGGTGAAGGGAAATTTCAGAGATACAAAGTAAAACCACTATACGTTAATGGAAGACCTGAAAAGTAGGGTGGCCATATATGCAAATTTTAACAGACACATATAAGAAATACAGGTTACAGGGCTGCATTGGCTCCAATGCAGCCCTGCAACCTGTATTTCTGATGTGTCCTCTAAAATTTGCATATCTGGCCACCCTACAACAAAGTGATTTCCATTGAAAACAATGGGAAACAAACTCTGTCCGTTACATGTATAGAAATTGTATACACTTTATACAATAAACTGTTAATGTCAGTGTAGAGAACTTTATACAATTCGTTGTATAGAATGCAGTTCTGCAGAAACAGAGTTAATGCACTCTGAAAAAATCTTATTCTCTGTAAAGCGCCAGGTACATTGCTGGCGCTATATAAATGCTTATAATAATAATAATAATTAATAATAATTTTTTTTTAAAGTTTAGTTATTGTTAAATATGAATAAGAGTAAGTATGTATGTTAAGGAATTAAGTACATATATTACATTTACGTTGATGATGATAAAATATGAAATATTCCTAGAAAATTCTGAAATAATTTCCATGCTTTTTGGCATTTATGTCTTCTTGCAATGTATGGCATTGAATGTTTTTTGAATTGTAATTGTAAAATTAATTTGTATGTTTTTTGGAGTTTAAGCTAGAGCAAAAATGATTTTGTGACATTTTTGAAGAGGAAATTTTTTTGTTTTAAAAACTGTTGTGCATTTAACAGTTTTTTAAACTGTAAAGTTTTTTGTTTTGGTAAATTTCCAGGTTTTGTGCAATATGATTAATATACCAGCACATTAATATATCAGTTGTTGTACAACTTTTAAGTTGTATATTTGACTCTTCTCCCCCATACTCTCTCACAAACACACACACACACACGCATGCACTCTTCTCCCTCTGGTCTCTCTCTCTCTCTCTCTCTGGGTATTTTCAGATGTTACGAGATCATGCTCAACCACAGTCAATACCCTGTGGTGGGGAATGGTCCCGTAACGTCTGTTGGGGAACCGGAAGTTCCCCCCCAGATATTTGCCACGATCAATTGCGGCGGGGAATCAGATTCACCACGCGATCAGCTGGACCGACGGCGCCGGCGCCGATCACGTGGTGAATGCGATTCCCCACCGTGATGAAGGGGCCCGTCTTGTCTGGATGGAAACCACAGCCCGGAATCCCCGGAGGGATTCCGGGCCGTGGTTAATTCAGACGGGCGCCCGCCCATCTCCCCAGAGGGCGGGCGACGGGGGAGTGGGGGGGCGGGGCCGTGCCGCCACACGTTGCCCCACGCGACCCCGCCCCCTCCCCAATTCCCCGCCGGGATCAGCCAGCACGTCTGTTGGATGTGCCGGAGTGATCCCGGCAGGGAATCATTTGGATGATTCCAGGACGAGGCGAATGCCACCCCGTCTCATCTGAAATCACCCTCTCTCTCTCACTCACACACACACAAACATACACACATACAGACTTCTCCCCCCATTCGCTCACTCTCTCACAAACACACATGCTCCCTGCCTGCCTGAACTGGAGGGAGTCACCGACTCCCTTGAGCTTGCAAAGGGAAGGGCTGGTGGGCAGGGCTGTGGTACACACAGTAGGCCTTACTGGCTGAGCTGCTGCTGGGTGCTGGTTGGCTCTCTGTCTGGCTGCTATTTCTTAAATTCTTGTTTTTCTGGAGGGGGTGAGAACTCACCTGGCCTGCCATGCTGTGGCTTGGAGTTGGAGAGGGGCCGGCCAGGGAGCTAGTGCCCATGGTTCAAGCTCCAATCAGTGCACCTGGTGGCTACACTCAACAGCAGGAGTGTAGCTAGGATGGAATGGGCCCCTGGCCAAGAAGTCAAGATGGGCCCCCCTCTTTGTGTTCCACCAGCGGGCCTAGGGGCACCGCCTGGTTTGGCAGGCCTGGGGACACTGCTATCAAACACACAAGACATCCAAAATGCAACCAGCCTACTAAGCACATTATGCCATGAAAAGAGACATATATATATATATATATATAAAACCAGTTCAGTTGTTCCCCCATATAATCAATTTACGCTGCCCCGCTCCACTCATAACTATCTCATTTGCACCCCCGGGGCAGCGTGAATTTATTATATGGGTGGCACAAAGGAACTGGTTATGGGGTATGGGTTTAAAGACACTATTCCTGTTAGCAATAACTTCATTAAGAAGAGTTAGTGAAATAGCAGCCATAATAATCTCAAAACCATATTTGCAGATTTTCCAAGATAGAATATATATTGCTTTACATCCCAAATTCCTACCTAAGATAGTATAAGTAAGATAGTTGTGAGAATGTGGCCTTTTTTACATGCGCCTCTACAACCCCTCTCCCATCCATGAACATGCAGATTTCTGTGTGTTCATGGGTGAGGCAATCCCGTGTGGATGATTCAGGGCACATGCACGTTGTGAATGGGGGTGCATGTGCCCACCTAACACACATCCCCACTTACCCCCCACTTGTCCCCATGCACAGAGCAACATGGGGAAATGGTGGTTGGTCCATGGGTGCAGATGAGTGGGGGGTGAATGGGGATGTGTGTGCGGCCATGTGCATGCCCCACCCTTGCACCGGTGCAGCCATGAACCTCCCACCCAGTGGAGCCATGTAAAAACAGCCTGTGAGGAGCCAGTTGAAGAAGAACAGAAGGTTGCTTCCTTGTAAACAACTTTCTTCGAGATGGTTCCTAACATTCTCACAACACCCACCCCTCCAGCCCTGCATGGAATTTTTTTCTTATCTTCCTAGAAAGGGTTGGAAGGAACTATCATTCTGAGGGGGAAAGTGCTTTTTATACTAGAGGAGCTCAAGACCATCACGTGGTCTATTATTTGAATAGGGTGAGCATGCACAACCCAGTTGTGAGAATGTTAGGAGCTATCTCGAAGTACCTTCTTTACAAGGCAACAACCTTCTGATCACTCACTTGGGGAGGAGTTGTTTGCTTACAAACAGCTTTATCTCCCAGTCCAATCGGTGTCCTGGTGTCCCGCTGCTGCAGCAGCACTACTAACAGGCAGAGGTGCACTTCTCCAGGCCAAGTGCGTAGTGGGGCCATGGCAGTCAGGCAGTAAATGAGCTGCCCTCAGGCATGGCCAGGCTGGCCATGGGACCATGTGCAACACACATACCAGAACCAGCCCCAGGGTTAAAGTGGGGACAGGACTAACCTTTTGGGGGCTCCCCTTCCCGGCAGTAGGGTTGGTAGGCTAGTGGGCATGGGGAACAGCACAGGGGGTGAGACTCACAGGGTTGATCAGTAGCAGCAGGGAGAGTGGGAGGGAGGTGGTGGTCAGTCCCTCCCCCCCCTCCATTCTCCACATTCATGCTGCTGAAGTTCACTGCTGAGCTTGTCCCCCTACCGGCAGAAGAATGGGCACCTCTATTGCACATGTGCAAACCTGCAGAAGTGATTTTTAAATTATTATTATTATTATTATTTATTAACAAACATTTATATAGCACCAGCAGTGTACCTGGCACTTTACAAAGTAATAAAATAGACATGGTCCCTGCCCCTAGGGCTTACAATCTGAGAGACAGGAGCTGGGGGAGAGACATAGGAAGGGGAACAGAGGGAGAGACAAGGGGTCTAACATTCATGAAGATGCGAGGTCTCAAGTGCACGTACTTGGCTTGGTTACGATGAGAATGACAGCAGGCAGGTCCATGTTGCAAGGATAAGGGTAAACCGATCGTAGGTATAGGAATAGTGGCTCAGCAGGATAAAGAGTCAGACAGAGCAGAGCGAAAGAGGTGAGTTTTAAGGAGAGATTTGAAGGTATGAAGGGAGGGGGCAAGGCGGATGTGGACAGGGAGGGAGTTCCAGGCATGGGGGGCAGCAAGTGAGAAGGGACGAAGGCGCTTAGGGGAGCAGGGAAGGCGTGGAAGGGTGAGAGAAGGGACAGAGGAGGAGCGAAGTGCACGGGCTGGAGTATGGAGGGCGATAAGTGCAGAGAGGTAGGGGGGAGCAAGGTTGTGAAGAGCTTTATAGGTGAAGACTAGGAGCTTGTGCAGGATTCGTTCAGGAAGGGGAAGCCAGTGAAGCGAAGAGAGGAGGGGCTGCACATGGTCGAAGCGACTGGCGAGGTAGATGACCCTGGCAGCAGAGTTTTGGACAGAGATGAGGGGAGAAAGGTGAGACCGGGGAAGGCCAGTGAGAAGGAGGTTACAGTAATCGAGGCGAGAGATGACCAGAGCATGAACAAGAGTTTTGGCAGACGAGACAGAGAGAAAAGGGCGAATCTTAGCAATGTTATGGAGGGAGAAGCGACAGGATTTAGCAACAGAGTCAATGTAGGGTTTAAAAGAAAGGGCTGAGTCAAAGATGAAGCCTAGGCTACGGGCTTGGGGGACAGGCAGGATGGTGACTCCATCAATAGTTATTGACAGTGAGGAAGGAGAGGAAGGATGAGGGGGGAAGATAAGGAGTTCAGTTTTAGCCATGTTGAGTTTGAGTTGACGTTGAGACATCCAGGTAGAGATGTCAGAGAGACAGTTGATGAAACGAGCTTGAACAGAGGGAGAGAGAGAGGGAGTAGAGAGATAGAGTTGAGTGTCATCAGCATAGAGGTGGTATTGGAAGCCATAGGAGGCAATCATTAATAACTTGGTTTTGGCTGCACCAATCACTATAATAGTAGCATAGCAGTTGGCATTGATCTCATGCTCCAAGTCTGTGAAGTTTGGGGGCTCAACTCGTATGGGGAGAGAAGATATTGATGATTCAAAATCATTAGCATGCTGTGCATTTTGACCACAACCAATTAACTTTTAAACAGTCTTATTAGTCTGTTATGTGTGGTGGCTAAAATCTATGCCAGGTATCTGTTAGAGAAGCTAGAGGACTGGACCTCTGAGGCCAATTTTTTCCCTGAGGAACAGGCCGGCTTTAGAGCTGCCCACTCGACGACGGATCATTGCTACACTCTGAGACATTTATTGGAAAAATATGTTGTAGTTAGAAAGGGCAGGTTGATCATGACTTTCCTGGATCTGCAATCAGCATTTGATCTGGTAAATAGGAATATTCTTTGGGAGCGATTACACCAATCTAACATGAATCTTAGATTGTTATTTTTAGTCTATGCCCTATACAACCAAACTTCACTTAGGATCAGAACTGGGCACAGTGGACAGCTTTCAAGCTCGATTGCGGTTTCTAATGGGGTCCAGCAGGGCTGTGTTCTTGCCCCTTTCTTATTTAATTTTTTTATCAATGGAATAGTGGCGGCTTTAAGGGGGGATTTTTTTCTCCCTGCCAAGGTTGGATCTCGTCCAATATCCATTCTGCTGTACGCGGACGATATGGTGCTTGTCTCCCCCTCAGCTTTGGGGATGCATAGGATGCTTTTGGCTGCAGGGCTTTTTTGTAAACAGTAGCAGTTATCTGTTAATTATGATAAATCAAAAGTTGTGGTTGCTGGGCGCCGTTATAAAGGCCAGGTGTGGCTCCTTGATAAAAAAAGGTTGGAGCAAGTATCATCATATAGATATTTAGGATTACTTTTTAATTCTTCCATCTCTTGGAAATCACATATTGAAGCCTCGAGGCTGAAAATGAGGCAGGTACTTTAACCCTCTTGAGATTTTGGAGATGTCATGGGGGTCGTTTGATCCCTCCGGCACTAAAATTATGGGATTCGAAGGCTCGACCAAGTGCCCTGTATGGTGCAGAATTATGCGGTCTTTTTGCCCCTGATTCCTTCGATTCTCTACAAAATATTTTTCTGAGGGTACTACTGGGGGTACCTAAGAGCACCCCAGCTTGCCTTTTATGTTTAGAAATGGGGGTGTATCCTTTGCATGTCAAGCTGGCTGCTAATCCTCTGATCTATTGGTTAAGGGTGGGTGAAATGATGGAAGGTAGGTTGCCACTCTTGTGCCTGGAGGAAGCAAATACCTGGTCTACCCGCAGGCTATGGTTGGGTAGAGTTGGGAGTCAACTGCAGAATTTGGGCTTATCACCTGAACTGCTTAAGACCCTGCCATTTAGGGAATGAAAGTTAACTATTCTGAGGCAGCTCACGGATCAGGCAATACAGCAGGACCTGGGGACAATCCAGGTGGTGAAGTGTGCTCCTTTTTATAAACTGTTTAAAATCACCTTTGGTTGTGAAATGTACTTAAGACTGATTGATAACCCTGTAGTCCGCAGAGCCCTGACACTCTTAAGATTTGATCTGCTACCCACTAAAGTGCTCCAGGGGAGACAGAATGGTCTCCTGTATGGAGAAAGGATTGGCGCTTGTAATTCTGGGCAAATTGAGGACTTGTTGCATTTATTATTCACCTGCCCTCTCACCTCATATTGGAGTGAATTCTATCTTGGGACCTGGCTCCTTGGGTGACCTTACTCTCCCCCTGAGCAATTGTTGTTATCCTGTCTGTCATCTAATTCTGATAAATTATTGTATAAAGTGGCTAATTTGGCGCTACAACTTAGTAAGCGTTGAACCCACTCTTACAGAGGATGAGGGCTTTTAAAGGTAGTTATGGCAGTTATCTAGTCGCACTAACCTATGGATAAGGTTTGAATGGCCACTAGTTATGCTATTTTTATTTAATCAACTATGGAAATTGTGGGCAATGTTTGTTTGATATTGCTTTATATTGTTTTATATTGTGCTGTATTGATTTGTTTGTGTTGCTTTTGTCTTTTCCCTTCTTTTTCAACGGCCTCCGGCCATGCAATAAAAAATTATTATTATTATTATAACAGTCATAACTTTTTATTTTCTGGATGGACCTTGTTAAAACTTTGTGTGTATGATGGTCCCCACAAATTTTAGCCATGGGTAAATTTTCAGAAATAGCTCAAGCGGTTTCCTCAAAAGTGGGGATTTAGCAGTTCCCTGTTTATAATGGAGAGTGGTTGTGCATTTAACTTTCTTGCAGCAACTGCTGCAAGAAAATGAAATTGAGCCCTCCTGCATGCCCCTAGTGACTTGTTCCAGACAGCCGTAGTCTACCATGCTTTAAGTCCTGTTCCAGCCCTCCTGACTGACATCCTGGCTCTCATTTTGCTTTTCCCAGGTACTGAGCCTGCAAAGCCTCCTACCCTCCCAGCTACCCATGTCCCAGCACCCCAAAAGGAAGATAGGATGGGAATGGTGACAATCAGTTATCTATCTCATTATTGATGGTGACTCAAAGACGCTAGTCCTATGTAACAGAGAGAGGGAACCTTTTCCCTCCCAGGGGCCTCTTTGAATTAGTACAAGCTCTGAGGTTCACATAGACGTTGGGGGTGGGAGTGCACTCAGGAAGAGACGGATCCACATCCTGGATCTGTAACACGAATCTGTCCGTTATCCTTGTGTGCCTGCCCTCATCTCTGCTCTCTTACTGTGAACTCAGTCTTTCAGTGCTAGGGTTGGAACTGGATCCAGGGGCCAGATCTACAAATTGGAAAGGGGCCAAATAAAATCTAATTATGGGCTGCATTTCGTCCCCAGGCCTAAGGTTCCCCACTCCTGCACAGCATCTTGATTCTGCCATGTTTCTTCGTGTAACTTAGAGCAATCTCCGGATCCCTGAAAGACCCCCGATGCTGTCAACACTCCTGTCTACACTACCTAGAGGAAGCAACAGGAGAGATAATAAAATACAAAAGTCACAGCCTACTGGAATTTTTCTCTGATCTGGAAATGGCCGGGGAGACTATTGCCTTGCCAAGCATTCCACAATGTCGATATGTCGATGAGAAGGTCTTTCCCTGCTGAGCTATAGGTCAAAAGTGACTATAAGTCAGGGATGGGGAACATCAGGCCCAGAGGCCCAATGTGACTCATGACTAGCTTTTGTTTGGCCCTTTACAGTTCCTGGATCTGGCCCCTGAATCCACTTTCTGCCCCTAGTCACTGGGTGAGCTCAACATGACACAAATCCATGATCTGTACCCCTCTGTTCTTATGGGACCCACTCCTTAAGTGCTCCTGCTCCCTACTCCTCCATGCTCCCTACTCCTGCTCCCTACTCTTCCATGGCCATTGGATCCTGTGCTGATTTTTAAATGGCACCTGGGAGGGAAAAGGTTCCCCACCCCTGTTATATATTGTGGGTTTTGTGTTCGAGAGTTGTTGTTGGTCTCCAATCAACACTTGGGGGCACATTATACACACCACATAAAAACATCAGAATTAGATTTCTAAGAGTAGGGATGCCAAGACTGAATTCATCTGATTGTGATGCTGTAGATATAGTGTGTCCTGTCTTGGGACAGGAGGTTGGACTAGATGACCCTTGACGTATCTTACACAACGCTATGATCATGTACACTGAATCACACCTCCACACACTGCCCATCCACCGTGGCACCACCCATCCCCCCTGCACTGCCGGCCCGTGGGAAAGGGGCCTTAAATTGTGTCATAAAATAGCCATCTTCCATGACACAATTTAAGGTCCCTTTCCAACGGGTCGGCAGTGTGTGTGTGTGTGTTTCTATGGACCCCCCATCCATTTCCACACATGGAGCATTGAGCATTCGTGATGCCTGATTTCCCGCCCCCCACCGTTTTCACACGGCCGCCCCCCCTCGCACACATGTGAATGCTGCGGAGGGTGCGGAAGGGGATGGGTGTGCACACTGAGTGCACACTCAACTGCCACTGTTTAAACCCTCTCCCATCCACTGGAAGCGTGTGTGTACTCCACTGAGTGCACATGGACCCGGCTCACCGCCCTGCACCACCTCCCTACCTGTTCAAAACGGTCATCATTTCTATGGCCCTTTTTACATGGGTTGCACCCATGCATGAACACCTATAAATCTTCATGTGTGGGTGAATCTCATGTAAAATCTGTAGTGGGTGTGCATGCATGTGCACTCCCATGAACATGCATGCACACCCACCTCCATCGGCAAAAGCGATGATTGCTCCATGTGTGTGCGATGGGTAGAGGTGGGTGGATGTGGGTGTCTGCCAGTGTGCGCCCTTCTACATCCTCCCTCCACCCACTGTACATAGACCAGCGTGAACACTGACCCCCTCCTCCCCCGCACTGCGGCCTGTGTAAAAAGGGTCTATGTTACATTGGACACCCTTATTTGGCTATGGCTGTAAATATAACCAACTACATTGGGCACCCATTTCTTATGGGGTGACCCAACGTTTTAGGCACTGTTTATAATACCACAACCAATGAAGTGCACAGAATACAAAGGGCTGTGGTGGTGGTGAAATCCCGCACTCGAAGAAATACTCCAGTGCTAGGTGCTGGCAGAAGAGATGTCAGTACACATTCTTTTTAAAGCAGCATTTCCCAAACATTTTTGGACCAAATGACTACTGTCAATGCTTAAAAGTGATCATGAACCACCAGATGCCTGCTGGAAATGGCTGTAGGCCAGCACATGATGACTGAAGGCTAGCTGTGACTTCCAAAGACAGCCACTCTGCTCTCTTCATCCAACCCCTCCACCTGCCCCCTTGACCCGATCCCCTCCCGCCTCCTGACCTCTATTGCTCCCACTGTCATCCCTCCACTTCTACACGTCATCAGTCTCTCCCTTTCCACAGGCACCTTCCCCTCTGCCTTTAAGCATGCCACTGTCTCCCCCATCCTCACAAAGCCCACCCTGGACCCATCTGACCCCCTCTAGTTACCGACCAGTCTCCCTCCTTCCCTTTGCCTCAAAGCTCCTGGAACGTGTCGTCTACTCCCGCTGCCTGGACCTTCTCTCTGCCAACTCCTCCCTGGACCCTCTCCAATCCGGCTTCCGCCCCCTCCACTCTAGATCACCAATGATCTGCTTGTCGCTAAATCTAAGCGCCTCTACTCCTTTCTTGTCCTCCTTGACCTCTCTGCTGCCTTTGACATTGTCGACCACTCACTCCTATTAGACTCGCTTTATTCTCTGGGCTTCCGTGGCTCTGTCCTTGACTGGTTCTCCTCCTACCTCTCTGACCGCTCCTTTAAAGTCTCGCTCCCTGAGTCCAACTCCTCCTCCCTCCCCCTTTCGGTTGGGGTCCCCCAAGGCTCTGTCCTTGGCCCTCTCCTCTTCTCTATTTACACCCTATCCCTTGGCAAAATTATTGCCTCCCATGGGTTCCAATATCATCTCTACGCTGATGACACCCAACTCTATCTTTCTACCCTCTCTCTCTCCTCTTCTGTCCACTCACGTCTTGTCAACTGCCTCTCTGATATCTCCGCCTGGATGTCCCAACGTCAACTCAAGCTCAACATGGCCAAGACCGAACTCCTCATTTTTCCTCCCTCCCCTTCCTCTCCC
>QEPC01001906.1:675741-707860 GCA_003113815.1 Sphenodon punctatus | reverse complement strand
GAGACACTCAGACTCATTCAGTCAGCTTAGCTCACCTCAGACTTGCAGCGAAGGTGGGGGGAGGGTGCGTATGCGTAATGGGCTGGCCTGGCTATGGCATTGAGCTAGCTAACAAGAAACTGAATCTCCTGGCTTTTTGTAAGGCATTTCTTTTGGGAAAGTATCCTTTCACTTCTGTGAAAGTGCAGTTAGTTTACCACATCTTATCCAACTTGTGAGCTACTGAGCTATACTCAGCTCAGGAGACCGGACTGGTACAACCTTTTCCTCTCTAGCAGGTTTGCAGCTAAGGATATTCACTTGTAACACACAGCTTGTAAACTGTAGTGCCAAGTTAGCACTCCCACAGTTTTTGTCTGTGGCTGTCTTTAGACATAACATCAACGGGTGTCTGAATGTGTGTTTTGACCTTGATATGAACACCGGTTTTGACCTGTGTTCACCATGTGGTGCTGTTTAGACACACAACGCATCTTGGGGCAAATCGGTGTTTTGCTCGCCACCCAATCTCAGCACGCAAGCACTACCACCTCGTTCCCCGTGTTGTACCAGCTAACATGCCATGCAATATCATTAGACACAATGTTGGCCACGTGTTCAGCTGGACCATGTAAATTGTCCTTGTGATGCAATGGTGTTCACATTATGTGTTCAATGGGTGGTCAAATTGGTGTTGGGATTGTTATGGTGCTAACACATAATGGCCAAACACGTGCTTAGGGGTTTTGACACCCGAACTTTGTTATGTCTAAAGACACTCATTGTCTACATAACCCTTTCAGTCCTGGATCTGTACAACGTGCTGAAATCCCTGCTCCCATGCTTCCCCTCCTCTTCTTTTCCTGTACCTGCCCCAGTTTACAGTCCAGTTCCCAAACCGTTGAGGCTGATTGTATAGAGACAGGGAAAGTGGCAGTGTAGACCTGGCCCAGAGTAGAGAACTGGCTCATCCACAGGCCAGGCGGCAGGCAGGTCCTATGCGACCGCCAGCAGGATTTTAATTTGACAGATCGGCAGTGGGGCCCCAGCCCAGGGGTGTGGTGGGGGGCTGGGAAACCCTTCTCCCCCCACTCCTGTGGCAGGCAGGCCCCAGGCAGCACCAGCCAGGATTTAAATTTGGCAGACCAGCAGCAGAGACCTGGCCCAAGAGTGAGGGAGGGCTGTGATCAAGTTTGCAGATGACACCAAGTTATTCAAGGTAGCTAAAACACGAGCAGACTGTGAGGAACTGCAATGGGATCTTACGACACTGGGTGCCTGGGCATCTAAATGGCAAATGAGATTTAATGTGGACAAGTGCAAAGTGATGCACGTAGGGAAAAATAATCCAAACTATGCGTACACAATGCTGGGTACTAAGCTAGGAGTTACCACTCAGGAAAAGGATCTGGGGGTGGTTGTGGACAATACAATGAAATCCACAGCGCAGTGCGCAGCAGCAGTCAAAAAAGCAAACAGAATGTTAGGAATTATTCGGAAGGGGATAGAGAATAAAACTGAGGATGTCATAATGCCTCTATACAAATCAATGGTGCAACCGCACCTCGAATATTGTGTGCAGTTCTGGTCGCCCCATCTCAAAAAAGACATAGCTGAACTAGAAAAGGTACAGAGAAGGGCAACAAAAATGATCAAGGGCATGGAAGGGCTCCCGTATGAGGAGAGGCTTGGTAGGTTGGGGCTCTTCAGTTTGGAGAAGAGACGACTGAGAGGAGATATGATAGAGGTCTATAAAATCATGAGTGGTGTGGAACTAATAAACAAGGAGCAGTTATTTACCCTCTCAGCTAGTACTAGAACTAGGGGACACTCCATGAAACTCATGGGTGGCAAGTTTAAAACAAATAAAAGAAAATATTTTTTCACTCAGCGTATAATTGGGTTGTGGAATCTACTGCCAGAGGCTGTGGTAAGGGCCAGTACTATAGCTGAGTTTAAAAGAGGTTTGGACAAGTTTCTGGAAGATAGGTCCATTAGCAGCTATTAGCCAGATAGGACTGGGGAACAAAGCCACCGTGATTGGTCACTGTCAGAGACAGGATGCTGGGCTAGATGGACCATTGGTCTGACCCAGTATGGCACTTCTTATGTTCTTAACCTTTCCTCCCACCCCTGGGCCAGGTGTCTCTCCCCCCCCACTCCCCCCAGCTTGAATTAAACTTACTCTGTCTAGGCGGCTCCTAGGCTTCTCAGGCGCTCTGATGACCAGACTACAGCTAGGCAGACGAGTGAGTGAATGAGACAGAGATGCCCTCTGCTGCTGCTGGTGCTTCTCTCAGTTTTCCCGCTCAACAACTCTGCCTGGGGCGCATGCACCCCAATACATAACATGTCTAAACAATAATTCTAATACAATTTTAAAATGGTAATATCTCTGCAATGCCTTGGCCAAATTTAAAAATTAAAAAAGCATAAAATACACCATGCTGACCCTGATTTTTCCACCACAAATATAACACATAGGCAAAAATTAGGGATGTGCGAACACGGTTCGGAAGTTCAGAATTCGGTCCGAACTGGGTTGTTCGGCCCATTCACGAAGACCCCGAATCCGCACCGCCCCCCGCCTAGTAGTGGTCTGAAGCGCTCCGGAGCGCCACCACCACTGGACCCACCGGACCCACCGCTGCTGCTGGACCCAGAGCCCGACCTACCTGGTCATGCTGGGGCTCTGGCCCCTGGTCTGGCAGTGGCAGCGGTGGCAGGTCCGGCAGCGGTGGCACACCAGAGTGCTTCAGGCCGCTACTAGGCCTGTGATTTTAATAGAACTTGCAGTTCGGCTTAACCATACAGGCACTCCCGTGCCTATGTAACAAGACTATTCAGCTTTTTGTTAAGTAAATGTGAAGCGACAATAGGGGGAAGTGGTACTTAAAGCAACAGAGGCCATTTTGGGCTTGGTAGAGAAGTTGCAAGGCAGTTTTTTGGGAAAGGTTTCAGAGGAAGGGATTGTTTGGGAGAAGACTCTCCTGCTGGACTTTGGGGGAGCACTGCAGACTAAAAATATGTTATGAAGGGTCTGATTTTAACTCAGTAGGTACAAGGAGGGAAACAAGGATCAAGAAAGGAATGTGGCATGAAAGCCTCATTAGAAAACATGGTTATGATGGATCACATTATTGGAAATGAAATCTCAGTTAATAATAATAATAATAATAATAATAATAATATAATTAATAATAATTAATAAGGTTTTATTTCTGTAGCACCCCAAACACCAAATGGTGTTTGGAGCACTTCACAACATAATGATAAAACAATATAAAATCATTTAAAAAACAAATCCATTAAAAAAATGGGAAGGTAAGGAGCGAGGAGAAAACACATCAAGGTGAACTAGCAGTGGGTTCTAAAACCATCTGGAGAACAAAGAAGGGTGTTTATAAATGAGACAACAGCCTGCTGGAGTCCATGTTTGGTCCGTGCAGCCCCCACTCACATGTTTATCATGTAGAGTCTAATAAATGGGTAGTCCCCTGCATGTAGTCATGTACATTTGGGCATCCTCCACCCAGGCTCCACTCCCAGGTTTAGCCTGTGAATCCTAATAGATGGGCAGGTGCTGTACTCTGCCCCCCAACCCCACCCCACCATGACTCTCAGCCACGGCGAACAATGGCAAAAAAACAACCACCAGCTGTTTCATTCTTCTGGACTGTTAGGGGCTAACTGGTCATGTGCTGCCTGTAGCCAATCCTAGCTAGGCAGCAGCCCAGTGCTTTCAACTTTTCAAAACATTTGATGTGTGGTTTATGTTTATGGCAGTGTATGGAAGTCATGGAGCAGGGTCCCATTGTGTAGAAGGTGCAGTCACACACTCTACAAACACTGAACAAAAACAACAGCACTGGTGGTATCAGGATTAGGGGTTTGAACCTGTCCTGGGGCACCCATTTCCATCTCTGTACGAAAAGCAAAGTGGTCCCCTACCCACTAGCTCCCTGGTACAGATTTCACTCCTGCCCACATGTTGTTTCTGCCCCCATCAGACTATTGAGCCCACTCCTGAGCCATGCTTCTGCCCTACTGCCAAACCAGGGAACCATCTCTGGAGGGAGGGAGGGAGAGATTGCATTGGGGAGGCTGCACAGCAGGGAGGACTGCATTGGGGAGGCTGGGTAGTGTGAATACCTGCTTCTCGTGACATGTTCCTGTCTTGCTAGTATTGAGCATGCTCAGTTGATCTGAACATGCTCATTAGCAGCAACTGAAGCCAACTTAAGCCAACTGCCCTTTATTTTGCCTTCTGTTCTACAAAGATTTTCTTCTCTGATATGAGCAGGAGGGGTCTATTTTGGGGAAGGAGGGGCAGAGATTGTGCAGGAGGGCTTGGTACAACAAGGTCAGGCTAAAACGTGGGTGAGAAAGAGTGAGTGTATGTTTTATTGAGGAAAATCAGCTGCACAGTGGAGCAGGTTGCACGGGGAAAGAGAACTGCATTGGAGAGGCTGCACAGCGTGGCGGATTGTACAGGAGAAAGTTACCCTGGGGCAGGCCAATCACATTAGGTTGTCCTGGGGAAAAGAGCAGTGCATACCACAGTGCAAGTGCATGGCCAGCGGCCTCCGCAACCCTGTTTTTGGGGCAATCACCCTTCCTTCTCTTCCAAGTTCCAGTCCCCAAAGTGTCTTATCATTATGCCATACCACCATTCTCCACTGTGGCATTGGCTGCTTCAGAGAACTCAGGAGAATTGGTGGAGAGTAGTGCTGAAGCTTGGTCCTTGGAAATGTTTGGAATTCACTGAAGATTCTGGTCTTTGGTTTGGAATTTCTGGGTTCCAACGTTCCAAGCACCAACGCTGTTCCCCAGAAAACTTCGGAAGCCACTGTGCGCGTGGCTGGAGTTGAGCGTCTGGAAATTAAACTTAGTGCCATATTTGGTAAGAAGAGGGTATGGGAGGGGACAGTTGAGTGATGGTAAGCCAGATGGCAAATTTTAATTGGTTTGTAGGGCAAAATAAAAGTGGCTGCACAGCCATTTTCCATTCTCTTTGGTGAGTTTCACTGTGTGCTACACGGCTGATCTGTAAGTAATTGGCTGGGGGGAGAGGTTCCTGACCTGGTATGGCATGACATGGTTTGGCCTGTCCTGTCAAGTCCATAGGGCCAGTGCTGGGGGATGGGGGTTATGTTTTCCACCTTGCCATACTTAAAAAATAAATAAATAATTGTGTGCCACATTGTTGCTGCTTGCTGCTTGGTTGGCACCATGAGGCAGAGGGATCTCTCTGCATGGCTGCCCTTGCCTGGACTGGTCAAGTTACCAGCACCACACCACACCAATGCCATGCCTTTTTAAAACAAATAATAAGTGGGTGCCCCTGGTGGGGGAGGGGTTGAATGTTTGATTTCTTTGTAGAGGGTGTTATAATAGTTGTGTCTGCTGGGCTAGCTGACTTGTGGTGGGATTCCTGCATGCAGTTGCACTGTTTTGTTGTGTTGTGTTGTTGTCTTCTTTCTTACCAAGGCTATTGCATGGCACAGTACAGAGACAATTATAACATGTAACTGTAACTTCTACTGTTGTGCCTGCTGCTTGGCACCATGAGGCCAAAGGGATCTTTCTGCCTGCTCCACTTTCCCTTGCCTAGGCTGTTCAAGTTACCAGTGCCACAATACCAATGCCATACCTTTAAAAAAAAAAAAAAAAAAGAGTGTGCACCTGGAGTGTGTGAGTGAATGTCTGGTTTCTTTCTTGTGGGTGTTATAATTTTATCTGCTGGGCTGGCTGGCTTTTGGTGGGATTTCTGCACGCAGTTGCAGTTTTGTGGTGTTGATGTAGTCTTCTTGAGTGAATGTCCCACTCTTGCTGGCCTGCTTTTCTGTGCTCTGCTTGGTTGTCATAATGATTTTAAAGTGGGTGTACTTACTCAGTGTTGATGATGGGCCGTGCTGTGGGTAAACTACTGTTCTGAAGTTCCAAGTATTTCTGAGGTCCGGAATTCCGAGTTCCAAATTCTGGGTCCTCAGAAAAAGTTCCGAAGTACTGCTGAGTACCCAAACCGAGTACTTGGAAATTCAGAAATCAGCCTGAGTACCCAGAAGTACTATTCGGTACATCCCTAGTGGAGAAGCTTTGGAAGTGTTGATAGTGGTGGTCCAGTGCTGCTGACACTCATGGCTCCCTCAACACCCACTGCCACTACCAGGGGCTCCCCACTGTTGCTGCTGCTCCAAGACTCAGTTCCCAGTAAGCTCTTAACCTCACCCCAGCATTCCCTCCCCCTTGCCTTGTCCAAAGCTACTGCTATCAGATATAAACATGACTAGAGGGAAGGATCTGCTCCTTGTTTTATGCCTGGAACATTTGTGGGCATACAACAAAGAGCAGTTGGGTAGCAAACATGCAGTGGATTGTGAACTGATATAATGGCTTACTGCATGTCTACTATCCAAACGGGTGGATAGCATCACATCTGATAATACCCAGTGGCCTGTGGAGCACAGTTTGGAAATCACATATTTACTTTGTTCACAAGTGGCTTTCAAATAAGCCCAGGGTACTTTACTCAAGTTATCTGGCATGCCCCTATGTTTTGCAGTAACACCCCAAAATAAACAGGGGTAGCTGACCCTGCACTAAATTGTCGTCACTCTGTGATTTTCCTCAAAAGAATTTTTATTTTTTATTTTATTTATTATAAAATTTGTATGCCGCCCCCTCCTGCTAAAAACATCTTGGGGTGGCTAACAACAGATTAAAACAGATTAAAATAAACAAGAACAATACAATTAAAACCTCACAATAAAAACCAGTTACCCTCTACCCCTCCCTAACCCAACCCACCAACCCCATCTCCCTTGGGAAAGGCATGGCGGAACAGCAAACAGCCAGGTCTTACATTGTCTACGAAAAGAGGGGAGGTCGGTGGCCAAGCGGACCTCCAGTGGGAGGGATTTCCACAGCTGCAACGCGGCCACAGAGAACGCCCTCTGTAAGGTCGATACCCGAGAAACCCGGGGGACCTCGAGGATGTGAACGTTGTGTGTATTCACCAATGTAAACCATGTGGTTTACCTCAAAAAGTTTGCCTCGATCTGTATGTGTTATATGAACATGCTCTTAGAAATAGCTACATGGAAGAATTCCTCGGAGCAGGTATACTTTCAGAACTCCATGAGCATCTTAACTTTTCAGGCAAAAAGAAACTGGTGATTCTTTACTTCCCAAAGCAATCTGCTTGATGGCATGAACATTAATACAGTATTATGCAAGTGAGACACTGGATGGGATAACCCTAAAATCAGTCAGTATGAGACAGTGTGCTGATGAGGCTTCCATATGCTTAAGAATTGCAGGTGTAGCATTTCACTTCCTCCTGGTTTAAATCTTTGCTTTCCCCCCCCATTCCAAATGTAGGAACACCTGCATTTCCCACTTCACATCTGTCTGCCTCCCTAAAATCTCAATTTCCCTCTCTGTCAGCAGTTGGCTACCAGATGAGTTTTAGATGAATGGCATTCACCGTATCTTGTTGCTGCTTTACGGTGCCACTTAGATGGAATAGTTACTGCAGATCCTTTCAGTAAGCAAAGGCCTGTAGTTTCTGCAGTTCATTGAACACATATGGATGCGAACAGCTGGAAAGATGGCTTTGCTACCTGAGGCCAATGTTTGTGTTGCCAACCGCGACTCCAGCTTGCTGACCCTTGTATAATTCATTGCAGTTGAGGAAATGTTGCTCACTCCATTCCACTTTGTGATGGATGGCGCTGCTCGAAACGGATTGTCTGGTAAACCAGTGGTGACTTTCCACATCTGACAGATGCGAGCAAGGAAGATAGTCAATAAATATTGCCATGTTCCGGAAGAAGATAGACGGCGAGAGAGAGAGAGCTGGATTTTAGTACGAACAGAAACAGGTGGAGGAGAAGCTGGCTTACACTTGAAATTAAAACAGTTTAAGGGTTCATTCAAACTGGGCATATAACACTGGGTGAAAACAGACATAATGCTAACTCTAATTTAACATCACTTTAATACTGCTTTAACATGTCTTATACATGTTGCAGGGATGCATAGGGCACCAATACAACCCTGCAACATGCATAAGAAATGTTAAAGTAATGTTGAAGTGGAGTTAGCATTATGTCTGTTTTCACCCTATGGTTCCAAACCAAGGTTTGTGTGAGCACATAAACATAGATTCATCTGCATGCCAAAACATGGGAAATTGCTCCTCAAAAAGCTGGAGCAATGGCTTATGTTTATGGTTTCCACATAGTTAATGTATCCCTGGACAGTTTGAGTAGGGGTGTTGTAGGGGGATACTGGGAGAGGGCTTCTACTGCTGCAGGCCAGCTGTCTGGCAGCAAGAATGTTTTGCTATTGAATAACTTGTCTAGGCTACCTGCTGGACCAGCTTGTCTCTCCTGGAGTGGGGCTGGGGCAGCTGTGACTGCAGGCAGACTGTGGGTACCAAGTCCGACACATGTTCAGATGATAGTGTAGATGCGCAGCTATGGGATTTCATACGTCTGCCACTGCATGTCCTTGTAGCAGGCAGGAAGCAATAAGAAGATGATTATTATTAATTATTATTATTATTATTATTTATTTATTTATATAGTGCTAGTTGTGTACCTGGCACTTTACAATCAATAGTTATAGACAGGTTCCAACCCCCACGGGCTTATAATATTAGAGGCAAGGGAGGGGGAGACAAGAGAGAGGTGAACACTGGGAGAGACAAGGATACATTAAGAGAGGGAGAGAAGGATACACTGGGAGAGACAAGGATAGAAGAGACAAGCCGCCCCGAGTTGTGTTCAGGAGAGGCGGGGTACAAATGCATTAAATAAATAAATAAATAATATTAACGAGGTTGAGAAGCTGCAGGTGCACTTCCTTCACTTAGTTACAGGGAACTAGATTCTGAGTGAGGGGGAAGAGAACACAATTTCATTCATGACAAGCTAGGGAAGGCTTGATGAAAGAGGTATCTTTTCAGGAGGGATTTTAAAGTTGGGAGGGAGAAAGCAGAATGAAATTGAATGTATCCAGGGAGGGTGTTCCAAGCATGAGGGACAGCAATAGAGAAGGCGCGAAGACTTTAGAGGAACAAGGGAGTCGTGAGCAGGTGAGGGTGGGGCAGAGGAGGAGCAAAACTCTTGGGCAGGAGTGTGGCGGGATACAAGAGTGGAGAGAGATGGGAGAGCAAGGCCAGGAAGAGGCTTGAAGGTGAAAACCAAGAGCTTGTGCTGAATGTTTTCACAGAAAGGGAGCCAGTTTAGGGTGGAAGGAGGGGCTGAACATGGTCAAAGCAATGGGCAAGGTGGCTGACTTTGGCAGTGGAGCATTGAACTGAGATGGGGGGTGGGGGGGAGAGGAGGAAGAGCGAGATCAGAGCAGCGGAGCCCAGAGAGGAGGAAGTTGCAGTAGTCAAGGCAAGAGATGACTAGAGCATGGACTAGGGTTTTTGCAATGAAAACAGTAAGGCAGGGCTGGATTTTAGCAATATTATACAGAGATGACCTAAGATTACCATGCGAAGATGTTGTGCTGAGTTTTGAAGCTTTTTTATTTTATTTTTATTTTTAGAATTTTTGCTACCCTGCCTCTCCTGCCACAGGCAGTTTGGGGCGGCTTCCAATTTGTAAAACACACATTAAAACAACAATTTAAGAACAACTAAAAGGAGGACAAAAAGAAAAATAACCCCTACCCAACAACCCACCCCATCACCCATCTCCCCCATCAAATGCCTGGTGGAATAGCCAGGTCTTACAAGTTCTCCGAAAAGAGGGGAGATCTGGGACCAAATGGGCCTCCACTGGAAGGGAGTTCCACAGCCATGGTGTGACCACCGAGAATACCCTCCCCTGTGTGGCCCCCCCAGAAGACTCGGGGGATCTCGAGCAGGGCGTCCCAGATGACCGCAGGGGTCTGTCCAGCACCTGGGGAGTGATGCGGTCCCATAGATAGGTGGGCCTAGACCATTTAGGGCTTTATAGGCCCAAACCAACACATTGAATCAGGCCCAGAAAACCACCGGCAGCCAGTGCAGAGCGTGGAGCACTGGTGTAATATGCTCCTGGTGACCCAGTCCTACCAGAAGACAGGCCACCGCATTATGCACCAGCTGCAGTTTCTGAGCCGTCACCATGGGTAGCCCCACGTAGAACACATTACAATAGTCCAATCTGGAGGTGATGAAAGCATGGATGATGGTGGCCAGGTCAGAGCCTGAGACGAATGTCCGAAGCCATTGCACCAGATGTAATTGGCAAAAGGTACTCCTCGCCACAGCCTCCACCTGGGCATCCAGGCAGAGCTGTGTGTCGAGGAGCACCCCCAGACTCTGTACCTGGGGTACCAATGGAGGGCAGACCCCGCCAATAATGGGGGCCACCATTTCCATCACCTTACCCACCAACATCACCTCCGTCTTGTTGGGATTCAGTCTCAGTCGGTTAATCTTCATCCAGTCCCTCACAGGCATCAAACACCGAGTAAGCACCAAGACTGCACGGCCTGGGTCTGTTGAAAAAGAGAGATACAGCTGGATGTCATCAGCATATTGATGACACCACACACCGAACCTCCTGATCACATCACCGAGTGGCTGCATGTATACATTGAACAGGAGAGGGGACAAAACCGAACCCTGCAGGACTTCACATGAGAGGTCTTGGTATGATGAAAAAGACTCCCCAAGAACAGTTCCACCCACCTGTGCACAGTCCCTCAGTCATGTCACCAGCATCCCGTGATCAACTGTATCAAATGCAGCTGAAAGATCTAATAGAGCTAACAAGGTCGAACAATCCCAGTCCATTTTACGGCGCAGATCATCCACCAAAGCCACAAGCGCAGTCTCGATACCATATCACAGATGAAATCCCGACTGAAAGGGGTCCAGATAACCGATGTGGTCAAGACGTCCCTGGAGCTGCTGAATACCTGTTCAATAACCTTCCCTAAAAAGGGAAGGTTAGAGACAGGCCGATAGCTGGCAAGGGAGTCAACGTTAAGCAATGGTTTCTTGAGCAGAGACCAAATCACTGCTTCTTTGAGACAGACCGGTACTCTGCCCTCCCGAAGAGAGATGTTGACCACTCCAGCCAGCAATGGCCCCATTGTCTCCCAGCAAGATTTAATCAGTCAGGACAGGCAAGGATCTAATTCACAAAATGTGGCCCTAACAGCCCCAAGAACAGCAACCACATCGGCGGGTGTCACCTACTGAAATTGATCTCACAAAACCAGAGAAGACGAGGCTACCATAACCTCCAGTTTCCCATATGTATTAATTGCGGCATCAAAGTTGTGGTGAATCCGAGTGATTTTATCCAAAAAATAATCCACAAACATGTCACAGCGAGCAGTAGATGACTCCACTCCATGGCGGAGGGAGGCCAGATTGACCAGCCCCCGCACCACCTGGAAAAGCTCCGCTGGACGGGATTCAGCGGATGCTATGAGGGTAGCAAAAAACTCCTTTTTTGCTGCCTGCATAGCTATGGCATAGGCTCATAAACCGGCTTTATGATGCAATCTGTTGGTTTCAGCATGCGAACGATGCCACCATTGCTCCAACTGCCGTCCTTCTCGCTTCAGCTCCCGCAGTTCCTAGGAGAACCAAGGAAGCCTGCGGAGCTGTGGCCTGGGCAGCAGACGTCTAGGAGCTGTCCAATCAATGGCCTCCATCAGCAAGGTATTCCATAACAAGACAAGGCCATTGATGGAACAGTCATCAAGGTCAGAGGGAAACTCACCCAGAGCCTTCCAGAACCGATCTGGTTCCATCAGCTGCTGGGGGCGAACCATCCAAATCGGTTCTGCACCTTTCTGGGGGGAAACATGCTCCAGGAGCGAGACCTGTAGGAGGTAATGGTCCATCTATGACAAGGGTGCATCTGATAACTCCCCCACTAATGGACCACCCGCCTCAAGGCCAGTGCAAAACACAAGGTCTAAGGTATAGCCCCCCTGATGTGTCGGGCCGATAACTCTCTGGGACAGGTCCATGGTTGCCATCGTGGCCATGAACTCATGCTCCGCTCCCATAAGGTCAGTGTCAGCATGAATGTGGAATATGAGGGCATTCCCCATGCTGGGTATTTCTGTCTCTTCCAAGAAGCCAGAACTGTTCTTTGTTGTTGTTGTTGTTGTTGTTTGTTTTAAAACCCTGTGTGTGAAGGTGGACTGGCTCCCCGGAGTTGTGGCAGAAGAGGCAAGCTCCAAAATCCAGAACCTCAGGCAAATCTCAGCAATTCTTGCTTCTTTAATTATCAGATTATCAATACAATACAGTCCAAACCTTTCTAGGCCTTAAGTGAGGTCTTGCCTACAGGCTCTTAGCCTTCTGGCCGAGTCAGCACCTTGGAGACCTCCCAACAGCCAGCTAGTTCTTCAGCCTGAGGTCTGCTCTCTGCCAGAGTCAGGTACTAACTGCCAGAGCCGTCTCACTTTAAAGCTCTTATAGTCCCTGGAAGGACGGAGCCAAGGCATAGGGCACTGCTCCTTAAAGGGTCCATGCCCAACACATTACACCCCGTTAATAGAGCTAGTTGTGCAGGAGGGAGTTTGAATGATGCTTTGTAATTCATACCTACCTAGCACTAACCAGCCAAGTATAGCTAATTAAGGCTGAAATAAACATTGGAAGCAAATGCCAAATCCAGTCAATTCACATCTGCTTCAGTGAAGAGGGCTAGAAAGAGATACTTGATCTGAGTATTCAAATGTATTTGCTTCAAATGTTTCATTTAGGTTATTTTCCTCATTTTGCTTCACCCATTTTGGTATACACACCACTGTTGTACACCAGACCGCTGTGCTACAGTGCTATTGCACTGCACAATAGCAATAAGGGAATACCCAGGGCTCCTGGTTTGGCAAAATTTAGCCTCCCAGCTATACTGCTAATGCTGCTGTGGCAGGCTTTAAAATAGCTAGTATCTTATCTAGCAACATGCAGAATTCCTTTCTAGTGGATGAATTAAAAGCAGTAACAAACTCTGATAGTACAACCTAGAGAACATCATTGGTAGGTCCTTTGTAATGGGCTACAGTTGTGATTTATTTATTTTATTTATTTAAAAAAATAAAATTAAAAAAATCAGTCCAACCTTAGTGATCTGGGCTATGGGAGAATCTACACATTCTCATCTCTCTCAGAGAATCTGCACAGATGGAGAAGTGTCTGGAGTGTGGGGAAAGTGTTGCTGTTTGAGAGAGGGATGTAAGTATGTGCTGTCAGTTCACTTGCCGGGGGAGCGAAGGGGGTGAAAGGAGGGCAGGGCCAAGCAGTTCGGGCTAGTGCAGTAATGGGACTTTGAAACAAAGACAGGAAAGACAAGGGTTCAAGTCCATCTTATGAAAGAGGTTATTGTATGGACGTTATTCCTTCCATTTTCAGATTGCTTTTTTATTTATTTTTTCAGCCCAACCTCAAAGTTAGGTGACTGTCTATTTAAAATGTGCATACATTTACACAATTAAAAACATGCACATTTTACACAAATGATGTGTGCCTGCATGGTGAGTGATGAAAATCTCTCTCTTGCCAATTCGTTCCCCTTGGCATCTCTGGAGATCTTCAGTGAGGCCATGAAAGACACAAAAGGGGAATGTCGTGTCCTGGGATATACAAGAGTATGTTCTTGAAAAGATGTAGGTGCATGGGCTGGAGATAATAGGGTGGAGAGACTTGTGGGGGGGAAGTGAGAGAGTGGTGCATGCTTGGTTCACTGGAACGTTGGTGAGAGACAGACAGTGATGTGGGGGAGCATGGGTCCCAGTTTGGGATGTATAATGAGGGTAGGTATGTGAGGAGACAAAAGCAACTGAGTGAATGTGTTAGCATCAGAGGGTGTATCTCTGCCAAAGTGCAAGTGGACAGGCAGTGACTCAGGAAGGCAGAAGGGAAAGGGAAGGAAAGGTGGAGGGAATGGGGGATAGTGTAAAAAGAAAAAGGAAGAGAGTGGAAATGACTCATGGAGAGGAGAGCAGAAGTATGTACAAAACCCCAGAAGGCAGAACCACATGGCTATGACTCCTATTGCTAAACCCAGTGCTAGCAGAGCAGCTAAGATAAAATCCTTAGTAACATAAAGCATATTGAAATATCATTAAATCTACCTTGGAAAGCATGAGTGGCAGATTTAACTGAAAGGCTCTTGTCACAAAAGCCATTAATATTTATTTCCAAGGGCCTCATTTCTGTCTTTCTCCAAAAGGACATGATACATCAACAATAAAAATGGCCATGAAAGCAAATGTACAAGATGCTGTGAGAATTTTTTCCAGGAGCCGTAAACTTGAATTCTAGCAGGCCAGGCCCATGATGGAGTGTAGTGCATATGTTTAACTCCTTGTGTGTATCTATCTCTAGTTCATTTTACAGTGCTTTGGGGCTGGGCTTGGGGCAATCACTGGAGACCTGCTACAAAGCTTGTGGAGGGTAATGGAAGGATCTTCTCCACTCATAAACCAGGAGACAGCCCAGGAAAAAGGTGAGAAATACTGGAGAGGTGAGAATGGAACAAAGGGAATCTTAGAGAGAAATAATTCCAGCCTCTTTCTTTCCTTATTCCTGTTTTGTCCTGTTGTCCATCATGAGGCTCTAACATTACATAGGGACAGGACTATGATGTGGATCGGTCTGATGGCACTTGTGATGACAAGGATGATGTTGCCAGTGTTCCATATTGTCAGGAAATCTTCTGGGATGTTTTGATGGTGGATTTATATTGTTTATCAATGGATAAGAACATAAGAAGCACCATACTGGGTTAGACCAATGGTCCATCAAGCCCAGCATTCTGTCTCTGACGGTGGCTAATCTTGGTCACTTGGGAGAAGTACACAATCAGGTCACAATGGGCAATTTATTGCCTGTTGCCCACTCCCAGCTCCCAACAGTAAGAAGTTATATATCCCCTAAACCTGCTTGACTAATGGCTGTTAATGGACCTACTCTCCAAGAACTTATCCACCCCCCCCTTTTTTAAAAAAAATTCAAATTATAAAAATAAGCTTCCAAATTGTAAATACAAAGAACAATTGTAATCCACATACAACCAATAAAGAAGAAGAAAAAGAGGCAATAAAAGAAAAAAGAAAAGAACTACAAAGGATGGAAACTGGGACTGGTGAATAATTTTCTTGTCCTTGGTTTTCTCTGTGTTTTATTAGGGGCATCTGGTATGGTTTAGAATAGTTATATCAAATGTAGATTTATGGAGAATTCCTGCTTTTCCACATCTACATTCTCTGTTATCAGTGACCAACATGGGTTCCAGGTTTGGTAGAATTCTTCTAGGGTGTCGTGGAGATCTGTGGCTATTTGCAAGATGAAAACCCAGCTTGGGCGGTGGCTGTCTTTCCCCTGCACCAGCATGGGGTTTGTTTTGGGTTGGGTTTTCTCTTGTGTTCTCTGTGCTCTCTCTCTCTCTGGAGTTTGGTTGTTGTCCTGAGCCCTGCCTGCCCAGCTTCCTGATTGGCTCTCAGCCTGGATAAAGGCATGCTGGGAGTAGCAGGAAGCTAGCGGAACATCTGTTTTTATGACCTTCCTTTGTGTCCAGTTCCTGTCCTGCTTTGCGAAGCCCTGTGAGATGTGCTCAGCTTGTGTTTCATGCCTTGGTCTGTGAGTTTGTTTGATTGTTCCCAGTTTAACAACTTCTTTGTTGTCTGTTTCACTTAGACTCTACTTTCCAGACCTTTCCCCTCCCTGGAGATTTAGCCTATTCTCATTTGCTCTTCCTGTGCCTGTTTGTTGCAACATTATGGCCTGCCCCCCTTTGGTGAATCACTACTTATAGCCCTACTGTGTGCTGATAGTCTTATGGATTCTCTTTCTTAAAGGCTTCCTTTCAGAGGCTCTTCCAGTACCCAGCTTGCTAGTTTCTTCCTTCCTTGGAGTTCCTCTTTCTGCCCTAGCTCTGTTGGTCTACCTCTTCTCCCTTTAGAGCATGTTTCTATCTCAGCGTTGCTAGTTCCCTTCCTCTTCCCCTTAGCCCCTGTATCTCCTCCCCTCCACTTTGCTGGTCATACTCCTCCTTCCCTTTAGAATTCCTCTCTCTTTCCAGCTTTGTTGATTACACCTCTCTTTCCTTCTATAGCCTGCTTCTCTCCTAGCCTTGCCGATATTCGTTCTCCTCCTTAGTTCCTGTGTCTTTCCTAGCCCCCTGGTTAAATGTCGCTTTCCCATTAGAGTGTATCTCTCCCTAAGTGTTGTTGGTGTCTACCATTCCTCTCCGTGTATCTGTCCTTCGCTTGTCCTGCTCCTAGCGACCCCCACCTCCTCTCCCTTCAGCATTGCCCCTCTCCTGGTCCCTTCTTGCTCTCCTGCTGCCTGAGCAGGGCTGGCTTTACACTATGAGGGCCCCAGGGTGGAGAACAAAGGCAGGGCCCTATTCTTCAGCCGGCAGGCCTAGAGGCGCTCCCCGGCTCAGGGGGTGCTCCCCAGCTCGTTCTAGGGGCGGTGCGCTACCCAGGCTTGAGCTTGGGTGTCCCCAGGCTTGAGCTTGGGTGGAGGGGCACTTCCCTCTGCCCATCCACAAGCCCAGCCATTTCGGATCACTTACCTGATCCACCACCACCGCCGACCTGGGCCCTGCTCAGAGCCTCAGGCGAGGCAGGCACCCCGACAGCAGATTAAATCTGCCGCCATGCTGCCCGTCGTCACCGGACATTCCGCTGCCCCCCCCCTCCGCTACCTGGCTGTCTCAGCCAGGTGGAATGAGGGAGAGGCAGAGGCCCCACCTCTCTCACATTTCCCCTGTCTGAGAGACTGACAGGTAGCGGGGGTGGGGATGGGCATGGATGTGGGAGAGACAGGGCCTCGGCCTCTTCCTCACTCCTGCTGGCCCCCTCCACTGCCTGCCAGTCGGAGTCGAGTTGGACTCGGCCAGGGCCAGGGGGGCCCCGTGCTTGGGGTCCCCAGCTCCAGGCCACTGTCAGTCCGGGAGCTGGGGCCCCCAGTGCGGGAGCCCTCGGGAGCGGGGCCCATGGCGGCTGCCCAAAGCCACCCCACTGTAGGGCTGGTCCTGTGCCTGAGGCACCAAGGAAACCCCAGTCCTTCTCTCCCTCTCTGTTTATGGTCTATATTCTGTGTCAGCTGGCTATAGGCTACCTACTCCTGTTCTCTTGGGAACTGTTTGCAACGTTTTGCCAGATTATTCTGGCTTGTTCATCAGGGTTCCTCCATCCTGCTTGGGGCCACGGGGCCTTCCACACTGCTATGATGATCTTGATTTGCCCAGAGAGAGATCGCCATATTTGATCATGAGTGGCTGCTGTCTGAACCTCCCGTGGCCCCTGACACCTTGACCACATCCTCTGGCAACAAATTCCACAAGTTAATTGTGTGTTGGACAAGGGAGAGAGCAACACAGACATTCCCATTTTACAGATAGGAAACTAAGACCAAGAAGTTGTGACTTGCCCAAGGCCACCCAGTGTGTTCATGTCTAGGGCAGGATTTGAACCCTGGCTTCCCAGGTCCAATTCCAGCACCTTATGCACTACACCATACTGGCTCTGGACAATTGAGATCACCCATTATTATTGTGTTTCTTTCTGACTTTAGTAGCCTGTCTAATCTCTGTTTGCATTTCACAGTCAGTCTCACTGTCCTAATTGGGGGTCGATAGTAGAGTCCCAGTACTAGACACTTCCCAGTTTCACATGGAATTTCTAGCCATATCTGTACTCTGGAATCTCTGACTTCCTGTAAAATTTTAATCCTGCTTGACTCTAACATATAGTGCCACCCCACCACCAGCTTAATCTACTCTGTCATTTCGATATAGTTTGTACCTTGGTATTATAGTATCCCGCTAGTTATCCTCATTCCACCAGGTCTAGGAGATGACCATTATTTCTATATCTTCATTTAGTGCCAAACACTCCAAATCTCCCATCTTGTCTTTTAGACTTAGTTTTTAGATATAGCATACTCAATCAGGCACTTTTTCACTGATGGGGAACAGAATTGGATTAAAGGATGTGGAATATGTCTAGGACCATATTTTTTGGAAGTTCTAGCCAGGCTTCCTTATATATCCAAGAAGATGCACGCTGTCAGTAGCCGTGGATGGGACTGCCCCTGCTGGTGCTATGCCCAGGTGGCCCACGAGACACTCCCCCATCACCCCCACCCCTCTTGCACCAATCCGGCAGGGGGAGCCCCAGGGGAAACCCCTGACAGGGAGGCAGGGGGGCCGGGTGTTCCCCGGGAGTCAGGAGGGGTCCAGAGAATCCCACAGACCTCGCTGACAACCAGCAGAGTGGTGCGGTCTGAAGTAGAGCAGTTTGCTAAAGCAACCAGAAAAGCACCGCCCCCGCAGCGCTATAGGGACGAGGCCCAGGCAGCACTACAGGAAGCTTGGAGCCGCTGCGATGCTCAGCACGGCTCAAGGCAAAACAAGGTGGCGGGGCTAGGGGCATAAAAGCCAGCACCAGCTGTAGCTGAGTGCTGGTGATCAGAGCTCCTGAGAGACTGACCTCGTGAGAAAGCTAAGTGTTATTGTTTGTGTTATAGTATTGGTTGTGTATATGGTAATATTCTTGTGCCCCCTGAGTGAACCTTCCCCTACCCCTTGCCTATCCTACGGTGTGACTGGAGAGCGATTCCAGAAAGGAGTGTGGTTGTGATCCCCTCCCCCATTCCTGGGTTCCTGGCCTCCCGGCCTCCCTTCCCCTATCCCTGAAGCGTATGTCTTTCCCTTCCCTTACCCCTCATTCATTGGGACCCCCGACCCTCATTGCCCCCCACTCTCCAACTCACGGCCTCCCTGAAACCCCATGCACCTTGTGTGAGAGAAAGGGTGAGAGAGACATTGTGAGAGTATCCCTGGTCTTATTTGGCTCTGCGCCCAATTATGATAGTGACCTGATTCAAACGGAGTCTAAGGGCCAACATACTGTCCTGACAGGCCGTTTTCCCTCGAGCGTTCTCCTGCAAGCCTTAAGACCAAGGGGGGAGCTCAGACCCCTGTGGGTTCCCTCTCGATCCCCCTACCCTTGTGACACATACATGCTGACTGACCCCAAGTGTCCCCTCCTCCCACATAGCAGCATAGTATGTGTAATGGTTAATCCAGCCCTGATGGGGACTAAACTCATCTCAGTGGGCTTCAATGGGGCTACTCTAAAGTAAGTAGTTTGTTGGTGGATCATGGCAAATACCAATAACTAACTCAGTGTATTAATATATTTCTAAACTTCTCATTGTACCACAGCTGTGGTAATATGCACAAAATTGTATTCTTGCTGTCTGTGTTACACAGCTAGTTCTTTCAAAGCAGCTCAAGTGAGAATTCATGCATTGATTGCATAATCTCAGCCTATTCTTAAAAATCCTGCGTGTAATTTGTAACGGCCCTCTAGTGGCCACTCATAAAAGTGGCTCTATCCTAATCATCTTGATACCACACACACTTCCACTGGTGCATTAGCCGTCACAATTTGTTTTTTATGATCAGTGCACAATTGCCAATGCCAAACTGCAAATTTAGGCTGGGTCTTCCCTGGCCTCTTGCAAACAATATCAGACTGATCTGCAAGCCTTACATGTCTTTCATGAGTCTATGGGTGTTTTTAGATGGATATGGGGGCAGCCCACCCCCAGAGCTACTCCTGGAATGCACCCCTACATCCGCCCACTCCCAGCCCCATCTGGGTCCACTTTGCCACGATCTGCCCATGTGGCATACCCACCACCACACACACCATAGAGTTGTAGGTGGATTGCCCAACACCCTAGGCTGATGCCAACAACTCTATCATGTTGCGAGGGCAACAGCCAGCTGGAAGTGGACTGCAGTGTGGGTCCACTGAGCAGATGGACAGCAGCTCCACTCCAGGCCTGTGCCCCTGCTTTGGCCGGCCCGCTCTGCTGGTGGTGCTCTGGGATAGTCCAGAGAACTGTAAGCACCTGCTCCACTTCCACATCTGGTAGGCCACCTTCAGATGGACCAGCCAGCTGGGGGTGAAGTGGGCTTACACTGCCACCACCAGAGCTGTGGTATGTCTGTTTATACCCACCCCCTATTAATCATCTTCCTATTAATAATTTTTAAAAACATCAGTGGTGAAACAAACATTCCCAATGGATTCAATTAAATGTATTATATTTGAATTTATATCAAATTCAAAGTCCCAGTTACAAAAAATCATGCTGGATATTGTCTTTATTATCCATGAGCTTATTATCCACAATTGGTGTATCCACAATTATTATCCACAATTGGTATATCTGGCAGGTTTTGAATTTCTTACAGCTGGTTAGAGAACCATACTCAAAGAGTGCTCATAAATGGCTCCCCATCGATCTGGAGGGAGGTATCAAGTAGGGTGCCTCAGGGCTCAGTCATGGGCCCTGTACTGTTTAACATCTTTATTAATGACTTGGATGAAGGCGTAGAGGGGATGCTTATCAGATTTGCAGATGACACAAAACTGGGAGGGATAGCTAACACTTCAGAAGACAGAAACAAGATTCAAAATGATCTTGACAAGGATGGAAAGCTGGGTCCAAACTAACAAAATGAAATTCAAAAGAGAGAAATGTAAAGTTCTGCATTTAGGTAAGAAAAATCAAATGTACAAGTATAGGATGGGTGATACCTGGCTTGGCAGCCAGGTGAAACATACATGTGAAAAGGATCTTGGGGTTGTAGCTGATCACAAGCTGAACATGAGTCATCAGTGTGATGCAGCTACTAAAAAGGCTAATGCAAGTTTAGGCTGCATTAACAGAAGCAGTGTCCAGGTCACGAGAAGTAATAGTTTCATTCAATCTATTCTGCGCTGGTCAGAACTCATCTGGAGTACTGTGTCTAGTTCTGGGCACTGCATTTTAAGAAGGACATTGACAAATTGGAACGGGTTCAGAGGAGAGCAACAAAGATGGTCAGGGGTCTGGAATCCAAGTCCTTTGAGGAAAGGCAGAAGGAGCTGGGTATGTTTTGCCTGGAAAAGAGAAGACTAATGCTGCTTTCCCACGAGCTGCTTTTGTGCCATGGGAGCATGTGTTATTCAAATCTAGCGCAGCTCCCATCTCGTGGGAAGGTAGGAATTATGGCTCTCCTGCCAGCAGGTTTGCACAACGGACAGGGCTACCCTGTCCATTGTGCGAGTCTGCTGGTGGAAGAGCCGCAATTCCTACCTTCCCATGAGACAGGAGCTGTGCTAGATTTGAATAACACATGCTAACACGGCATAAAAGAAGCTCATGGAAAAGCGCCCTAAGGGGAGACATGTCTTCAGATATCTGCAGGGCTGTCACATAGAAGAGGGTGCAGACTTGTTCTCTGTTGCTCCTGAGGGCAGGACTAGGAACCAATGGGGTCAAATGACAAGAGAGCAGATTTCAGCTAAACATTAGGAAGAACTTCCTAACAGTAAGAGCTGTTTGACAGTGGAACAGACTGACTAGGGCAGTGGTGAACTCTCCTTCGCTGAAGGTTTTCAAACAGAGGCTGGACAGCCATCTGCCATAGAGCAAGAGTCCGTGACGGGTTTACCCTCATCATAAGGTACAGAATTTCCAACCATTGACACAGATGGGCTTTTGTACATATATACCATAAATGTAAGTCTTATTAGGCAACTTGTGGTCATTTAGGCTATAGGGCACCCCAAAATGACCTTCAATTTACGTCATAAGGTTCATGGTTGAAACTTGTGCCATTTTGTTCAGAAATGTGTCCAGATACATAAAATATAAAATCTGACCGTTCTGGTGGGCCAAACCCAAATCAGACCCTCTCAAAGTGCCCCCACCCCAAATACCGTCCATTTACATCACTGGGTTCATGCCAAAAAAACAATGCTAATTTGTGTGGAAATCTGGCCTAATATAATAAAATATTAATTCTGCCAGTGGTGTTTTTTGTGGGGGGTAGGTGTCTTCCCCTCAATCTGACATCCTTTTAGGGGGGGGGTCTTCCCCAATCAGGCTCTTTGTGCACCTTATAAGGTATATGATTGGAAACCTATGAGTTTTGTGTCAAAACATTTTCTGTCACCTAAGGACTAACAAGATTTTAAAATGGATGATACCAAAATCAGATGCTCTCTAACTGTCCCCCAGCCAACTCCAATATCATGAGTTTACACCATAAGGTTTACAGCTGAAGCCAATGGTAGTTTATTGCAATATGCCCTGAAACATTATGTGCAGGCAATCTGACATGATTTGGGGGACCAAATTTGAAAGGCATGTGTAGGGAATATCTCACACAGCACTGGACATCTTCAGTTAATCTATCACACAGAGAGAGCTCCCTTCCTCTTATATTATCTTTTTGTCAGTTTTATTCAAAATATATGAAGACAATTAAGTCAAGCAAACAGATCTAGTGAACAACTTTTACTCATTACTTGTGGTCAACCATTTCAAAAGCCACTTACAGATCTAACAGTGTAATGAACAGATGATGTATGACATCAGTAAGTTAAATACATTCTACTGAGCAGCCAAAACGGACCCTCAGGTTTTTATGTAACCTAGGAAAACCTGTTTAACCCGGAAACTGGTTTCCATATATCTTGGTATGTTCTGATGGAATCTGAAATTACTAGTTTATTATTTATTACATTTTATCCCACCTTTCTTCTAAGGAGCTCAGGGTGGCATACATACATGGTCCCCATTTTTATCCTCTCAACAACCCTATGAGGTAGGTTAGGCTGAGACATTGTGAATGGACCATGATCACTCCATGAACTTTATGGCTTAGCAAGGATTTGAACCAAGATTTCCCAAGCACTAGTCCAACATCTAAACACTATACCACACTGGCCCTCTAATAGGTTTAGATATCAGTGATATCTAAGCAAATGAGGTGGTAAACCTGTGTTTGGTCAGTACTACTTCAGAAGGCTTCCAGATGATCCACTAGTTCTTAACATGCATGGAATATTCTGTATTGAAGGACAATTCCATACTGAGAGTCCCCACCTGCAGTCCAAACACAGGCTTACCCCCTCATCAGCTGCTTATGATAACTTAGGCTGTGGACACTTGTGTTTATGGAAGCATAAAGTGTCCACGGTTTTAAGGATTGAGTGAGAGGCTGCAGCAAATAAACAAGCAAACACAGAGAGCCACTTACCTGGTGTGTCTTTTGCCATTTCAACCAAAATTTATAATGCTTCTGAGAACTGGTTCCCTGTTCAGAAGAAGTCCTCAGTACATGTGTGGTATACACACGTAGATACAGTATTACCTATAATTAACAGGGCTGGAAGCTGTACTATGAGGGAAGAGGAAGACTATTGGGGGCCAAGCAAGAGACGGAAGTGGGTGCTAGCCGTCAATTGGTTCCTCCCAAATCCCCCCAAGAAAAGGGGGGAGGGTTCAGGGAAGGGGGAAAATGAGAAAGAAGGGAAAGACTAGCTGCACCAAGGAGCCAAGTCTTATAAATAAACTTCCCTGGAACTTAATGGGAAAGGATGTCAGACTTGTGGGGGGGGGGAAGACTCCCCAAAAAAACCTACTGGCAGAATTAATATGTTATTATATTAGGCCAGATTTCCACACAAATTAGCATTGTTTTTTTGGCATGAACCCAGTGATGTAAATGGACGGTATTTGGGGTGGGGGCACTTTGAGATGGTCTGATTTGGGTTTGGCCCACAATAACTGTCAGATTTTATATTTTATGTATCAGGACACATTTCTGAACAAAATGGCACAAGTTTCAACCATGCACCTTATGACGTAAGTTGAAGGTCCTTTGGGGTATTTTGGGGTGCCTTATAGCCTAAACGCCCACAAGTTGCCTAAGACTTACATTTCTGGTATATATGTACAAAAGCCCATCTGTGTCAATGGTTGGAAATTCTGTACCTTATGACGAGGGTAAACCCGTCACGGGCTCTTGGGCTGTCAGGGATGCTGTAGCTATGGATTTCCTGCATCGAGTTGGGGGTTGGACTAGATGGTCTCTGAGGTACCTTCCAACTCTAAGATTCTATGATTTTGATAGTCATTGATTGGGTAATTCAGGGCACATTATTGGACTGGATGAGGGAGAAGACAGTTGAATTAAAGAAATGACTCTGGTGGCCTCAACTGGGCTAGGTTCCCTAAACTAGGAGGATAGAAAGAGGCTGACCCAGACCAGGGGATAAGTCAAGTCCCAATGTGAAGAATTTCTGTATATGGGGATGGCAAACTGTGACATGACAGCTTCATGTAGCTTTGGAGCAGTTTGAGTGAGACTCTTGGTCGGGGCTGGTCCCAGGGCCACCATGCTGCCTTAATGTTCCCAGCCACACCAGCTCTCTCCCAGTGAAAGTTCTTCAGATGCATGCAGCACCTTTAATCACTTTGACTCCCAGAAGCTCAGCTCCTAGCCACAGCTCTTCAGTGGCTCTTTTCACATGAGACGCTCCCCCACCCCATGTCCACACAGATCCGCTGCGTGGACATGGGGGTGTGCCCGTGTGACTACCGTGGATGGTGGGAGGGGGTGCATGTGCACTCATGTGTTCCACCCATCGCCCATGCATGGAGCAACTGATGACAACAGTGGTTGCTCTGTGCATGGAAATGGGTGTGTACCCATGTAACGGCCGCCCCCGCACCACAGCGCACACTTACCGCGGCCTGTGTGAAAAGGACCAATGATCGCCAGTCTTTGAAGGTAGCTCCAGTGATACTGCTCCTCTCTCAATCTCCTTCCCTCGTCGTACTCCCCCCGCCCCCATGCTCAATGGTTCCCCCTCGTTTTCAATTTCCCACTCCATTCCAAGTGCTCTCTTGATTCACCTGTCCCCAAGTTGGCTGTCTCCATCCTTAGCCACCATTCCATACCCTGCTCTGCCCGTGAAGTGCTATATAATGAATTAACAAACAACCGATCAACAAAGCAACACAGTGCAAATTTCTAATCTATTTGAATTAGAACTTGGACATTGGTTTAAGCAAATACCCAAATTTTGTTCCAGAAACGTATATTCATATATTCATTTTGGCTGTACTAACATGTTTATTAAGAATTAAGAGCCACCATAGCCAGCCTCAGGCTGGGGTGATGGGGGGTGGGTGGGTGGTGTTACCCTAGCTCAGTGTTTTCAGAGGCCTTTGATTTGGGAGCTTCCAGAGTGGATGTGGCACTTACAGGCTCCCAGAAGAACCTCTAGAGTCCTGCCAAGTCTAGGGCTGGCTCTGGGACTTGTGCAAGCAAATTAAGTATGTGCTCAAGTGCTTCCTGTGGTGGGGTCCACATTTGTAAAATGGGTGTCTTTATGACAAAAAAGACCTTAAGGAATGAATAAAGAAAACGGTAAAATAGTGAAAAAGAGATTGTTGCATGCCTACAGTCTTTTCCAACATCACCAAAATCAGATGACAGAGAGCACTAAGCTTTCACTTGAGCAATACTTATGGTAGAAGGAATGCAGGAGGATGAAGGCTCATCAGCTGCAAGCTACGAAATACCTCAGTAGTATGACACAAAGCTCTCATGTTGTGCTGACCCTCATCGGGAAGCTTTTTATGGCCTTCATTGACTTCTCCAAGGCGTTTGATTCCATTTTGCGAAGCAAACTCTGGGTAAAATTGAGGATAATGGGTCTTAAGGATAATCTGCTAGTTGTATTAATAGCAATCCATACAAATAATACAGCTAGGGTGAAGAGCTGCCCCCATAGTACTCCTAGTGCACCAATTCATATAGACAGGTGTGCGGCAGGGGGGTGTCCTGGCCCCTCTACTTTTTAATTTATATGTGGCAGATATGATACCTTTTATTAAGGATAGAAATCCGCATCCCCCCAAGGTTGGCAGTTACCATCTCCATGTTCTGCAGTATGCTGATGATCTCATATTGCTGTCCCAAACTGAAAAAGGGCTCAAGCCTGCTATTTTGGCCCTTACAGAATATTGTTCCCAGAATGACCTTGTCATAAATGGAGGCAAATCTAAGATAATGGTAGTAGGAGGTAAACCACGTGCCCACAAATGGGCTATTTCTCATCTGTCCCTGGAGATGGTGGATGAATTTCCATACTTGGGTATCCTTTTTGCAGCAAGAGGTTCCTGGGTCCCACATCTTAAAAGGAGAGCCCATCTGTCCCAGAACACTATACTACATTATGAAAGCTCAAAATGTCTCTATGGCATAGTGGTAGTAGTATTTTGAAAGTCTTTCAATCTAAGGTGCACCCTATGCTAATTTTTGGCTTGAAGTTAATTCCATTCCCAGACTATATAATCTTAGAGCGTGTGCAAAACTATTTCTTATGCAGGGTACTCAGGGTGGGCAATAGTATCCCAGAGGCGATCATTCGAGCTGAAACCAACATGCTTCCTATGGAACATTATGCAAGGATGGCATTATTTAGGTTTTGGCTAAAAGTGGTATCTTCTCCACAGGACTCGTTACAGTCCCTTTGTTTGGCTGAGGAGCTTGCACATGAGGGTACTAGGACTTATCCATGGTCTGTCTCTTATACACATCTAGATGTGTGATCTGTAATAGTGCCCCAGATCTCTGGATCATAGTAAGACGATTGAATAGGTGGGATATAAATGTTTGCAATTAGCATCTCCACCCCAGAGGAAAGCTTACAATACAAAAGTATAAAACCAACTTTATTATTGCTAAGGCACTCCACTTTACCTATTAAAGAAGAGGAAATAAGCACCGCAAGGCCCCCACTAGGCCTGCTGTGTGTAGTAGAACCAACCGTGTCCGTCCAATAGATTTCAAATCCCCTCCAGCTTCCTAAACTCAACAGTTCTAACAACCATGTTTCCTGGAGGAGGACTATATCCTGTGCCTCCAAAAAATATATAAAATCCGGATCAGACTGGTGCGCCCTCCACCCTGATATGTTCCAGGAGGCTAGTGTACAAGGCCACTCAGTCCCTCCTGCCAGTCACTATTTCCATGGGGAGGGGGGGGGGATTTATGCCACTGTCTGAGTGTTCTATCCACTGGAAAGGGGGAAGTTACACTCAGAGGCACCCTAGGTTCCAATAGTACATCAGCAGGTGGACTCATGGGTGAGGATCCCACTGGAATCATAGGCCCGGGGGAAGCCTGGCCAATTTGAGGAGCTCCATGGGTCAATTCACCGGATTCCCCCCGCAAAATAGGCGATGAAGATAAACATGGCTGACAAAACCCCTGTTTGGCAGAGGCCCACGATAGAGGGCACTGAGAATTTGGTTTAACCAATGTTGTTAAAGGGCTCTCTTCCCCCACTGGCATCCCCACTTCCAGATTGGACCCCTGAGGGGGGATCCACGTTGTAGAGTGGATAGAGGATAGCCTACCACTTAAGGATATTGAGGCATATTGAGACTTAATAACCGATCTTGGGGGATTCTCCAATAGACTGAATTTGAGGGGGCCAGATTTTAATTCTCCCAATTGTGTATACAAAGTCTCGAGTCGCTGTAAAAAACCTGCTTGGGAAGGTATAAGAGCAGGCACTGGAGGTAAAGAGTCCAGCAATTTGGTAGGAGGTACTCTCTCTTCCCTTATAGATCCTCGCTTAGAGGGTTGTTTGTCAGCGGTAGAAGGACTCTGTCCCCTCCCTATTCAGGTACCATTTGCCTGGGAATGAACCAGAGCACCCTGTTGGGATTGCGCTTTTCTTCTGGGCCTCGTACAAGCTGCCGGGTCCCCAGGGCTCCTTTGAGGATGAGTAAGCATTGGTAAGGGCACTACTTGAGTACCCTGCCTACTCCTCATACTTGCTCCTGGAGCCAACTGCTTCCCTATACCTCCCTCTATCTGAACAGGAAGGGTCTGGAAAGCACAACCTACAAACACTGCCTGGTCCTCCAACTGGGATTTTTGAGCCAAAATCCTAGATGGTAAATCGGAGGAAATAAAAGTAACCAGGATCATCTGCCTATCGGGCACATATAATAGGTAATCTACCGAGCTGATATCGCTCCTAGTAACTACCACTTTTTTTAGAAGCAGCCTCAGCTGTTCAGCTATGTCAAGGGGGGTGCCCCATGGGGGCATACGGCAGCCATACATGGTGGAAATTGTAAAAATGAGAGAGAATGGTCTTAACCCAAAAGGTTCCCCTTTGTCAGACAAGATAGTTGGGGGGACAGCTGGAAGAGCCTGTGGGGCCTGTAGTGGCTGGAGGCCCAATGCAAGAACAGGGCCTGAGGGGCCAAGAGGGCCTTTGCCTACTACAGGGGGGGAGCCTTGTGGTCCTCTAGTTGCACCTGTCTCCCCTCTATTTCCTGTCGCTTGCATTAGCCTCACCATCACATCCATTCTGTCCTGCATAGAAGTCAAAGTGGCAAACATAAATTGCAAAGTTTCTGCTTCAGCATTACGTGATCCATTAGAAAAGCGACTAATCGTTCGCCCACCAGTAGTTCAACCTCCTTCGAAATTACCTCAGGTAAATGGGGAGGCTCGAAAAGTTCCTCTGGTGCTATCTTGCCCAGTGGGCTTGCCTCTAGGTCAGCTGAAGCCAAACCCGTATGCTTGGCAAGAGGCAGATAATAGTTTCTAGTTACAATAGGAGGAGACTGTAAGATAGACCCTCCTTTCCTTACCGGCATATCAATGAAATTGTCTAGCCTTTGTTGTTTGAGAGTCTTGGGCCATACAGCCATATCAGCAGAAAATTTCGGTCCACTCCACCAATCTACTGAAAAAACCAAGGCGGCAGCAAAAACAACCGGAGTCGGGGGCCGGCTCACCCAGCAGCTTGCACAAGGGCACGCCCTTGCACGCGCAGCCCTTAGGCGCGCAACTGCCGGCATGTGCTGCCGGCACGGCCTGCCTGCTGACACGTTGTTTAAATAGGGCAAAGTCCAGGTGGTGTCAGTCAGGCTCCCAAGATGTCAGTCAGTATCACCCCAGCCTACTCCGCTCTGCCGCTCGGTCGCTGGTCTCAGTCCCCGCTCACCACTGTCCCCACACTCCGCCTGCTGGCACATTGTTTAAATAGGGCAAAGTCCAGGTGGTGTCAATCAGGCTCCCAAGATGTCAGTCAGTATTGCCCCAGCCTACTCCGCTCTGCCACTCGTTTGCCGGTCTGAGTCCCCGCTCACCGCTGTCCACACATGCCGCCTGCTGGCGCATTGTTTAAATAGGGCAAAGTCCAGGTGGTTTCAATCAGGCTCCCAAGATGTCAGTCAGTATCGTCCCAGCCTACTCCGCTCTGCCACTCGGTCGCCGGTCTCAGTCCCCGCTCACCGCTGGCCACACACTCCGCCTGCTGGCGTGTTGTTTAAATAGGCAAAAGCCACGTGGTGTCAATCAGGCTCCCAAGATGTCAGTCAATATCGCCCCAGCCTACTCCACTCTGCTGTTTGGTTGCCGGTCTCAGTCCCCCCTGTACATTATATATAGATATATATTATAGACATATAGATAATTGATTAGATAATAGATAGCTTTGCTTTTCCCTTCCCATCTCCCTTAGATTTAGATAGATACTAGTTGTGCATGGGAATCGATAATGATACCGATACCAAAAATAAAATCTTTGTTTGAAATGGTAACGATACCGATAACGATAACAAAAATAATAACAAAAATGAAAATGACATTGTTGTTAATAACAATAACAAAAATGACAATTTTGAATAACGAAAAACAAAAATGACATGGGGGCCTGGTGCACCCCCCTACTTACTACAGCAAATTATTGCCAGGTCAGAACCATGCCCTTTCCCTCTTCTGTAAGGATTCTAAGACAAACTACCCTCCTTTAAATTCTTTAATTCAATCAGTGCAAGAACCCAGTGCCAAATAAGCCTCTGGTTTATAGTTGTAGCCCTCTCACCAGGGCCTCTTCTCTGGGGGAATCCCTCCTCAAGGCTCCCACCCTCTTCCCATTGAGATTAAACCCTTCCCACAGCTCTCTAGAGCTGAAATGGGTAGCTGATTTGTTACCCTTGAATAATACCCACATTTTCAGGTACTGCATCGGGTACTCAATGGGTTACTCAGTTATCGATTGGATACCCAGAAACTAAAAAAAAAATAGGTAATTTCCAGTACCCATTTTTCAAGTTTTCAATTGCTAGTTGGCATATCAGGCTGGAAAACTGAAAAATCGGGATGGAAAAAAATAATTCAGAACCGGAACCTGAACAATCAGAACCAGAAGTTGACATTCAAGGATTGGAAGTCAACTTTACAGAATGGAAAAAAGAACAACAGCAACAACATCAATAAACAGGAATCAGAAGTCAAAATATCAGTACCAGAAGTCAATATTCTGGGAAACTGGGTACCTGAAATGGGTCAAAATTAGATACCAATTGGTACCTGTCTGATGTCAGGTTGATTTGGGTACTGGAAATTCATTGGGTATATCCATTTTTGCGGGTACTCGTTTCAGTTCTAATTACAATCTTTGTCAGTCTGTAAATTGTGGCTAACCTGCCCACCCAGTTCCTTTTTTGCTTCCTCCCTTGAGCATTCCCTGTATTTTTCCCCTGAACTTGAAACTCAGTCTAAACCAGCCCCTGATCCGCCATGCTCAGGTAGAGCTAAATGGGCTTGGGGTACTGAATCTGACCCACTAAAAGTCTGCTTCTGCAGAGACTTACAACAGTTCCCAGCACATTGGTTTATATGCTGATCCTGGGATATTCCAATTTTTGACATCAAGCCCTTGATTTTGGTTCTCCATGTGACTTTTCTTAGTTGGAAACTCTGGGGATATGAGGGAATAAGTAGCTCTGATGTATCTTTAACAAATCACTGTGGAATATCCTTTGGGGCCACCTGTAGACTTTGAAATGTTGCTTCGGAGGAAAGCTAACCCCAAAAGAGCAGAGGAGTTAGATTTGAATTTCCTCAGGTTTGATTGCTGGAAGCTCAAATGCAGACGTTGCTGAGCCTGTTGACATGAACCAGTCATGTTTGTGTGGAAGTGCCTGGTTACTTTTAATAAGCCACTTCCATGCATTTCACTAGCCCTGTGGGGGAGGGCGGGGAGGGATGGAATGCCAACCTGGGAGGCTCACGGCTATATTTTATTTGGCCCCTTTCTCATTGCTGGATCTGGCCCATGGATTCATCCCCTGCTCTCAAGCACTGAAGGAGTGCACTCAGAGAGAAGGGAGCAGAGATCTTCTTGTACTTGAGGAGAAAGGATGGATCCATGGCACAGATCCATGATCTGGACCATCCCCTTCCTTCCTCCATGCTGAGTACACACCCTAGGCATTCTCACCCCAACACTTATGTGGCCTGTGGAGCTTGTATTAGTTTTCAATAGAGGTGTGCATGTCACTTTCATTATTACAATAACAATAAAGAAAATTGTTGTTTTCGTTATTGCAATAATGAAAATGACAACTGAGAATAGCAATAACAAAAACACCAACCTCGAATACCAAAAACTACAACCGAGAATACCAATAACGGTAATGATATCGATAATGATATCAATACCAAAAACGATACTAAAAATGATAACAAAAACTATAACGAGAAACAAAAATGACAATGTCATTATTATTAGTGCTGTGGCAGTTGGGTTTTGGAGGGAAAATGTGGAGAGGGGAGGCAGGAGAAGACATCTTGGAGTCTTAACAGGGTTGAACTCTTGAACTGTGCCTGTGTTGGGAGGGACAAGCAGCTCAGCAGTATCTGATGGATGTATCGCTGGCCAACGAGCAGCGCAAGTAGGCCCCAGCAGTCTCATGGTACTCTGTGATTGCTCAATGCCTGCTACATGCCACAACCAATCAGGGGGGCTCTGGGTGAGGGTACTGCAACCCTTTATAATCGGAGGACCAGGTTTTTTCTCTCCGTTCTGTGAGAGCTCTGCTTGTCAGGTTGCGTGTACCGAACCGTGGTGCTTGCACATAAAAATTCCTCCCTAGCCCTCATTGTATTTATTTATTTATTAGGTATTACCACCAATACCTTTCCTTCCTCATATCCTACATTTTACCTTCTCCATTTCCCTGCCCTTCTCCCCCCTGTACATTGTATATAGATAGGAAGTATAGATTAGATATAGACATATATTTGAGGCCCACTCTGCGCTTATACTCCCCTCTACACCTTCGGGTTGCTGTCATCTACCGCCCCCCGGGGTCCCTCTCCTCTTTCCTCCCAGACTTTGAATCCTGGCTCACCTTCTTCCTCTCCGATGATATCCCCACTCTTATCCTTGGTGATTTCAACATTCACGTTGACACGCC
>QEPC01001906.1:659934-675641 GCA_003113815.1 Sphenodon punctatus | reverse complement strand
TTTATTATTTATTACATTTTATCCCACCTTTCTTCTAAGGAGCTCAGGGTGGCATACATACATGGTCCCCATTTTTATCCTCTCAACAACCCTATGAGGTAGGTTAGGCTGAGACATTGTGAATGGACCATGATCACTCCATGAACTTTATGGCTTAGCAAGGATTTGAACCAAGATTTCCCAAGTACTAGTCCAACATCTAAACACTATACCACACTGGCCCTCTAATAGGTTTAGATATCAGTGATATCTAAGCAAATGAGGTGGTAAACCTGTGTTTGGTCAGTACTACTTCAGAAGGCTTCCAGATGATCCACTAGTTCTTAACATGCATGGAATATTCTGTATTGAAGGACAATTCCATACTGAGAGTCCCCACCTGCAGTCCAAACACAGGCTTACCCCCTCATCAGCTGCTTATGATAACTTAGGCTGTGGACACTTGTGTTTATGGAAGCATAAAGTGTCCACGGTTTTAAGGATTGAGTGAGAGGCTGCAGCAAATAAACAAGCAAACACAGAGAGCCACTTACCTGGTGTGTCTTTTGCCATTTCAACCAAAATTTATAATGCTTCTGAGAACTGGTTCCCTGTTCAGAAGAAGTCCTCAGTACATGTGTGGTATACACACGTAGATACAGTATTACCTATAATTAACAGGGCTGGAAGCTGTACTATGAGGGAAGAGGAAGACTATTGGGGGCCAAGCAAGAGACGGAAGTGGGTGCTAGCCGTCAATTGGTTCCTCCCAAATCCCCCCAAGAAAAGGGGGGAGGGTTCAGGGAAGGGGGAAAATGAGAAAGAAGGGAAAGACTAGCTGCACCAAGGAGCCAAGTCTTATAAATAAACTTCCCTGGAACTTAATGGGAAAGGATGTCAGACTTGTTGGGGGGGGGGAAGACTCCCCAAAAAAACCTACTGGCAGAATTAATATGTTATTATATTAGGCCAGATTTCCACACAAATTAGCATTGTTTTTTTGGCATGAACCCAGTGATGTAAATGGACGGTATTTGGGGTGGGGGCACTTTGAGATGGTCTGATTTGGGTTTGGCCCACAATAACTGTCAGATTTTATATTTTATGTATCAGGACACATTTCTGAACAAAATGGCACAAGTTTCAACCATGCACCTTATGACGTAAGTTGAAGGTCCTTTGGGGTATTTTGGGGTGCCTTATAGCCTAAACGCCCACAAGTTGCCTAAGACTTACATTTCTGGTATATATGTACAAAAGCCCATCTGTGTCAATGGTTGGAAATTCTGTACCTTATGACGAGGGTAAACCCGTCACGGGCTCTTGGGCTGTCAGGGATGCTGTAGCTATGGATTTCCTGCATCGAGTTGGGGGTTGGACTAGATGGTCTCTGAGGTACCTTCCAACTCTAAGATTCTATGATTTTGATAGTCATTGATTGGGTAATTCAGGGCACATTATTGGACTGGATGAGGGAGAAGACAGTTGAATTAAAGAAATGACTCTGGTGGCCTCAACTGGGCTAGGTTCCCTAAACTAGGAGGATAGAAAGAGGCTGACCCAGACCAGGGGATAAGTCAAGTCCCAATGTGAAGAATTTCTGTATATGGGGATGGCAAACTGTGACATGACAGCTTCATGTAGCTTTGGAGCAGTTTGAGTGAGACTCTTGGTCGGGGCTGGTCCCAGGGCCACCATGCTGCCTTAATGTTCCCAGCCACACCAGCTCTCTCCCAGTGAAAGTTCTTCAGATGCATGCAGCACCTTTAATCACTTTGACTCCCAGAAGCTCAGCTCCTAGCCACAGCTCTTCAGTGGCTCTTTTCACATGAGACGCTCCCCCACCCCATGTCCACACAGATCCGCTGCGTGGACATGGGGGTGTGCCCGTGTGACTACCGTGGATGGTGGGAGGGGGTGCATGTGCACTCATGTGTTCCACCCATCGCCCATGCATGGAGCAACTGATGACAACAGTGGTTGCTCTGTGCATGGAAATGGGTGTGTACCCATGTAACGGCCGCCCCCGCACCACAGCGCACACTTACCGCGGCCTGTGTGAAAAGGACCAATGATCGCCAGTCTTTGAAGGTAGCTCCAGTGATACTGCTCCTCTCTCAATCTCCTTCCCTCGTCGTACTCCCCCCGCCCCCATGCTCAATGGTTCCCCCTCGTTTTCAATTTCCCACTCCATTCCAAGTGCTCTCTTGATTCACCTGTCCCCAAGTTGGCTGTCTCCATCCTTAGCCACCATTCCATACCCTGCTCTGCCCGTGAAGTGCTATATAATGAATTAACAAACAACCGATCAACAAAGCAACACAGTGCAAATTTCTAATCTATTTGAATTAGAACTTGGACATTGGTTTAAGCAAATACCCAAATTTTGTTCCAGAAACGTATATTCATATATTCATTTTGGCTGTACTAACATGTTTATTAAGAATTAAGAGCCACCATAGCCAGCCTCAGGCTGGGGTGATGGGGGGTGGGTGGGTGGTGTTACCCTAGCTCAGTGTTTTCAGAGGCCTTTGATTTGGGAGCTTCCAGAGTGGATGTGGCACTTACAGGCTCCCAGAAGAACCTCTAGAGTCCTGCCAAGTCTAGGGCTGGCTCTGGGACTTGTGCAAGCAAATTAAGTATGTGCTCAAGTGCTTCCTGTGGTGGGGTCCACATTTGTAAAATGGGTGTCTTTATGACAAAAAAGACCTTAAGGAATGAATAAAGAAAACGGTAAAATAGTGAAAAAGAGATTGTTGCATGCCTACAGTCTTTTCCAACATCACCAAAATCAGATGACAGAGAGCACTAAGCTTTCACTTGAGCAATACTTATGGTAGAAGGAATGCAGGAGGATGAAGGCTCATCAGCTGCAAGCTACGAAATACCTCAGTAGTATGACACAAAGCTCTCATGTTGTGCTGACCCTCATCGGGAAGCTTTTTATGGCCTTCATTGACTTCTCCAAGGCGTTTGATTCCATTTTGCGAAGCAAACTCTGGGTAAAATTGAGGATAATGGGTCTTAAGGATAATCTGCTAGTTGTATTAATAGCAATCCATACAAATAATACAGCTAGGGTGAAGAGCTGCCCCCATAGTACTCCTAGTGCACCAATTCATATAGACAGGTGTGCGGCAGGGGGGTGTCCTGGCCCCTCTACTTTTTAATTTATATGTGGCAGATATGATACCTTTTATTAAGGATAGAAATCCGCATCCCCCCAAGGTTGGCAGTTACCATCTCCATGTTCTGCAGTATGCTGATGATCTCATATTGCTGTCCCAAACTGAAAAAGGGCTCAAGCCTGCTATTTTGGCCCTTACAGAATATTGTTCCCAGAATGACCTTGTCATAAATGGAGGCAAATCTAAGATAATGGTAGTAGGAGGTAAACCACGTGCCCACAAATGGGCTATTTCTCATCTGTCCCTGGAGATGGTGGATGAATTTCCATACTTGGGTATCCTTTTTGCAGCAAGAGGTTCCTGGGTCCCACATCTTAAAAGGAGAGCCCATCTGTCCCAGAACACTATACTACATTATGAAAGCTCAAAATGTCTCTATGGCATAGTGGTAGTAGTATTTTGAAAGTCTTTCAATCTAAGGTGCACCCTATGCTAATTTTTGGCTTGAAGTTAATTCCATTCCCAGACTATATAATCTTAGAGCGTGTGCAAAACTATTTCTTATGCAGGGTACTCAGGGTGGGCAATAGTATCCCAGAGGCGATCATTCGAGCTGAAACCAACATGCTTCCTATGGAACATTATGCAAGGATGGCATTATTTAGGTTTTGGCTAAAAGTGGTATCTTCTCCACAGGACTCGTTACAGTCCCTTTGTTTGGCTGAGGAGCTTACACATGAGGGTACTAGGACTTATTCATGGTTGGCCCATTTGTCACTGACTTTACATCGACTGGGCTTTTCTTTCCAATATTTTTGTGGAAAACTGGTTTTGGTTATTAGGCGAGAACTAGAATTCATATCTAGAGATGTGGCCATCCAGGATAATTTGGCAACTCTGAAAACTTGGAGGGTGGCCCCTGGGTTGGGTCTGAGTAAAACCTGTTTAATAGGGAACCCTATCTGGACACTCTGGAGAATAAATTCTTGAGACGATCCTATACCCTTATGCGTTTTCATCAAATCCAGACTTCAGTTTTAGAGGGTAAGCTTCGAAATATTCCCTATGCTGACCGGAGATGTTTATGCTCACTACAGGAGGTTGAAACCCTTGAGCATTTCCTTTTAGTATGTCCATACTATGCCTCCTTGAGAGAAGTTTGGCTAGCTCCCCTCCTTTCTGGAAGGAGGGGCAGCCCCTCCGAAGTTTTTCCTTCCTGTGTACCTTATCTACCTGGAATGACCTAATTGCGGTTGCATCTTTCTTACTATTAGCCTCAAAGAGAAGGAAGGCTATTCATGCCCAGCATCTTAATGGCTGAGCGTAAACTTGACTGGTTGATTTTGGGGGCGTGCTTGGTGCTTAAAGCTGAGACTTTCTTTCTCTCTGTTACAGGAGATATATGGATATTTTAGTTCTGTTATTTTAATCCTATTTTATCTGTTTATTTGGAATACTTTGTATTATTTATTGTATTATTGTATTTTATGGATATTCCTCTTCTGTATTCTTTTTTGTGGCCATGGTGGAAACCAGTGCCTAATAAATAAATAAACTAAACTAAACTAAGCTGACCCTCATCTTTGGCTTGGTCCCATGAAGACCAGCGGGGATGCACTTTCTGTCCAGAGGTTACTTGCAGCAGCCATGCCAAAATGTGTTAGACATGTGGGCAACATAACATGTTTGAAATTGGGCTGAAAGTAGCCATATCATTTGGGATTTTTTTCTTTTTTGTTTGATTTTCACTGCTAATGTAACATCCATTGAAATCCAGAGTTCCCAAATTAAGAAGAGGCAGTTGTAACTTTTTAAATTAACTTTATATCTATAATTTAATGAAAAGACTTCTTTGAAGGGTTGAATTCTGCCTTGCTTTTTTGTTGTCCGTGAAAAATTTGACAGATCTGTGGAAAAACAAAAGACACGTTGAGTGAATCTGATCATCCAAAGACTTAAGCAAGTGCTTGATTTAAGTACAAACTAGCACTACAGATGGAAGTAAAAAAGGACTACAGTGGAATTTACGTGAGTGGATGTTGCATAACTTGAATTTCTAGATAAGCTGAATTCATTTATTTTTCCCAACCCCATCTGTAAGTATGTATTGCTTCTTGATCTGGATAAGCAGAATTCTGAACCCTAATAACTCTTTTAAGGTGTATAGAATACCCACCCAGCAAAAAATATCAAGACCTTCGAGTGTATTAATTATTCCTTGGGAGCAAGTAGTTAAAATATTGTAGCATATACCCTGTCATGGTGAGTCTTCATGTCAGGGATGCTGGAGCTGGGCCTTAGTTCTCTCCATTCAGGCACTCTCACTGACACCCAGGGAGAGGGGTGTGTGTGTGTGTGTGTGTGTGTGTGTGAGAGAGAGAGAGAGAGATCTTGTCAGTTGTGACTCTGACAAGCAGGCTGTAAGGGGAATGAGCAACAAGTTTCCCTGTCTCCAACTCATCCAAGACTCCCAGTGTCAGAACTGACAGCATTACAAACACACACACAACTTTGCCCTGTTGTCTGCTCTGACTCTTTGCTTCAGGGGAGGGAAGGAGACTGGAGATGGAGAAAAATCTGAGCATCAGTTTTCTCCATCACCAGTTCTATTTCCTGAAGGTCTGTTTAAGCAGAATTTCTGAGAAGTTGAACGTTTTTTACATGGCCAGAGAAATTTGACTTAAGCAGACTCCACTGTAACTTTTCAAAATGTGGCTGCTAACTATGCTTTTTTAACTTTGCACAGGCAGAATGGACCATCTGGGTATGGGAGACAAGTCAGCTCTGTCTAACCTGTAATCAATAGCCACAATGGGATAGATCCCATGCCTGGTGGACCAGTGCACACTACGCATGTGGCGTGCATCCTGCATCCATGTACACATGTGAAAACCACGCACACCTCTGGCACAGGGCCCGCAGCATGTGCACAAACCATGCAGGTGCACACACAAGCGGGGCATGGGATTGGTCTCACTGACGGGTGTCTCCTTGCCCCTTTCATGTTCTCAGTCAAGTCAATAGCTTTTGATTTCACATATTAGTCTCCAACATGGCTTCCTAGAATGGAGGAAAAGGCGCAATTTGCCCTGGGCCTCACAGAAAAAAGGGTCCTGAAATGAAACTGGGATGTAGGTTTGAACATGGTGAAGGGTGGAATAAGAGAGCCCCATGCAGCTTTCTTCTCTGAACCTCCAGGAACCTCTGGGCAGCCCTGGTCTCCAGAGCAACACAATGTACTCAAGCTGGTTGAAGGAGAGTGCCTTACTAGGCATGTGCATGTTATTTTCATTATTACAATAACAATAATGAAAATTGTTATTTTCGTTATTGCAATACCGAAACGACAACCGAGAATACCAAAAATGACAACCGAGAATACCGATAACAAAAATGAGAAACAAAAATGACAATATCGTTATTGTTGTCATTAGTGCTGTGGCAGTTGGGTTTTGGAGGGGAAATGTGGAGAGGGGAGGAGGGAGAAGATATCTTGGAGTCTTAACAGGGTTGAACTCTTGAACTGTGCCTGTGTTGGGAGGGGCGAGCAGCTCAGCAGTATCTGATGGATGTATCGCTGGCCAATGAGCAGCACAAGCAGGTCCCAGCAGTCTCATGGCAGTCTGTGATTGCTCAATGCCTGCTGCCTCCCACAACCAATCAGGGGGTCTCTGGGGGAGGGCACTGCTACCCTTTATAATAGGATGACCATTTTTTTCCTCTCCATTCTGTGAGAGCTCTGCTTGTCAGGTTGCATTTACAGAACTGTGGTGCTTGTACATAAAAAAAAACCTCCCTAGCCCTCATTGTATTATTTATTTATTTGGTATTACCACCAATACCTTTCCTTCCTCATACCCTACGTTTTATCTTCTCCCTTTCCCTGCCTTTCTCCCCCCTGTACATTATAATAATAAAGTTTATTGTTTGGCAAAACCTTTAACAAATTTACAAATATACATAAAATAGCAACGGTTATTTACACTTTTAGTCCCCCATCCAAATGGGTAATACACTCCCGCTGTACTATTACAAGCTCAATAATGGAGCTAAATACTATAATGCCCCTGGGCTACCTAAGCATATGGGAAGATTAGATATTCCTTATATCACTTTTAGATCCACATGAAGATTGTTATAGGTGTCAATTATCAATGAAGCAACAAGTATGGTTGGCGTATACTTAAGATTGCCAGTCCAAATCTAGCCACGATCCTAGTTAGGTCTGTGTCATTTGAACTCAATAAACTCTGCATATCCGTCGAGGCAGAATTGTATCATAAGGACATCCTTCTCAGATACTTACGTCTAGATTCAGCCAGAGCAGGGCACTGAAAAAACATGTGCTCTAAAGTATCTACCTCCCCAGATGAGCACATAGGGCACAACCGTAATGCCCATGGAATCTGCTTATATCGGCCCTCCAAGACCGCCAAGGGAAACATGTTTGATCTCATTTTAAAGAAAACTGTTCGCTTTCTGAAACCTTCCCATACAAAAAGATAAAATGAGCCTGGAGTTGCAAAATTATGTGACTTCTAGGCTGGTGCCACCTTCTGGGAAGCCAATAATTCTCCCTCCGATTGGAGAAACTGATCTCTTATTCTTTGTTTAATTAAACTTCTCGCAGCCACCAATCCCAGTCCTAAAAGGCTCTCTGAAGAGAACCCTAGGTGGCGCACCTCTTTCTCCACCACTGTTACCCAAACATCCCCCAGTCCACATCTGAGAACCAGTTCTGAGAGGGAGCCTACACAAGAAGGGTAGAAGACCACCCTAACCCAATAGGTAATCAGTGCTTGGAGGGCATAGGCTCTCAACGGTAAACAGTTTGTCTCAATTCTCAAAAGTATCTGTGGGGTCCCCTTAGGGGCACCTAGAATTGCTCGAAGGAACCCATTTTGAATGGACTCTATTTGAGATAAAAAAGCAGGTCCCCAAACAGGGAATGCATATAGCAGTTGGTTGACCACTTTGGCTCTAAATAGCCGGAGTGCCAGTAACACCAATTTCCCCCCCTTACCATAGAAAAACTTCAGGATTGCCATGGAGGTTTTCCTGGCTAGGGCTTGCACGGCCTGAAAATGTCCCTTCCAGCCCCCATTGGAGTAAAAGATCACCCCAAGGTACTTAAAACTCTGTACCTGCTCGATATTGTGTGTGCCGATTGTCCAGTGGTGTAACTTTTGAGCTCCTCTGGACCCTATCACCAAGACCTTAGTCTTGGAGCTATTTATCTTCAAAAGCTTGGACTGGCAGTACTCTCCAAATGCATGCATTTCTCGGCACAGGCCAACGATAGTCTGAGAAATTAGCACAGTATCATGCGCGTACAAGAGCAAAGCTATCCGCTGCCCACCGATTTTGGGGGCATGCAAATCGATCAACTTTAGGGTGTGAACTGCATCATTTAAGTAAAGATTAAAAAGTGCGGGAGCCAATAGGCAATCTTGTCTTACTCCTGCACGTACTTGTACCGCCTGTGTCAAAGACCCTATCTTACTTAAGCGCACCCGGAACGAATTTTGGTCGTGAAATTTTATCAAAAGAAACAAAAGTCTAGGGTCTATGGCGAGATGTCTAAGTTTTGCCCAAAGGCACTCCCTACATGCTGTGTCAAAGGCCTTCTCTAAATCCATGAAACATAAATAAAGTTTCCTCTGGGGTGCAACATATTTGGCTATTATGGAGGATAACACAAAAATATGATCTGAAGTGGCCATACCCTCCTGAAAGCCAGCCTGTTCGGGTTCTATGATTCATTCCCTAATCATCCCCTCCTAGAGTCTATTCAGTAGCAGCTTAGAGTATAATTTAGCCACACTGCTGAGAAGACTTATTGGTCAGTAATTTCCGGGGTCTCTTGGGTTGCCCTTCTTATAGATAGGGACAACAGTACTAATCCTCCCAAGTAGATGGAAAAGATCCATTGTAATTAATAAAGGGTAAAGAGGGGAGCCAACAATTTGGCCCACCATCCCAGGTTACTTTTCAAAATTTCAGATGAAATAAAATCGGGGCCTGGTGCTTTCCCAAGTTTAAGCTGAGCTATAAGGGGGATCACCTCCTCAGGGGTTACCGGGGACCATCTCTGAAAACCATTTATGGGCATGGTAACCAATTCTATTATGTCCCCCTTAATGTTGGAGAAAAAAGCCCCATAGAAGTTCTCCCACACAGAGGGATGCAAGCTTACCCTTCCAAGACCACTGTCCCGAGTCTGGGATCTACGAATAATATCCCAAAACTTCCTAGGGTTCCTTGCATTAGCAGCACTAGCAAGTAGCGACCATTGTGCCTTATAATAATCCCTCAAATTTAGAGATAACAGATCGCGGTACTCTTTACGCAAGGCGGCCACTTGCACCCTCAAAAAAGAACACAGAGTGATTTTAAGGGCTCTGGTCCAACCCCGCAACTTTGCTCTTGCCTTACGACACTCCCAGTCAAACCAACAAAGTGTTGGTTTGGCAGAGTGGGTCGCACTCTGCAAATTCTGCTCCCTGGATGTAATCAAGGGAGTCAGTTTATTTAACAAGATCTCATAACTGGCTACTGAGTCAGATGACTGTGCCTCACTCTCAGCCACAAGGTTGTTTACTGTAGAGGAAGTCCTAAATTCTGTCAAGGCCTTGGCACACTCCTCTGACCACTTAACCCGTACCAGCGGTGGGTCTATACTCACTGATGGAGAAATCGTACTTGGATCAGATGTATCAGATGAAGTCCCAGGGATAGTGATAGTCAATTTTATAGGGAAATGGTTGGACAAGTGCAACGGCACTACCTCCAGTTTAAAGGTTATAGCAAACCAACTAGGAGGAATCATAAAAAGGTCAAGCACACTGGAACCCTGTGAGGAGTGGAAGGTAAAATTACCCTCTAGATCGTCCTTCACCCGCCCATTTATAATAATAAGATCAAGGTCCTGCAATAATTTCTCCAGAAGGTCCTTCCTTGGTCCGACCACTCGGTCCATAGATTGTTGAGGGGGAATATATATGGGATCTGCAGAGTGCTCCAACCCCGATAGGGCCTGCAAGTCAGTATTGCATCCCATTCTGGCGTTAAAGTCCCCACCACGTATTAAGAGGGCATCAGGAAATCTTCCCAATGCAGATTGTACCTGATCTGTAATAGTGCCCCAGATCTCTGGATCATAGTAAGACGATTGAATAGGTGGGATATAAATGTTTGCAATTAGCATCTCCACCCCAGAGGAAAGCTTACAATACAAAAGTATAAAACCAACTTTATTATTGCTAAGGCACTCCACTTTACCTATTAAAGAAGAGGAAATAAGCACCGCAAGGCCCCCACTAGGCCTGCTGTGTGTAGTAGAACCAACCGTGTCCGTCCAATAGATTTCAAATCCCCTCCAGCTTCCTAAACTCAACAGTTCTAACAACCATGTTTCCTGGAGGAGGACTATATCCTGTGCCTCCAAAAAATATATAAAATCCGGATCAGACTGGTGCGCCCTCCACCCTGATATGTTCCAGGAGGCTAGTGTACAAGGCCACTCAGTCCCTCCTGCCAGTCACTATTTCCATGGGGAGGGGGGGGGGATTTATGCCACTGTCTGAGTGTTCTATCCACTGGAAAGGGGGAAGTTACACTCAGAGGCACCCTAGGTTCCAATAGTACATCAGCAGGTGGACTCATGGGTGAGGATCCCACTGGAATCATAGGCCCGGGGGAAGCCTGGCCAATTTGAGGAGCTCCATGGGTCAATTCACCGGATTCCCCCCGCAAAATAGGCGATGAAGATAAACATGGCTGACAAAACCCCTGTTTGGCAGAGGCCCACGATAGAGGGCACTGAGAATTTGGTTTAACCAATGTTGTTAAAGGGCTCTCTTCCCCCACTGGCATCCCCACTTCCAGATTGGACCCCTGAGGGGGGATCCACGTTGTAGAGTGGATAGAGGATAGCCTACCACTTAAGGATATTGAGGCATATTGAGACTTAATAACCGATCTTGGGGGATTCTCCAATAGACTGAATTTGAGGGGGCCAGATTTTAATTCTCCCAATTGTGTATACAAAGTCTCGAGTCGCTGTAAAAAACCTGCTTGGGAAGGTATAAGAGCAGGCACTGGAGGTAAAGAGTCCAGCAATTTGGTAGGAGGTACTCTCTCTTCCCTTATAGATCCTCGCTTAGAGGGTTGTTTGTCAGCGGTAGAAGGACTCTGTCCCCTCCCTATTCAGGTACCATTTGCCTGGGAATGAACCAGAGCACCCTGTTGGGATTGCGCTTTTCTTCTGGGCCTCGTACAAGCTGCCGGGTCCCCAGGGCTCCTTTGAGGATGAGTAAGCATTGGTAAGGGCACTACTTGAGTACCCTGCCTACTCCTCATACTTGCTCCTGGAGCCAACTGCTTCCCTATACCTCCCTCTATCTGAACAGGAAGGGTCTGGAAAGCACAACCTACAAACACTGCCTGGTCCTCCAACTGGGATTTTTGAGCCAAAATCCTAGATGGTAAATCGGAGGAAATAAAAGTAACCAGGATCATCTGCCTATCGGGCACATATAATAGGTAATCTACCGAGCTGATATCGCTCCTAGTAACTACCACTTTTTTTAGAAGCAGCCTCAGCTGTTCAGCTATGTCAAGGGGGGTGCCCCATGGGGGCATACGGCAGCCATACATGGTGGAAATTGTAAAAATGAGAGAGAATGGTCTTAACCCAAAAGGTTCCCCTTTGTCAGACAAGATAGTTGGGGGGACAGCTGGAAGAGCCTGTGGGGCCTGTAGTGGCTGGAGGCCCAATGCAAGAACAGGGCCTGAGGGGCCAAGAGGGCCTTTGCCTACTACAGGGGGGGAGCCTTGTGGTCCTCTAGTTGCACCTGTCTCCCCTCTATTTCCTGTCGCTTGCATTAGCCTCACCATCACATCCATTCTGTCCTGCATAGAAGTCAAAGTGGCAAACATAAATTGCAAAGTTTCTGCTTCAGCATTACGTGATCCATTAGAAAAGCGACTAATCGTTCGCCCACCAGTAGTTCAACCTCCTTCGAAATTACCTCAGGTAAATGGGGAGGCTCGAAAAGTTCCTCTGGTGCTATCTTGCCCAGTGGGCTTGCCTCTAGGTCAGCTGAAGCCAAACCCGTATGCTTGGCAAGAGGCAGATAATAGTTTCTAGTTACAATAGGAGGAGACTGTAAGATAGACCCTCCTTTCCTTACCGGCATATCAATGAAATTGTCTAGCCTTTGTTGTTTGAGAGTCTTGGGCCATACAGCCATATCAGCAGAAAATTTCGGTCCACTCCACCAATCTACTGAAAAAACCAAGGCGGCAGCAAAAACAACCGGAGTCGGGGGCCGGCTCACCCAGCAGCTTGCACAAGGGCACGCCCTTGCACGCGCAGCCCTTAGGCGCGCAACTGCCGGCATGTGCTGCCGGCACGGCCTGCCTGCTGACACGTTGTTTAAATAGGGCAAAGTCCAGGTGGTGTCAGTCAGGCTCCCAAGATGTCAGTCAGTATCACCCCAGCCTACTCCGCTCTGCCGCTCGGTCGCTGGTCTCAGTCCCCGCTCACCACTGTCCCCACACTCCGCCTGCTGGCACATTGTTTAAATAGGGCAAAGTCCAGGTGGTGTCAATCAGGCTCCCAAGATGTCAGTCAGTATCGTCCCAGCCTACTCCGCTCTGCCACTCGGTCGCCGGTCTCAGTCCCCGCTCACCGCTGGCCACACACTCCGCCTGCTGGCGTGTTGTTTAAATAGGCAAAAGCCACGTGGTGTCAATCAGGCTCCCAAGATGTCAGTCAATATCGCCCCAGCCTACTCCACTCTGCTGTTTGGTTGCCGGTCTCAGTCCCCCCTGTACATTATATATAGATATATATTATAGACATATAGATAATTGATTAGATAATAGATAGCTTTGCTTTTCCCTTCCCATCTCCCTTAGATTTAGATAGATACTAGTTGTGCATGGGAATCGATAATGATACCGATACCAAAAATAAAATCTTTGTTTGAAATGGTAACGATACCGATAACGATAACAAAAATAATAACAAAAATGAAAATGACATTGTTGTTAATAACAATAACAAAAATGACAATTTTGAATAACGAAAAACAAAAATGACATGGGGGCCTGGTGCACCCCCCTACTTACTACAGCAAATTATTGCCAGGTCAGAACCATGCCCTTTCCCTCTTCTGTAAGGATTCTAAGACAAACTACCCTCCTTTAAATTCTTTAATTCAATCAGTGCAAGAACCCAGTGCCAAATAAGCCTCTGGTTTATAGTTGTAGCCCTCTCACCAGGGCCTCTTCTCTGGGGGAATCCCTCCTCAAGGCTCCCACCCTCTTCCCATTGAGATTAAACCCTTCCCACAGCTCTCTAGAGCTGAAATGGGTAGCTGATTTGTTACCCTTGAATAATACCCACATTTTCAGGTACTGCATCGGGTACTCAATGGGTTACTCAGTTATCGATTGGATACCCAGAAACTAAAAAAAAAATAGGTAATTTCCAGTACCCATTTTTCAAGTTTTCAATTGCTAGTTGGCATATCAGGCTGGAAAACTGAAAAATCGGGATGGAAAAAAATAATTCAGAACCGGAACCTGAACAATCAGAACCAGAAGTTGACATTCAAGGATTGGAAGTCAACTTTACAGAATGGAAAAAAGAACAACAGCAACAACATCAATAAACAGGAATCAGAAGTCAAAATATCAGTACCAGAAGTCAATATTCTGGGAAACTGGGTACCTGAAATGGGTCAAAATTAGATACCAATTGGTACCTGTCTGATGTCAGGTTGATTTGGGTACTGGAAATTCATTGGGTATATCCATTTTTGCGGGTACTCGTTTCAGTTCTAATTACAATCTTTGTCAGTCTGTAAATTGTGGCTAACCTGCCCACCCAGTTCCTTTTTTGCTTCCTCCCTTGAGCATTCCCTGTATTTTTCCCCTGAACTTGAAACTCAGTCTAAACCAGCCCCTGATCCGCCATGCTCAGGTAGAGCTAAATGGGCTTGGGGTACTGAATCTGACCCACTAAAAGTCTGCTTCTGCAGAGACTTACAACAGTTCCCAGCACATTGGTTTATATGCTGATCCTGGGATATTCCAATTTTTGACATCAAGCCCTTGATTTTGGTTCTCCATGTGACTTTTCTTAGTTGGAAACTCTGGGGATATGAGGGAATAAGTAGCTCTGATGTATCTTTAACAAATCACTGTGGAATATCCTTTGGGGCCACCTGTAGACTTTGAAATGTTGCTTCGGAGGAAAGCTAACCCCAAAAGAGCAGAGGAGTTAGATTTGAATTTCCTCAGGTTTGATTGCTGGAAGCTCAAATGCAGACGTTGCTGAGCCTGTTGACATGAACCAGTCATGTTTGTGTGGAAGTGCCTGGTTACTTTTAATAAGCCACTTCCATGCATTTCACTAGCCCTGTGGGGGAGGGCGGGGAGGGATGGAATGCCAACCTGGGAGGCTCACGGCTATATTTTATTTGGCCCCTTTCTCATTGCTGGATCTGGCCCATGGATTCATCCCCTGCTCTCAAGCACTGAAGGAGTGCACTCAGAGAGAAGGGAGCAGAGATCTTCTTGTACTTGAGGAGAAAGGATGGATCCATGGCACAGATCCATGATCTGGACCATCCCCTTCCTTCCTCCATGCTGAGTACACACCCTAGGCATTCTCACCCCAACACTTATGTGGCCTGTGGAGCTTGTATTAGTTTTCAATAGAGGTGTGCATGTCACTTTCATTATTACAATAACAATAAAGAAAATTGTTGTTTTCGTTATTGCAATAATGAAAATGACAACTGAGAATAGCAATAACAAAAACACCAACCTCGAATACCAAAAACTACAACCGAGAATACCAATAACGGTAATGATATCGATAATGATATCAATACCAAAAACGATACTAAAAATGATAACAAAAACTATAACGAGAAACAAAAATGACAATGTCATTATTATTAGTGCTGTGGCAGTTGGGTTTTGGAGGGAAAATGTGGAGAGGGGAGGCAGGAGAAGACATCTTGGAGTCTTAACAGGGTTGAACTCTTGAACTGTGCCTGTGTTGGGAGGGACAAGCAGCTCAGCAGTATCTGATGGATGTATCGCTGGCCAACGAGCAGCGCAAGTAGGCCCCAGCAGTCTCATGGTACTCTGTGATTGCTCAATGCCTGCTACATGCCACAACCAATCAGGGGGGCTCTGGGTGAGGGTACTGCAACCCTTTATAATCGGAGGACCAGGTTTTTTCTCTCCGTTCTGTGAGAGCTCTGCTTGTCAGGTTGCGTGTACCGAACCGTGGTGCTTGCACATAAAAATTCCTCCCTAGCCCTCATTGTATTTATTTATTTATTAGGTATTACCACCAATACCTTTCCTTCCTCATATCCTACATTTTACCTTCTCCATTTCCCTGCCCTTCTCCCCCCTGTACATTGTATATAGATAGGAAGTATAGATTAGATATAGACATATATTTGAGGCCCACTCTGCGCTTATACTCCCCTCTACACCTTCGGGTTGCTGTCATCTACCGCCCCCCGGGGTCCCTCTCCTCTTTCCTCCCAGACTTTGAATCCTGGCTCA
>QEPC01001906.1:647308-659834 GCA_003113815.1 Sphenodon punctatus | reverse complement strand
TAATAATAATAATAATAATAATCCATTTCCCTGCCCTTCTCCCCCCTGTACATTGTATATAGATAGGAAGTATAGATTAGATATAGACATATATTATAGACATATAGATTAGATTAGAATAGTTATATAGATAATTGATTAGATAATAGATAGTTTTGCTTTTCCCTTCCCGTCTCCCTTAGATTTAGATAAATATTAGTTGTGCAAGGGAATCAATAACAATACCAATACCAAAAATAAAATCTTTGTTTGAAATGGGACCAATATCAATAATATTGAATATCGATACCGATAATTTTATTGATACCGATAACAAAAACAATACCAAAAATGAAAACAAAAACAATAACGATAATGAAAATGAAAACAACATTGTCGTTAATAATGATAACATCAACAACATTTTTTAATAACAATAACAAAAAAGAAAAAAGAAAACTACCTGGGGGCCTGGTGCACACCCCTAGTTTTCAAAGCGGCTCAGGAGGGAAAAGGTTCCTCACCCTGAAAGGATATAATTAATAGTTCCATTCAGCTCCTCCTCCCCAAATATTAAGGACTATCAAGGTCACAAAACAAAATTCAGTAATCATAAGAGGCTGGGTGCACCATTTAAGCCTGCCATAGTTTGCCAATACATTGCCCTTTTCTCTTTTTTATTACATGGTTAGATGTTGTTTCTTAAATTGTAGACACCTCTTGTATAAAACCTTATCTACTGGTTGGTATAAAAACTTTCTAGGCCTTACAATCAGCAATATCAGGACATTCTCAATATACATCAGTCCTTTTACTTTACCCTTCTTTGAGCACCTCAACACCATGTGCTTACTAATTTGGGGTAATACAATCACAAATTAACTGTGAATTTGTAGTATGCTAAATAAAACACTATTTAAAATTGCAGCTCCACATGATTGTAAACATATATACATAGGGACACATCTTTCCAGATTCTGACAATTTAATCTAATACTTAATAGTAATATATTCACATATATCAGGTGTGATCTTTTCCCACCCTTCGGGTCACTTTGAAAATTAGTACAAGCTCCATGGACCCCATAGGACTTGGCAGCAGTGGTGCTGAAGGATTGTGCTCAGAATAGGAGAAAGAATGGAGGTCCATGGATGTATCTCCTATCCTTGAGTTCATGCCTTCATCTCCACCCCTTTCCCTGAGCTCACTAAGGGTGTTTTTAGATGTACACCTCCCCACCCATTACCCACCCATCATGGATGTTGCAGGGCTACATTGGCACCCTATGCAGCCCTGGTACAGGCATGATGAGTGGGTGATTGGTGGGTAATAGGTGGGGAGGCACGTGTCTAAAAACACCCTGGGTGCTTGAGGGTAGGAACTGGATCTATGGACCAGATTCAGGAATTGAACAAGGGCAAAATAAAAGTCAGCCATGGGCTGTATTTGGTCCATGGACCAGGCCCAGATGTTCCTCACCTCTGATATACATGTATTTTTAAAAATGCAGTGCTTCCTAAGGGTTGCCAACCTCAGTTTTTCAAAAATCAAAAGTCAGACCCTAAATAATCACAAGGCCGTTGTAGAAATCATGAGAATTTAATAATTTGGGGGTTCTTTTTAAATGTTCTTTCTAGTTACTGAGCATTGGTGGCACATGTTTCTTTGCTCTGAGATCATGAAACTCACTACTTTAAAAATGCAAACTGAGATTTCTCACAGTTGGAGGAAACACTAAACTTGTGAAACTCACAAACTTTGGCTGTTCTGCCTTCTATGCAGAACTGAGCATAACACATCCCAGCTTAATTGCTTATTAAGCCCCCTCTCATCCACGTGTGCAAGGGGGGGGGGGCATCCGTGCGATCACCACAGCAGGTGCGGGGGGGATGGGGAGGCGTCCGTTTGAACGCCGCGGCCAGTGGGTGGGTGTGAATGCGTGCTCCCGCGCTCCACCCACCTCCACCTATCACCCACGCATAGAGCAACAGGTGAGAATGGTGGATGCCACGCGTGGAGATGGGTGGAGGTGGGGGGTGGGTCTGTGGGAACGCACCGTGGGAATGTCTGTGGGAACGGTCCGTGGGAACGCGCCCCCACCCACCTTGCCATCCTCCCATCCACACCACCTGCACCCATTTGAGAAGGGCCAAAGTTGTATGCCAGACTGTGAGTGTTACCCCTGTGTGACTTGGGTGAAATGGACAATACACTGCCCCCAGACTCCCCCCACCCCCACTACATCATTTACAAGGGCAGTTCATACACTCCCTGCAGGCTAAGAACGGACTGCTCCTTCCTGTTTAACCATGTGCATAGAAGAAAAGCAAAGGAAAGCTAGGGCGGTGATGTAATAGGACTTCTAGAAGGCCCAGTGCTCAACCCATTAATTAAGCCACTCAAGATGAACTTTACTGACGCATTTAGAATGTAAGTTTTGCTTCTACTAAAAACTGACTCTGGGTTTCCTGGGTGGGGGATATTTAATTCTGCACTCAGAATGTGGGGGTCTAAATGCACATTTATAATCAGATCTATAATCTGGTTTATCCCTCCTGGTGAGCCCACAAAAGTTTCCAGTAAGGCTGCATTTCCTATTTACCACATGAGAAAGACAGTGCACTTGCCCAGAGGCAAATGTGTGGTGTCCCAATAAAGAGAGAGAGGGGTGTTCCGAAAGGCAGGAGAGGGTGATACATGCACAGATGATTAATCTGACTGAAGTCTTTAAAGCAGTTAATAGCTGAGAATAATCCAAGCAAGTGAGAACAGGAGGAAAGGTATTGATTTTGTGTCACACCAATGTAGGTAGAACATCTAAGCATTAAATAATGTTCCCAGGACACTTTTCAGTGTGACCAGCTGAAGCGGAAGAGCACAACATATTTAATGATCTGTAGAACACAGCCTCCTCGGGGTCAATAATATATACTTAACCTTTAGGCTTTCCTTGTTGTCTGCTTGTCCAACTGGTTTATGAAGTGTATGTTAACATGATTGGGGATTTAGGGCAGTGATAACTTGATCTCTCAGACATTTGCTGCTGTTACACATAAACGGTGAACAAATCCATTGTGGATACTTACTCTCTAGGTTTTTCCAGTGCAGCTTGCAGTGATTTTTGTTCCCTGTGCCCAGGCAGACCACTTTATAGGTAATTACACCTAGGAACTTGTACTTAGAAAAAGAGCATGAGGTTTTATATATAATATAAAATATATTATTCTAGCTTTTAATTTTAACCTGGTTTAGGGACATTACAGTCCAGAGGCTGTTGTGTCTCTGGATACATAGCTATTTACTTCTATCCTTAACTCTATTTTCTTTTTTTTTCTTCTGGTATTTTCTAGTGCACAAATTCAGATTCATATTTTAATTTGAGAATAAAATGCAAATAGGGAAAAAAAACAACCCAATGACACCTTCGTTAAAACAGGGTTAAACATTTGTAATCCTTTAAGCTAGATGTTAGACGAGTAAGTAATTCAATCCTTTAACTGACTTTTCGTCAGGTTTGTAAAATGTGGCTGTTCCGCCAGGCATTTGGTGAAAGGGACCGATGAGGGAGGGAGGGATGGGTTGAGGGTTAGGGTGGGTGGGGTTTTGTTTTATGTTTATATTTGTATGGCTTCACCACATTGTTTTTATATTGCTATTTTATGTGTTTTATATTTTTCTTTTAAATTGTAAGCCTCCCCGAGCTGCTCTACAGAAGGGGCGGGGTATACAGTTGTAAATTGTAATTGCTTTTACCCGTGTAGAGTTAATCTGAAGTAGCTGTAAATCCTGATTTGTCATTCTGGAGCTGTCATTCAGGGGTGTTTACATGATCATTGTTAATAAACACTAATACAGATTTGCAGTGCAAATGGTTATTCCAATGTAAGAGTCACAAGAAGGACTGCATCAATTCCATGGTGCACTGCAGCAATTTCAGCACCTTCCTTGGGGAACTCTAACCAAGAGGAGAATGTCTCTGCTAGAGCACTGGTCCTGTCATTAATTGGATGGGATGTACATTTTCAGAGGGGATTCTGTATTTTGTAGAGAGATGAGACAGCAGGGTAGTTCAAAAGGGAACTGGATTCTGCTACATAGACAGCACAGTTGAATTCCAGAGCCTTCTTCTGTTCTTATTTCTGGGAATTTAATGGATTGGTGGGGATGTCAGTGCCCTTGGAGATAGTGGACATGCTGTCTGCCCTTGCCATATCCAGCTGCCCCCCTTCCCTGCCTCTGCCACCCACGACTGCAGAATATCATTCGCTGCCATGGGTCCCTGGAGCAGGTCCCAGACACTGTGTAGAGGGGACATAAACTCTACCTGCTGTTCTCTATGGCGGCGGGGGCTCTGTTGAGATTTACCATTCCCACAATCACTATTCTGGACTGAATTTAATCTGGATTAAAATAAATCCTTGAAAATTAGGATTTAAGATCCTGTAGTAAAACCTAAACCCAGATTTACTCAATCAGGGTAAACTGTTCCCACAAACACCTAAATCTGAATTTAGAGGTGTTGAGTCAGGATTAATGCACGTGGAAAAGTACCCTTTTAAAATTTCTATAAGCTCCATGGATCAGATAGGAAGTGAGGCAAGGGTTCTTAAGGGGAAAAGCAGAGGAGGCTCCAGATCATGGATCTGTGCAATGGATCCATTCCTGTTCTTGTTTTCATGCCTTCATTTCAGCTCCCTTTCCCTGAGCTTCATAGGGGCTGGATTCACAGACAAGAACCTTGAATTGGAAAGGAGTCAAATAAAACCTGCAGGCTGGATTTGGCCCTTGGGCTGGGGGTTCCCCACTTCCATGCTAATGAAAAAAAACATTGGGTCTCTTTACAGTCTGGCTGACAAGGTTTGCATCTTGTTGCAAAGATCTATTGTCAGGGTCTGTCCACACAAAATAGAAATCACTCCAGGGCAAACTATCCCTGAGAAAGAATACTTCCAGGGTTTCAGTACCATACAAAAATGCCTGTGTGGCCACTACTATGAACATGAAGCAGGGATAACTAACCTCCGAGTAGGAACAGAGGGATGGACAGGCCCCCAAATAGTTCTTGTTTCATGTGAACATAATTTATCTGGAAGCGGAGCTGTACAGTTCTTACAATGACATTATGAAACCCCTGTAGGAGTCCCCTTCTCTAAGGTCAATGGGAATCCATTCTCCTGATGTCTCTGTCCTGCTCAGTGGAATGCTTTGTGGGATTCCATTGACATTCTAAGATGGGGGATGGGATGCAACCTGCCTCCAAATTTCCAAGGTGAGTTAGAGCCTAATGTTAATCCCCCTCAGGCTGATCTTTATGTCCGATCCCAGTCAGAGACAGAGAATTGCCCCTCCCATCCCCCACTACTCTCAGTTCTCCTCCCCAACGCACATATGATTAGAAAGGATGTAGGGACCAGAGAGGAATTGCCCCAACAGATGGTTAATGTAGTCCATTACAACAGAATAACAAGGTGTATGCCCCCCAAAGTCTTGTCCAGTCGTGTGTGAGGCCCACTAATGTTACTCACAGGGTGGGCCCTAGCAATTTTGTCACCCTGGACAAACTAATTTTGCTACTTGCCGGCCCTGCTCCCAGCCCAGGTAGAGTGCTTCTGCACCCTGCCCTAATGTGGCTTTCCCGGGGCAGTCCTAAATCATCTTCTCAGTCTCAGAGCATGCAAAGGAGAATCATGGGTACTTTCAGACATGACGCTAACCACCCTTTAACCACCCTTGGTGGTTATTTATGCATGTTGCAGGGCTGTATTAGTTCCCTATGCAGCCCTGCAACATGCATAAATAACCACCAAGGGTGGTTAAAGGGTGGTTAGCGTCATGTCTGAAAGTACCCCATGTGGACGGGATGCCTCAGTGTTGGCGCTAGAAGGCTGAGTTCAATGAGTGGTGCTGGACCTAGTCACCCATCAATCAAGTGAACTAAATGTAGGCAGGTCTTATCAAAACCACTGAAGCTGCTCAAGGAAGTTCTCTTTGCTCTAGGGTTGTATGGGCTTGGTCATGAGAGACAGGTCTGGCCTAGCAGGGGGGGAGAGAGAACCTGACTGGAGATGGGAGCTCAATATCTTGCTATCAGCAACCACAGCCTTTCAGCATTTCAGTGCAGAACATGTGTATCTATTTGGCTTTGCAGAGCAAGGCAACCTTTCCTCTGGATAGGTCAGGCCACTGCTTAGCCAGCATCACCGGTCAGTGAGGGCTCATGTGGCCCAGGCTGCCCTGCATAATTTCAATTGGACACAGCTTTTAATGCTTACATAAGGCTGTATTTCATCTCCAGCTTTCTGGTGCACTATAAAGTAGCAGAGCCAGGTTTACCAGGTTTGCATATGTCACCAGACCCCCAAAGATAAAAATTACATCCTCTAGAATACACTTAGACTCTATTTGTTAATTAAAGCTATTCCTGACACCTCCACAAAATGAGATGCCCAGTGTAAATGTTACATTCTGTCCAATCATTTGTATGTTTTACTTTCTTCTTTTGAAAAGTGTATACTTCATTTTTTGGCAAATCCCTTTTTTGTAAATCTGAGGGACTTCTGAAGAGATTTTGCTGCAGTTCCAGTAAATGCATTTTTAAAAAAAACAAAACACCAAATCTTTTAAAAGTTGAAATGTGAAATCGTCTTCTGTGTACATTTCCAGACCAATATTTTTCAATTAGGGCACTTGACATCCACCCAACTGCAGAAATGAAGCAGTAATTAATCTTAGGTTTTAGTACAAACTCACTCTAAAAATATGATTCAAGGCTGTTTACTAACTGGCCATGCAACACCAAGTACTCTCTGTGTGTGTGTGTGTGTGTGTGTGTGTGTGTGTGTATACACGCGCGCACCTAGGAATGGAGCTAAACTCTACAAGCCTCAGCACAAAATCTAGAGTGGATTTAAAAAAACCCTCTCTTCTACTACTCTCCTCCTACAGTTATGGAACTCCCTTCCCTGGAGGTTTGAGAAAACCCAAGTCTGAGCATTTTCCAAAGGAAATGTAAGATTCTTTTTATTCAGCCAAGCATTTGGCAGGTAGGGATAGGATTCTGGGAAGCTGGATTTTTATTTTATTTTTTAAAATATAAACTTCTTGGATGTGTTTTCTATGCTATAACCTGTCATGAGCTGGTATATACATTTAAACAACTAAATATGTCTAATTACAAAGAGTTTTTAATTAATCTTTTTAAATTCAGGACTTGTAACAGGGCAGAGTGTCTGCAGGCCACTGGCCCTTTAAAAGTGATCTAGCATCATCCAGGGGACTGGGCTAGCAGGGTTTCAGGCACAGAGCGAAGCACAGGACAGCGCCTAAGAAGAGGCAGCTGTGAAGGGCGTGACTAAGCCAGCCCAGAGAGACTGAAAAGCCAGAGAGGACTTAGTAGAAAGGAGGCTGTGAAGAAGACAAAGAACTGAGAGAGAGGCCTGGAGACTCTGTCTCCAGGGCTTTTAGATGAGCAGCTCGCTGTTGTGGGTCCCGCTCATGCGGTATTTCAAAGTCCCGTGAGGCGGGATTACATGAGATGCCTGGCAGGGATCAAGCGCATGAAAGGTGGTCATGCATCCTTTGCCAACCATGAATTACATACCACGATTGTGAGGTATGTAATTTATGGTCGGCAAAGAATGTGCGACTGCCTTTCATGCGCTTGATCCCCGCCAGGCATCTCATGTTTCTGAGTAATCCCACCTCACGGGACTCTGAAATACCGTGTGAGTGGGTCCTGCGATGGTGACCCGCTCATCTAAAAGCAGCCGGGAATTACCTGAGTGGGGTATACCTGGATTGAAGAGGGGTTTGCCTAGCCCAGAGAACTGTGAGTAGAAACCAGAGCATTGTGCCTGGCTAGAGCTAAAAGACTTGCATAGAGACTATGTATGGGATGAAACTGAGATTAAAGGATTGTGAGCTAATTCCCTGAAGCCAGTGTCTGGCTGTGGCTTTGATCCTGCCAGGATTCACACCCAAGCAAGACCATCCCTGCCACAAAGAGGTGGAAAATGCAGGAACCCCTATAGTTGGCCATCAAGCCAACACTGTAAAGAGGGGTGATCCAAGGTAGGGTGAGTTTGCTGGGAATTGAGTGGAGGACTGCATCAAGAGGCCAACTGAGAACAGTGAGAAAGTGAAGAGCAAGAGGGTGAACTCTGGGACCAGAAGCAGATGGGTCAGGAGGTTTGTACCCATGTGCAAGAGATAAAATGGCAGCTGACAGAGTGCACCACTGAGGGAGAAAGCTGTGAAGTTTGTGGGGCTGGGTCGAGTCTGAGCAGAGGCGTGATTGGAACAGATGAGACGAGCATGCCCACATGACATGGGTGTGGAGAACTCCACAGGATCACTGGATTCCCCTCAACAGCAGTACTCGGAAGACATGTTACTATTGTGGACAATGGGGACACTTAAACAGGAAGTGCCCCTACCTGTTGTATAGAGACATGGGGACTCGAGGAGGCCAGAGCGAGACGCTGTATGGATTATGGGCCCGAAATCTTGTTGGAATTTTATTACTGGTCAAAAAACCAAAAACAGCCTGAATTCTCAGTAGCAACAGCTTAGAAGTAATCAACACCTTGGAGACTGTTTCTAGATTAAAATAATCTACTTTATTGAGAAATACATTGTGATAGGAAAGGCCTATCCCTAGATCTTACTAGCTAGCTGCCACCAGCATGGTGGCCGGTCATGTTAAAGGTCAGAGAGAGAAGAGAGGAATGGTGAAAGATCAGGAAGAAGGAGGAAGTCCAGTAGGAGCTTCCTGGGCACTTCCCACTTGGGAGGGGGCTTAGAAGTCAAGATCAGTAAAGGTTAAAGTGACACTCACACTAACTCACTATCTCTACTCCCAATGCCCCTAGTGGTCATTAGGGTTTGTTGGTGCAAAAGGGTGATGACATGTGGAGCTGTTTCTCCAACACATCTTACCCCCAGTTATGCCTCACCAGTGCAAAGGAGACTCTTTGCCATCTTGGTATTGGTGTCAGTGTGAACTGTACCAGGTTTCTTTGGGGATGGCACTGAAGAAAGGATTTCAGTTTGTAGAGTCACAATGTACCTTTCTGTTCTTAGCAGTTGCTTTGTATTGTGCTAGTACTAGCCTATGCCCTCAATTCATCAATAAACTATGTCCATCATACCAAACAAGTCAGACCAATGATGCTCATTTATGAGCTCACACCTTTGCATGGTCAGAGTAACACTATATGAGCTATGAGTTGTACATGACTCCTCCAAGAGACACTGAAGCAGATGAGATGTCTGAACTTCATGTTCTTGGCCTGGTCAAGATAGCCCCATTTGTTGAGATTCACTTTTCAACAGGTGACATTTGTGCAAATGAAGGCAGCTAAAGCATTGCCAAACTGTACAAGGTTCTTCTGATCCTGGGAGAAGCATGTCTGCTGCTTGTAGACCCATCTTGGTAGCTGCTAGTATCGCTTGTGATTTTGCATTCCACAATTGCTCTCTGGAGATGAGATGAGTGGATCAGTGGCAGCAATCAAATGCTTATATGAACTGAGAAGCCTGTTGACAGGTGAATGATGGTAGAGCAGGTGCCTTAGACCCATCTTTGGTGTGTATTCTGCATGACTGAACTTGTGGTCACTGTTGTTTCATCTGGGGATGTGATGCCAGTGAATAGATAGGTGGTTGTCTACATTGGTTTGTTTAAGACAGGTAAACATTTCCCATTCCCATCCTGAGGCCACTTTGGCCCCTTTCAAATGAGATATGCTTATGGATGTGGGCATGAGTGGGTGCCTCCCATTTTAAATGCTGGGGTGGGTGGGTGTGCATGTGTGCTCCCGCATAACACACATGCCCACCCACCTCCACCCATCACCCACGCACCGAGCAATGGGCCAAAATGGCGGTTGCTCCATGCTTGGGGATCCAGGGGTGTGGTGATTGGTGTGCACCTGTGTGCACCAGCCTCCTGCACAGCCTATGCTGCAGCATGCACACCAACCACCCCTGCAGCTGCAGCCCATTTTAAAAGGACCTTTGAAAATTAGTACAAGATCAGAGGGCTGCACAGAAGTTGGGGGCAGGGATGCGCTCAGGAAGAGGAGGGTCCAGATCTGTCATGAATTTGTGCTATGGATCTGTCCCCTATCCTTGTGCGCATGCATGCAGTGCTCCCTGATCCCAAGTTCGATTTTTCAGTGCTTGGGGTGTAGTAACTGGATCCAGGTGCCAGAGTCAGGCATTAGAAAGGAGTAACATAAAAACTGGCCCTGAGGTTCCCCACCCCTGGTTTAAGACAACGAGTGATGCTTCTAGTTTCTGTCAATACCAGTACAAACCAGCTTTGCTAATCGCCATTGACAGACTTACCCATCCATGAATCTAGCTATGCTCTACCTTCATTATACCCCATGGCAAAGACTACCACTGAATAGTTGAGCACTGTGTGAAATTTTGTATTCCTGGAAGTGTAAATTTATTCATCCAAGCAGTCCAAGTGATTTAAAAAAAAAAAAAAAATCTTTGCAGGATCAGGTCTCCTAAAGCATATTGCACTGTGTGATAAACTCCACCCCACTCTATAAGGCATTTTCACTCATTGGGAGAACACTTCAAAATTAATAACTGTTGCTGTCTAATTAAATTAAGGAGAAAGTAAATAATGTTGTTAATTCCAAGCATGGCCACAGCCCATGCAGTAACAGACCGGGTTTAAAATATAGCTGATAAGAGGATTTGCATAGCTCCTTGATACAAAGTTGTATCTTTTTTTATAGTGCAACCAGCTACCTGCTCTAAATTGGCTGCCTCTGTAATTAAAAGTATAAATGTTTCAAGCAGAATACATCCTATTAGTAAGATTTTAGGAAACAAAAAATTTAATTTATTCACATTCGATATGGTCTGTAAATGCCACCATTAGATGCCTTCCACTGGCCTTTGATTAGCTATGGATTAATAAAACTTTTATACCTTCTTTGTCAGCCTCATTTTGAACTCTGTTTTTGCATACTGTTACTATTAAATAAATGAATTAGTGTCCAGAAATGTGTCATGCATATTACCTAGCAGCAGGAAGCATAATACAGTGGTCAGCTCTCCGGGAGCATTATAAATCCTAACACGCTCTGTAACCTGAGCATGTGGACCTATTAAAAGCTTGATGATTTAGTGAAGCAGTATTTGTGCTTAACAATGGAATTTTAGTTAATTCAAAACAATGTAAATCATCTCCAATTACAGTATTTGAATATTCACAGTAGCTAGCTACACAGGGATATGTACTGTTGCCAGGCAAAGGGGTGGATGGGAGCAAAACATTAAAAAGGTTGCCTGGAGTTTAGCATTTGGAAAGGTTTTGGGAGCCCTGCTTTAAGTGATGGGGAAACACAGCTGTGCCAAACAAGTGTATCAAAAGAGACTGAGGGAAGCACATCTGAAACTGGGTGCAAGATTTTCTAGGGGTGTTGGAGCATCCCTGGGTGCTAACGGACTGTAATGGACAACAGGATGACAGTGTTGCTACAGGAGCAAGTGGTAGTTTTGCACCAACTTTCTAAGCGTGCTTTGATCCTGCATATGTGTTATTTTTGCAAGACTGTTCGGAGTTGAGCATTGTGCTGTAAGGATTTGCAGGGTCTGGACCAAAACTACTGAAGTTATCTCAACAAGAACCTAGGAAGTGCCCAGCTGGGTTGACAACTGGTCCATCCAGCCCAGCATCCTGTCTCTGACAGTGGCCACCTTCAGTCACTTCAGAGAAGTGCACTGCACAACAGGTCACAAGAGAGTGATCTGTTACTGCTATTTACTCCCAGTTCCCAACAGTTGAAGATTACGTCCCCTGACCAACTAGCCGTTTACAGATCCGTCCTCTAAAAACACTTTAACAGTGTTGTTAAACTTTCTTTAATATTATTTAGATAATGCCAACGATTAGGGTTGTCCTTTCTCTGAGTTTTGCTTGATGATTTGGGGTCAAAATCTAACCTGGGGGAAGCCTTATTTTCTTCAGGGCAACCTGGGGCAACCCTGGTAACCTGGAAAAATTGGAGCTTCCCCTGGGGGGTGAACTATAAGGACTTTTCTGCTCCCTTTCTGAAGCGTGCCCCCTCCCCCCCCTTGGAGCACCATAACAACATCATGACACTCCATCAAGGGCGAGGTTACATCAGAAATAGGTGTGGCAACCCCTTTGCCCCACCCATGTGAAAGCCTGGAGGGGAGTGGTAACCCTACCAACAATGTGATGAGTGCTGAACAGTCATGATTAGAAGCAGGGTCTCTGCCCAAAGGGCTCACAATCCAGGAGAGTCTTTAATCCTACAATGTCTCTATGAGTAGATGAGACTAAATAATAGGCATGGGCGAACAGATCGCAGTTCGTGTTCGGCCGTTCGGTTCGGCCGTGGTCGGTTCGTGTGTTCGTGTTCGGCGGTTAGGTTCGGCCGCGTTCGGTTCGTGTGTTCGTGTTCGGTCGTTCGGTCATACCTCGCGTTCGTGTTCGCCCGTTCGGTTCGGTGGCGTTCGTGTTCGGCCGTTCGTGTTCGGTTGTTCGGGCAGGTC
>QEPC01001906.1:633932-645130 GCA_003113815.1 Sphenodon punctatus | reverse complement strand
CCCCCCCCCCCGCCATCTTGGAAAGACAACTTCTGGTCCTGACTTTTTAAAAAAATTATTTCCATCCTGATTTTTCAGTTTTCTGACCTGATATACCGATCAATAATTTGAAAATAAAATTGGTACCAGAATTTACTGGTTTTTTTTTTTTTGTTTCTTTTCAGGTTTCTGGGTACATGATCAGTACCTGAAAATGCAGATATTACCCATAAGTAGTAAATGAAGTACCCATTTCAGCTCTAGCTGGGACCTCATATGCCACATGATGCATATAGACCTGTACTCTTGCAGGCAGGGAAGGAGTTAAACCTGCCTAGGAGAAGCTCCGCTGACAGCAGTGATCAGAGTCTCCAGTTCTATCCTGCACATCAACCAGAATCAGGGGATGGAGAAAGGAACGGGCTTTATAATAAGAGAAGGACAGAAGAAGCTGAGGAAGGGCTTTCACCATGGGTTGGTAGTTGCAAATTCTACAAAGCAATCCTGAAAGATGGGTTTAAAAGACCTTAGTGATAAAGGATTGAGGGGCAAGACCTCCATGACAAAGATCTATGAGGAAAAGGGCATCGGGGAAAGCTCTTAGATGGGGGTTTGGGGGTGGCAGGAAGGGGAAGATTTGGGTTTAAACGAACACACGCACACACACACCCAGAGGGCATCTAAGCAGCACAACACTCATGTCATCTGGAAATGGAAAGAGGCAGCCATGAGGAGGGGTGAGGGGAAATGGGGGTACAATTGTACAGGGCCCCCAAGGTCTGAAGGCCCTCCCCAAACTCCAAGAATTGTCTTAATATGCATTAAGATAATAATGATGAGTAACTTATCTACAAATAAAGTGCCTCTAAGATACCCCAAAATCGGTCTCCACACTTACAATGGGAGGGAATGGGATGCATACCTCCCAACAACAGCAGGACCACCCCTCTTTTGTGGGAAAATCCCGTTGTCCCACCTGATGCAAGCAGTTCCTTGTTTTTGGAGGTAGCTTACTTCCAGAATGTGGGGCATCTGCTGGCATCCATAAGCATTAAGCAGCATCACCAGAGCCTTGGTGGGTGCTGCCGGGGCTCCCTCATGCAGCCACTCCCCCAGACCCATATGACATTGGGCATTTTCACACACACACCTTAAAGTGCTGGTCTTTCAATCTTCTGGGTTTACAAGTCCACAAGTAAGTTTTTGGATGCATTCTTCACACACATGCGGCCCTGAGGCAGCCTAAAGTAGCCGCAGCTGTAGACATGAGGGGCTGCTATGGGAAACGAAGTGACCACAGCTGCCTGGAGCAAAGCAGTTTACCAGGAGAATGTTTTACGCACACAAGCTCTGGGAGACACCCAGATTTGTAAAACCACAGAGATCAAGGACTTCTTAAATCTGTGAGAATATGCAGAAGTTCAAAGAGCCAGATGTTTAAGCTCTGGGTGAGTGATTTAGACACACAGAAAGTTCAGGATGTAACAGCAAACATGCAGGAGAAATGTGTGTGTAAAAACAGCCCATGTTTCTTTCAGTGTGCGCAGCTGGGTTGCTGCTGTTACTGGAGCCAGGTCCCTCTCTCTGCCTGCGCCTGAGTGGCTGGAGCTGCACACACCCTTGCTGCTGGAGTTGCCTCCTCCTCACCAGGTGTGGGGGTGGGAGAGGGGCAGAGCTTATTGGCTGAGGAGGAAGGACTGCTTATGTCCCTTTTTGACTACTTGAAATGTAGAGAGGGGTCCCAGCTACTAGGATATGCTGGAGACACACATTTCTCTCAACATGTTTGGATGAGGGAAAGCAAGGCACAGACCACAGCCTATTGCCAATGAGGCCAGCCATTGTCTCGCACCAGGCAAAAACAGCTTCAATATGGCTTCCCTCCAAAACCATCAGTTGGCCCAAGGTCTCTCTAAACTTAAAAAATATCGCTCCAGCTTTACCTATGACTTTAGCAAAGCATAAAACCACGGTGAGGGGCAAAGGGAAAATTGTTTATTCATGGGCAGCAGGTGCAGGGAAAGAGGGTCTCCCATGCTGAAACCTGCTAGTAGTACTTCCATTGTATGGCTTATCCTCGACCAGCGCATGGATTATACTGGAAGAAATGCTGTACCACAGTGTTCTCCTTTTGGGGAAATCTCTGGGCAAATTGGAGGGTTTGCAAGCATAAAGCCATGAACAGCTCTTTCTGCAGGCCTGGGCGGTGCCTGAATATTTAAAGTGCTGCGAGTACCAGATTCAAGAAGTTGTGGTCCTGTGAGAAATGGTTGTGCAGGTCCTCTCCTAACATAAGAATGTTTGCTGGAAACACAGAATTCCCCATTAGAAAAGGGAAACTGTCACCGTAATTAATTTCTGACGTTCAGTTAAGCATGACGAGAGCTGGGGCTCCCTGCGTTGGAGGCCCTGCAGGCCGATGTGTTGCACATGTATTGGGGGGGGGGGGAGTTGAACTGCTCCCTGTATTTTTGGCTCTGTGCATCTGTGTTTTATGCCAGTGCTTCTTGTTCTCATGCTGTCATTTGAAATTTATTCAAGGTGTCCATGTATTGGCTCAGGCGGCTGCAGAGTATGCATTTGCCTGAATCCACTCCAGACAATGGACTTGAGAGCAACATTCTATATTTCCCTCTTCCTGCTTCTTATAGAGGTTCCCTGACTGTGACCTGGGCCCCCAAGTGGGATCACACCATCAGCAGATGGAGTCCCAGTTCCAACTGATATTCGGTTTACTCTGCATGTCTACTCTCTTCAGTCAAAGGATTATAATAATGAAGTCTTAAAATGTGATCACACAGGTAAAAATTACACCAGTGCTGAAATGGCTTTCTTGCTTGTATCAAAGGAAGCAGAAAATAATGTTCCATTCAGGCTAGGGCCCTTTTAAAATGGGCTGCGCTGGGGGTGGTGGTTGGTGTGTGCACTGGTGCCAAGGGAGGGGAGCAAGTGTACACAGGCGCACACTGGTGCACACCCATCCCCCATGCATGAAGCAACCAGCACTTTTCACCGGTTGCTCCATGCATGGGCAATGGTTGGAGGTGGGTGTGCATGCGTGTATCGCAGGAACGCACCTGCATGCCTGCCCGCCTGCCACCGCTGTACAACTGGAACTCGCCCACGCAGATCCTTGTGTGGGCATGTGTGGGTGTATCTCGTTTAAAAAGGGCCTAGTTCTCTCTCCTCTTTTGCCTTCTAGAAGATTATTTCTTACCCATCTCGCTTGCGAAGAATTCTCAAATTAGAGCATCTTTCCCCCTTAACTGGGCAATTTGTTCCCAGTAGCAAAAGAAACATCTGTAAAGAAGTCATATTTCATCCATGGTGACATCATGCCAGTAACATATTGCAAATATTGCTTTCAAGTATGCATGCTTTTACCTTGGTTCCAACGCAGCATAAGCATAGGCAAATATAACCACAGTTTAATGCATATTTACAAGGCATTCCACTCTCCTGTGCAGTGTAATGAGTGCCCGATGGGTAGTTTGTATCACTGTTAAAAGAGCACTGGTGGCAGCACCAAATGAAACGAACATGCTAAAATATTATAATCTATTCCACTGGGCCTTGTTCTTGGAGGGCTCATTGCTTAGATTGTTTTCTCCCAGAAAATGTTATTCGCATGAAAATCTTGGAGAAAGACTTAAAAATACCACATTAGATGAGGTAGGATTGTCTCACTTCTGAGATGAGATCTGGTGTCAAGGTATTGTGCAGCACTGGAGAATTTCCAGTGCTGTGATTTTGATCTTATGCGTAAACAGGCCTTTCGTGGAGTGGGCGCCTTAATTCTGTCATCTTGATTGATAATTTGAACTGACAAAGAACAGATCAACACAAATCACAAGGACAAAAACATCTGGGACCCAGTTTAATGAGAATACCCCAAGTCCTCTTTAGTGGTAATTGCACGGCATGCACAAAATAGGATTCGCAGTTGTTTTTGCAAATGACACAAATTAACACATCATAGGGTAAGAATAATATGCTTATTTAAAGAATGCTAGTGGAGAATTTGTGCAAATGTTGCATTTGCCTGGTGCATAATACACTTCTCACCCATCTTATATCTCAAAGTTTTAATGGTGGAATGTAGTGGTCATGAGGCTGCAGAAATGGCACAGAGACTAGAAAAAGTTGTCACTAGCTGCCTGTACCCATGAGCATTGTTGAACAGCAAACTCCTGTGCTACAGTTTTTCTTGCCTTTATTATTATGGATCCCTCTTTAACAGACATCATTTATGTAGCAAAGGCTTAACTGGCCAAGCCAAGCAATGGCAATCTGAGATGGAGAACTTAGTGTAAGCCTAGGAGCACATATAGTCTGCTGAGGATCCGCTCCCCCGTGATGTGGGTCATGGCTTGCCCTTGACCACAACTGCAATTAAGTCACTTCTCAATGCCTCATGAGTGATTGCTGGTGCTGTACTGCCCCTGGGCAGTGTGAAAGCTATTCATATGGGACTCTGGACAACCACAAATATCAGAAGGGCAGGTAGTGGAGTCTTCATTGAGGAAATTCTTAGATTCTCATTCACTCTGCAGTTGAGAAGTTAATGAAAAGCCACAAGGAAGAAGTGTTGAGCAAAACACTGGAAGGAACAGGAGCAGGAGCAGAATTCACTGAGCAGTAGAAAGATTAAAAATCTTCAATGTTAGCAGGAGGGTAGGTGAGCCTGATGAGAGGGTTGGGTGGGAAATTGGGGTCCAGTTGTACAGAACTCCCAAACTTGGGTGCAGCAGGACCCCAATTTCCCACCCAACCCTCTCGTCAGGCTCACCTACCCTCATTGTTGTACATTATGGTGTACATTGTTGTACACCTAATGTACATTTGTACATTAAATGTACAAAAATGTTAGTTCATTACATTAAAACAATAATTGCAAGTAACATATCTGTGAATAAAGTAGCAGTATGAACTCCAGAAATTGATTTCAAAGCTTATGATGTGGGGGATAGGAGGTAGAGGACCCCCACAGGCCAGTTACCAAGATGTACTGGATCCCCAAAATTTCTGAAGGGGTATGTGGGTGTATGAGACTTGGTTTTTGCAGGCATTGACAATGTGAGATAGAACCAATTCCAAAAGCTCCTATACAAATTTCCATTTCTGTGAGTATGCAGCAACTTGAAGTGGGTAGTGAAGAATGGTCATGCTAATGGCAATTTTTAAATGGGCATGGCTGGGGGCAGGTCCGTGGGTGCCCAAGTACATCTGGTGAGTGGGGGGGGGGAATCAAATGGGCTGCGATGGGTGTGCATTCCTACCCACGCACAGTTTGACACCACCCCCACATGGAACATCCTGGATTTCCCCCCAGTGTTCCTTGTATGGGGATGAGTGGGTGGTGCGTGGGTCACGGGGGCGCGCGCCCACCCACACCACCTTCAGACAGGTGTTCGGTGCACACACACCTGTGTGGGTGTGTCTCATCTAAAAATGGCCAGTGTTAGGATATGTTAGTGACTGTCTAGACCACAGATTCTAAAAGGGGCACAGAAATTAGCATCTTGGCTGTTGCCTAGTTTGCTGCCACCTGAGTGGCTGGAGCTGGGCACAGGAGGAGAAGGTCAACCAGCCCTCCCGGCAACTAGAGCTGCAACTGGAGAGCCGACAGGCTCAAAACAAAGCCACTGCGATGCATACTTACCACCAGGGAGAACCAAGGCCCTCCCTGAGAAGGAAATCAGTAAGAGTGGGGGCAGCACCAACATCAGCAGAAGGGGAGACTTTTGACGTAGTGGCTTCATGGTTTCTAACAATCTCAACTTCAAGAATCATTTGTCGACGCACACCCCCCCCCCCCAATGAGACACAGAGACTGTAATGGTGTTAAAAATGGCTGCACTCTTTATTAACAACACCTTAGCCTTCATAGGCGGTGGGTAATTGCCTCAGCAATTCTGGGTCCAGCGTGCTACCTATATAACTTATCTTATTAACTTGGGCACTGCCCGGATGCACCCTCCGTTGGCAGTACCTTAACCTTAACACCCCACCTCCCTCGACAGTGCTCAGGCTTGGCCATACGGAAGGTGGGGACAACCAACAAACATTCTCTTGGGGTTAGGAGAGAAGCATCGACCCGGTGCGGAGACAACGCATGCCCCTTGGACACTGAGTCAAGGTCACTCGTCCCCAGGGGATGACCCCAGTGCATGCTGTGCCCCACGTTGCACCGAGTGTCACCCCCATCTCTTAAGGAGATGCCTCATCTATTTCTTACCAATACCTATTTATCCTATATAGCACGCTGGACCCCTGCTGAGTGGGACTTTAACCTCTCGTTCAAAACTACTAATCGAAAACAACTCCGAATTATACCTCAAGTAGGCTAACAGGCCTTAGGCCGAGCTTCAAAATTCCCCTATTTAATGCCAGAATGAAGGTGGAGCAAATTACCTAGATCAAATTAAGAAGGATCACCAATAAAGTTCTATTTAACCTAGCTCCAACACTATTGAGGAGACGAAAAATCCCAGACCCCATCAATGTGGTATCTGCTAAAAATTCCTCCTCAGTCCCTGTAAAGGCAATCAGCTACAGTCACAGTGCTGGAGAGGATGGTGGGTGGGGCCACTCGCTTGCCCTCCAAGAGCCAAATGGCGGCTTCTTACCGCCTCCAGGAAACCACCCCTTCTATCAAGGGCGGGATTTCCCTGCCCCATGAAGCGCGCATGCGTACACCTCATTCCAGGGGCCATTGCCATGGCAACGCCCAATCAGTGGCCCCGCCCCCCTACAAGGACGACCCGCAGCGGCCAGATCGTTCCCGCTCCTCTCCGTCCTGCTTGGGGGAGGAGAAAAAGGGTGTGTGTGACAAAATGGCTGTCGCCGCCATTTATGGCGGCAAATGGTAATTCTATGAATTGCGTATTGACAAACACTATCACAGTGATAGTCTGGTCTAAAGAATGTTTCATCTGGTCCCACAGTGGTGGGAAAATCCATATGCATTGTACCTTTCCAAAATGAGTTAAACTAGATATTAGAGCTGAAAAGAGTACCCCCAAAATGCGTAACGCCATTGAATACACCCAACTCACAAATTGCAGTTTAGGTAATAAGATATCCACATGTGTGCTTTCTTTTGTGTTGGTTATTTTAGTCATTTCAGTATTTTGGTTAGGTCATTTTGGTAACATTTGCACCATTGTGTATGTGCAATTGCCAAAAAAGGCATGATTGCAATACCAAAATATCTGAAACTGAAATAACGGAACTGAAAAAACAGATATGCGAGACCCATTTCTGGGATAATTCACCACCATCCCCTTCAAACAAGGATGTTGTTTGGTTACTTGAAAGGCTACCTAAAAATGTGAACAGTACCCATGAATAATAAAAAAAACATTACCTATTCCAGCTGTGCTGGAGACTATTTTCCCTCTTCTCTGAGAACCAAAGGTTTCAGACATATTAACCAGGCTTTTCAGCAAAGCATTTAAGCACATCATTAAGTCATCCTTTATTTACGCTCAGCTTCAGTCATGCACTTAAGTCCCTTTTGCTCCTGTTCTCAAAGTGCTGCACTCGTTCAAGTTCCAATGAAATGATATGGCGGTTGTACCAGCAGAATGCTTTGACACCAATGCATAGACCAGGGGTGGGCAAAGTTTCCTAATCCATTTACTACAATGGGGCCAAAGAGTCGCATGTGACTCTAAAGCCACAGATTGCCCACTTCTGCCACAGGCCTAAAGTTAAGCATGTGCTCAAATACTTTCCTGCATATGGTACAAAAGATGCATTTAGAACAAAGGGTGTAGCTAGCTATAACAGAACCAAGTGGTGCAGCTGCACCATGCACTATGCCCCCTGCTGCTGGGAGGCCTCGTCTGGCCCTGGGCCCATTCCAACCTAGCCACATCTCTGGGTTAGAAGCTCTTTTTTTATGCAGGGTGTGATCTGCCTGAAAAGTATAGTAAGAATTTATTTTCTGTTTGGAAAATAATAGACCTGAGTCTTATTAGATATATATTAATAATAAAATAATGGAACATTGTCATTTGAGCTGAAAGCATCAATCAATCAGATGAATTGGCCGCTACATTTATTGCAAATTAAAACTGAGCCTATCTCTCTCTATGTTCATCTTTCTCTTGTCGCTCCTAGAGTGGAAGTCCCTTATGGCGGGGACCTGTCTCTAATTAATGATCGGTGCTAGGTATGTTGCTGGCATGGAGTAATCATGATACAGTTTAAATACAATTTTCATAATGAAAATTGAATTAAATATTTCTAAAAATCAAAATTTTTTAAAATCTATTTCTTAAAAATAACTTAAACAAGTTCTCCAGTGAGAACTGTGTCATAGTGAGGTTCTTTAATATTTTAGTACTAAATCATTAATTGCTTAAAAGCAGCACAGCTATACCAACTAACCATTTTAATTGGGTGAGAGCTCCAATTTTTATGGAAGAATAGTCTAGATTAGCTTATTTTTGCATTGGGGAAACAAGCAATCATAATAATTTGGCTGTTTAATTACATCCAAATTTAAATGCCTGGGCACATTATTTTTAGAAGAGTTCAGATAGTTAAATATTTATGTGCTCCAATGAAGAAAGGGCAAGAGTGCTGCTATTGTGTCCTTTTGTTATAATGGGAAATCATTACATGGGGCCTAAAACTCGGAGAGGGGAAACTGTTCATTTTATCAGCATCCTTAGAATACCCAGCAAGCACTACAAAAGCATATGTCTGTGTCTTGGAGACTTAAAACTGCTGGATACTGCAACAAAATCATGTATGTGTTGGTTTTATTATTAACTCTAGCTTTGAATTAGAATTCCATATATTACAGCTTGGAGCTAAACTCTGTTTACAAAACAGTATTTACACTTGACTAATTTTGCAGATCAAACTAATTAAATCAATTAAACTGGTGATTAACCAAATGAAGGCTGATTGCAAAAATTAGTGGGTTTATTTTGGAGGACTGGAAGTAAGCTAATTACTGCAGTGATTACTTGAACCTGGAGTACTCTAAATGTGGTATAAATTGAAACCTCATAGTGAATTAGACTGGGAATTCATTACAGTTTAAAGCACTGTTAATACTATTCAGGCTGCTACTCCTGTGGGAAAATTTCCCTCTGTATTTTGTATACTGATAAACAATTGCTAAGGCTGTGTCCTTTTGAATAACAGGTTGTATTTTCACATAATGTAAGCTTTCTGGCTGCATGAGCTGCAGTATTGTATACCTTACTAGTGAAGTGTTTTATTGAGAACTGCCAATTGTGTTTTTCTATATGTTGCATGATGGGAAATGTAGTCCAGACAATTACATGTCAATCATAATTACATGTAGTTCTTCTAATGTCATGTAGGACTGAAATGAATTACATTTCATATTTACAAAGATAAATTTGTATATTTATGCCCTGAAGGAATATATGAAGTTATCTTTGTCACCACTGCAAAATTTGCAACTTTGTTTACTCATTTACATTGGCTTGGTATTTTGGTTATTTTGGCATTTTGGTATTTGTGATACTATTTAGCAGTAACTCTAGGGGTGGAACTCCAGGGAGATTATCGGGTATCTGATTTACTGATATTGGATATCCTGATATCAGATTTATTGGTATCGAAATATCAGATTTTTAACATTGCCAATTTTCTTGGATTTTTAACATTGCAGCCATTGACTTCAATGGGCAATGTTAACAATCTGATAAAACCGGCAATGTTAAAAATCCGATATTCCGATAACAAAAATTATTAGATACCGCCCATTAACGGCATTATCAGATTAATCCGATACTGATAGTCCCACCCCTACTAACTACTTTCAACTAAGTAACCCAACATAAAATAACAATGCAAAGAGCAGTTTACTAAAAGGCAGGCCGCGCAATAGCCTGACCAACCAAGTACACAAAATAAACTGGTGAAATGAACAACAATGGAAGGCTAGTCCCAATGACAATAATACGAAAGAGCATAAACACTGGCAACATAAATGTAATGTGTTAATGAGGCAGGCCAAGAGAGAATTTGAAGGGAGGCTTGCTAAAGAGGCAAAAACAAGCAACAAAAACTTTTTCAAATACATCAGAAGCAAGAAGCCTGCTAAGGAGCCAGTTGGGCCATTGGGCCAGGAAGTTCCCCAGAAGGCCTAGTAAGTACTGAAGCCACCAGCCAGCTCTGAAGCTGCTGGACCACCATGCTGCCACTGCCACCTCCGCCACCTCAGCCTCCGCCACCTCCGCCGCCACCCGGAGTACCAAAGGTAGGCGATCCCTGGGTGGGGGGGTTAGGGTGATCCCTGGGGTGGGTGGTGTGTTAAACCACCCCCACCCCAGGGATTACCCTAGTACCACTACCTACCTGCTGGTGTGGGCTCTGGGTCACCGCTTGCAGCCCGGAGCCCGCACTAGCAGGGACTTCGGGGAATTTTTTTTTAAAAAAAATCCAGGCTGGGCAAGGTTGGTGGGGGGTGTCCTCCCTTCCGCCCACACAGCCTGGACTGGGGAGGGAAAGTGTTTGGGGTTTTTTTGTTTCTTTTTTTACATTGCGGCCATTCATTTCAATGGCTGCAATGTAAAAAAAATCCGGCATGGGGAACCTGTACCGGTACCCCCAAATACCGGAGTAATCTGATACTGCTGGTACAGCAAAATACTGGCATTATCGGATACCTAATGTACCGAACTTCCCACCCCTAGTAATTTGTAAACTGTCACTGAAATCTGCCACTGTACCCAAGGACTGGAGGGTGGCAAATGTAACCCTGATTTTTAAAAAGGGATCCAGAGGCGATCCTGGAAACTACAGACCAGTAAGCTTGATGTCTGTGCCAGGCAAAATGGTGGAAACCATAATTAAGGACAGAATTACAGGGCATGTTGACAAACCTGGCTTAATGGGGAAGAGTCGACATTGATTTACTAAAGGTAAGTCATGCCTCACTAACCTGTTAGAATTCTTGGAGGGTGTAAATAAGCATGTGGACTAGGGATGGGCAAACGTGGTTCGGAAGTTCGGAGTTCGGACTGAACTTGACCAGTTCAGTCGACCGAACCAAACTTCCAAACTGAACTCAATTTTCAAACCAAACCGAACTGAATTTCTGAACTTGGCTCTGTTCGCCCATCCCTAAAAGATAATATTCCATTTAGTTCAATGGAGTTTGAATTTCCGAACTTTGTTCGGAAGTTCAGAGTTTGGACCGAACTTGAATAGTTTGGTCGACCGAA
>QEPC01001906.1:547239-600079 GCA_003113815.1 Sphenodon punctatus | reverse complement strand
AGGGTAATGAGACTGCACTGAAAACCTCAGACAAAGCTCCTAAGAGGGAAACCAGAGTATGCTTCAGATGCAAAAAGGAGGGACATTTAAAGAAAGACTGCTGTATATGGAAAGCAAAACAGCAGAAACTGTTTCCACGAACACCTAAGCACAGGGCTAAAGTCACAAACAGCAACACAGTCACTCAACAATGGAGTGGGTACTTCAGAGCAATGCAAGACAGCTCATCTAAAAACTGGTGTGTAGACTCCGGGGCAATGAGCCACATGACTAGTAATAAAGGATTCTTCACAGGGCTGGATCGGAGTAGTAAAGAAAGGCTCTACCTTGCAGATAGGAGAAGCATCAATGTGGAAGGAATTGGACAAGGATTCCTGTATTGCAACCAGTCACAGGGAGGCACACTGACCATACCCATGAAAGATGTGCTGTATGTGCCCAACTTAGAAGGGGGACTCTAAGTTGCATTGTCCGTGAGGCGCCTGGCAGCGAAGGGGCTCACCATCCATTTCCAGGGAGACGAATGCACAATTCAAAGTGGGAAAAAAGTAGTGGCCAGAGCCACTGCAGATGAGCACATGTACCATCTGAGCACAGCGAAAGAACAGGTGAAGCTCACTGTGCACAAGCCACATGATGACTGCATCCACCTGTGGCATAGATGCATGGGACATAGACACCCAGACATCATCAAGGAAATGCACAGACAGCACTTGACCAAAGACCTTAAGGTACCAATGTGTCCCGTGATCATGAAATGCGACTGTTGCATCAAATCCAAAGCCACGAGGGCTACGCTTCCTAAGAAGAGTCAGAATAGAGCCATGAAACCGCTTGATCTTGTACACAGCGACGTCTGTGGCCCAATGTAGGTTCCCACGCCAGGAGGCAACTGGTATAATGGTAACTTTCATTGACGACTATTCAAGGTACACGATCACGTACATCATGAAGAGTAAAGTCCTGAAGTTTGTTGAATACTTCATCTATGTGACCATGATGAGCAACAAGTTCCAGTGCAGACCAAAGACACGGCAGACTGACAATGGAGGTGAGTTCACAGGAAAGGAAGTAGAGGACTTCCTGAGACTCCATGGAATTGAGCACCAAAAGACAGTGCCATATACACCTGAGCAGAACGGAACAGCTGAAAGAAAAAACAGAACGCTAACCAAAATGGTTAGATGCATGTTAACAGACTCTGGGCTACCAGAAAGATACTGGGGCAAAGCAGCAGTTGCTGCTACCTAAAATCGTCTGTATTCTAGAATAGCAAGGACAACTCCATATGAACTGTGGCATAGTCAAAAACCTAGTGTGGGCCACATCAGAGTATTTGGAAGTAAGACTTACGTATATATCCCAGAGGAGAAATGTACCAAGCTGAAAAACAGAGCAATGGAAGGCATTCTTGTGGGATAGAATGAGCATTCCAAAGGCTACAGGATCCTGGATCCACGCACAGACAGAATAACCATTAGTAACAATGTGACCTTTGTGGAAAACTCAAGCGACAGTGTGATGATTCTCCAAGATCAACCACGGATGAAACCACTAAAAGGGAGCAATCCTCTGAACAAATAGTCAAAATTGGCACAAAGGTAACAGGAGTGCAGGAACAGACACAGCTGGCTGCTGATGCTGAGCCAAGGCAAAGGCATTCCCCCCCCCCCACTCGTCTGTCCTACAAAGTCAGCACCACTAAATTGTTAGAGCCAGCATCCTGGGAGGATGTCAGAAGGGGAAGCAGAAAAATGGGTAAGAGCGGCTGAAGAAGAAGTAAAGTCCATGCAGGACAATGCGACGTGGACACTTACTCCGCTGCCCGCAGGGAGAAAGACTATAGGTTGTAAATGGACATTTAAAATAAAGTACAATGTGCAAGGAAATATTGAAAGGTACAAGGCCCAACTTGTTGCGAAAGGATACTGCCAGAAGTATGGAGAAGACTACGATGAAACATTTGCACCTGTAGTTAAGGACACTACAATCAGAACATTGTTAAGTATAGCTGCCAGAAGAGGAATGCAAGTCAAGCATATTGACGTGAAAACAGCATTCCTAAATGGTGAGTTGAAGGAAGATATTTACATGGACCAACCACCGGGGTTTGCAGGTGTTGAAAGGTCGGATCTTGTATGTAAACTACACAAAAGCATATATGGGCTTAAGCAGGCTGCCAGAGTGTGGAACACTAAAATAAATAAGGTCCTCATGAGGGAAAAGTTTACCAGGAGCAAAGCAGATCCCTGCTTATACACAAAGAGACTAAGGGGCAGGTGGATCTTTGCATTAATTTATGTTGATGACCTTATCGTATGCTTTGAGCAAGAAGGGGATGAGTGTGAAACAATGAGAGCCCTAAATCAGGACTTTGAAACTAAGAACCTGGGTAGCATAACGCACTACCTTGGAATACAAATTGAAAGAGAAGATGATGGAAGCTGTCTTCTCAACCAAAGACAGGCAATAGAAGAGATGATAGAAAGTTTCAGCATGGGGGGTGCGAAGGCAGCAAATACTCCTATAGAAACCAGTTACCCAAAGGAGATCAAAGAACCAAGCTTATTGCTGCCAGACAATAAGCAATACAGAACGGCGATAGGAAAGCTCTTGTACATTGCCACAATCACAAGGCCTGACATTGCGGTGGTAATAGGTATACTGTGTAGACAAGTCTCAGCCCCAACCCAAAAGGATTGGAACGCAGTGAAGAGGGTCTTACGGTATCTGAAAGGGACTATGCATCTCAAGCTAAGGCTCCCAGCAACTTCCGTGTCAGACCTGATAGGGTATGTGGACGCAGATTGGGCTGGAGACCATTCGGACCGAAAATCTACCAGTGGGTACCTATTTTTGTTTGGTGGAGGATCCATCAGCTGGTGCAGTAGGAAACAAGCCCCTGTGACACTTTCCTTGACAGCGGCAGAGTACGTGGGAGCGGCACACGCCAGCCAAGAAGTTATTTGGTTGCAACAGCTTCTGAATGATCTGGGACAAAAATTGGACAGACCCACGCCGATCCTGGAAGAGAACCAAAGATGTATAGCGCTGGCGCAAACAGAAAGAATCAACCCCAGAACCAAGCACATTGACGTAAAATTCCATTTCCTGAAAGACTCGCAGGAACAAGGACTCCTAGATCTGCAATACTGTCCTACAGAGGATATGACAGTGGATGTGTTCACGAAGCCACTAGCAGGCAAACACCATCGCAAGCTATTAAGAAGAATGAACCTAGTGGGTTTGACTAGTGACTGTTGAGAAGGGGTGTTGGATTGTGCAACAGTCACAAGTAAAAGCCCATTGCAAGCCCCGACTAGTGACTGTTGAGAAGGGGTGTTGGATTGTGCAACAGTCACAAGTAAAAGCCCATTGCAAGCCCTTCAAACTTAATATGGGGCTTTTCCAGTAGGGGGAGGGTCAGGGATGAAACAGGTTTTTTTTCTCTCTCTCCTTGTCTTCTCTCTTCTCCTCTCTCTGTCCTCCATCTTGTCCCATTCAATCTGTACAATATGGAAGCATGTCTTCTGTGCTCTTAGTAAAGCTCTGTTTTGAAGAAACTTCTGCTGTGTGTTATTCAACAGAAAGCTAACTCTACAATACTTGTAAACCCAGATGATTGAAAAATCTGGAACTTTAACTTGTGTGTAAAAATGCACCATGTTTATGCATGGTAACTCAAGTCTCCTTAAGTTGCTAAAGCCCTCATCACAAACATTCTCTTTTTAGTAGGTAAAAACTCAGTGGAATTAGATAAGGGATCAGCTTTTCCCATTGTATTTCTCTGTTTCCGGGATGCTTACATATCTAAACATTTTCTAAAGGAACTATATATCTAATTGTGGGTTTATTATTCACATTTTTGGGTAGCCCTTTGAATACTTGATTAATACCAGGGCCTCCAAGGAAGCCAGGGCAGCACCACAAACTTTGGGGGGACGAGGGGGAGCTGAGGCTGGCTGGGAGCCTTGGGAGGGTGGACACTTAGTGAAATCCTGCCCCCTTTGCCCATGGGGGGACATAGTTGGGACATGAGCCTGGTCTCTCCTCCCCCCCCCCCCCCCGCCTTACTACGCCACTGGATTCATATCTGCTACCAAAATGGATATTTGCATATTGGTAGTTTCAGGTAGGTTGTTTTGGATTTTGGGGACGTTTGGTTATTTTGGGTTTTCAGCCATTTCAGTTATATCATTTTGTCAATTGTGCATGTGTAATAGCTCTAATATTGCCAAATGACCTAACTGAAATACCAAAAAAACCAACCCGAAATAACCATGAAAGAATGTAAACGAATATCCGTTATTACCGGAAGTGCCATTTTTGGCTTGGGTAGTATATATTCAGGTATTTTAGAAGTGACGCTACCACGCTTAGCTACACTTTACCACACTTAACCCCACCCCGGGGTCACAACCACTGTCACTTCTGTTTGGCGGCTGTCAGATGTTCACCACACTTTGCACCGAACCGTGGTAGCAGTTACCAACAGTTGTGATCTTGGAAAATCACAGGGAACAGCCGGTGGTAAGTGCTACCACACTTTGGGGCAAAGTGTGGTATGGCACACCGTCATGTCTAGGTATTTTCAGAAGTGACACTACCATGCTTAGACCCAATCCAGGGTAATGGCTACCACCCCGCCCTGGGGTAGGCTGATACCCAGAACAGACATGACATTGTGCTTTACTACACTTTGTCCTGAACTGTGGTAGTGCTTACTGCCGGCTGTTCCCTGAGATTTTTTGAGATCACAACTGGTGGTAACTGCTACCACGGTTTGGGGCAAAGCATGGTGAACATCTGGTAGCCGCTGAACAGAAGTGATGGTGGTTGTGGCTCCAGGGTGGGGTTAAGTGTGACTAAGCATGGTAGCGTTACTTCGGAAAATACCCTCTGTTCTGGGTACCGGCCTACCCCGGGGCAGGGTAGTGGCCATTATCCCAGATTGGGTCTAAGCATGGTAGTGTCACTTCTGAAAATACCCTTCAATTGATCTACCCTTTTGGAGAGGGAGGGGTGTACTTGTTTCAGCTCCAATAACCACCAACGACATAGCATACAAGCTAAACTATTCCAATTTTTTTTTTTAAATGGAGTAATTTAGAAACCAAAACATCTTGCAATCGAAGTGCAGGTTGCCTATGAAAGCATTCCTTGTCCAGCATCACGGGGTAGACAGGAGTTGGAAGCGACTCCATTTGACACTCTCTCTATATGGTAAAATCAGTTAAGAACAAGGTGTACACACTTAATAAATCTATCATGCCCCAAAATACATCGTTTGTGTCTCGAGGAGATTGCAAAATTATTCAAAATGAGCTAAAGTGGGCAGGCTATCCCAAGAGTAACTGTGAATTATGATGTCATAGGGACCTCATTGCAAACTATTTGCAAAACTTAATTGGTGTAATAAATAAAATATGCATGCAAATTAGACTTTTTTCTGAATTAGAGGAATCCATTATCCAGTGGAGCTCAAATGATGCCCAATTTGATATCATTCCTGTAGAGAGGCCACACAGTTTATATTGGCTTCAAATGATGCCCAAAGTTTGATACTTAAGCCATCCGAATAACTAATTCATTTCAAAGGTTTCATTCTTGATGGTGGAATTTTACTTCTTTAATGGTGGTACAGGTAGCTCTGGCTTGATCTTGCTGTCTAACAACAATGGCAATACATAGTACTATTAATGCAAATGATGAAGGAAATCATCAGTGAATGACCAGCCTGTTCAAAACAGTCTCTGAGATTAAAAAATATTAACAACAGTTGAATAATCTACTGCAAACCATGTTATTTAATGATCCATTTGGTATTCATCTAGGAACTCTGGTGATGAGAAAAGCTCTAATGAGTGTAGCTTTCATCACTCTGGAAAATAAAGTAGGGATTATATAATCGCACAACTCCCTGTGTATCCTAAAGGAAAATCAGAAAGAATCAGAGTGAAGAATCTTTTAGAGCAAATATAAATAGGCAGGCAGAGAGAAATAGTTAATGTACTCTGTCTAGCATTGTTGCTAGACCCAATAATGCTGTCTGATCATCCACCCCCCAAATCAAGTACTACATCTGCTTTTTTAAAGCAGTTGATTGAATGAATACAAATGTCTTGCTGTTGTCACTTGGGATAGCACTTGATATATCCCATTTTCTAGACTCTAATTATTCCATTTGTAGACATGAATGCCATTTAGATGTAAGCTAATTCAGCATGGTAACTCAATTAGATTTGTACTGACTAGGATTTATGAAACATCAATGGATTCTTGGTGAGACCAATGGGACCACTGGTTATTTATCCCTAAGTCTTACTGATACTGCCTCTCAGGAGCTCAATTAAATATGCCAGCGATGAGGATGTTTTGTAACAGTAGTCTTTCACAATTAGAGAGAAATTTTTGTGTGTGTGTGTGTAAGGCACATCACATGTGTAGCAGGGGCACCATGTAATAGGGAGATTTTCCATTACATATCAGTAGATTCTCATTACTTCTATGTTAGCTTTTAGATTCTCATTACTTCTATGTTAGGTTTAAAAAAAAAAAAAGAAAACTAGGAATATTACGAACACATAAAAGGGGGAAATGAGTATAAAACCACAGGGCTAGAAAAATCATGAGCAAGTCCCTTCCAACATAGGAGAATGGCTTAAAAATCATGACTCTTAAAAAAAGGATACGTTTGGGTATTTATTTATTTTTCTTCTGATTTTTTGAGTCATCATCTTTTCAAGCATTTTTTGAGGACTGTTAGGGGTAGAAACATTAAAAAATAAAAAATCTGAGTGAAAAAGTACGCACAACTTCTCATGTAGTTCGATGAGCAGCATCCAAGGCCCATGCAGCAAATACCATAACACATGATACCATTACAAGAGATGGCAACAATGTCTTCAGGGGAGGATTCCATAATAGAAACAGATGGAGCAAAGTAATTCAGAGGAAAGCTTTCTTTCATTGGACCAGCACTCTCGTCCATGGAGTTGGTCCAATAAAACCTGTCGTTTGATCTACTTGTATCTCATGCATGTGGGACCAGTATGCATTGCCAACCACACTCTACAGCATAGTAGGCACAGCTATATGGGATGCGATGCTCAATAAATTCAGGAGAGAGAGGAATAATCAGACAATTCTTTTTGTGATTCCTTTCAGATGATTCCTTTTGTCAGATTTTGTGGAACTAAAACCCATTCATACTTCTTTGAAGACGTGTGCATCTGCACTTGTTCTGTAGTTCTTAGAACTGAAGGTTACAATAGCCCTCAAAGTAAACAATCCTTGACTGCTAATACACATTACACTTACTGGGTTGTCTGCATGTAACAGCTTGTGTCATGTAGCTGCTGGCAGCTGCACAGGCTACCCTTAAGCTGGTTTGAGGAGGAATTACTGGGAGGACCCAGAATAACAGGGCATTGGGTCTATCTTCTCTGGATCCAGCCCCCAAAGACCCAGGCCCACCCAGGATCTTCACTGCTCACCTTTATTCACAATGTCCACTCAGTCCACATACACAGAGGTCCAGTCCTGCCGGGCTAGGTACAGTCTTTCCCAGCCAGGTGTCACACCCTATAGTCTCTCCACTCCAATATCTGGCCTAGGCTACTAGGTCAGTCACCTAGTCCCTGTAGCCTACTCAGTTTCCTCCCAGCTACTGGCTCAGTTGCTTCCACTCTATAGCTTACTTATACAGAGCCTCCCGCTAAGGCTCTGCTGGCCAGGCACAGCCCCTCCTGAAGCCAGATAGCGCAGCGCCCTCCCTGGCCCCATGCCATAGCCATACTCCCTCTCAGGGCTCAGCTTTCCAGCCACGCCCAGCCCAGCTGGTCCTATTCAGTTTAACTCCCAGCTCCTGGAAGCTAGCCCAGCTGAGGCCCCTCAAGGCACCATCCTGTTCCACCTCAATGGCTACAACTTCCAGGTCTATGCTGCCTTCTTGAGCCAGAGTTCCTCCATCCAGCCTGACCCTGCTACAAGCAGCCTGGTGGCAGGTCCTGGATGGTGGAGAGAGGTCTCCGGGAAAAGCAGGTGGTGGCGGTGGGAGCACAGGTGACTAGCTGATGCTCCATAGAGCCTGACACTGGTCCTACCACCAACACTCGCTGCTCCCTGGAACCTTGAATAGCTTTATTTGTATTGTAAGCCGCCCCGAGATGCCGTAGGCATGAGGGGGTGGCGAATAAATGCAAATAAATAAATAAATAAAATATATATAAATGCATGGGGACAGGCGAGGACATAGGTGACCAGTAACTGTGATGGGGGGGGGGAATATCACAGGAGTCGGGGCTGGGCAGGGGGGAATCACAGGAGTCAGGTTTGGGCAGGGGCTCTGTATGGCTTCTGAAAATTGGGGAGGCATGAGTCACATATGGGCGGGGAGAACACATTGTTGGAAGCTCTCTGCTGTTGCTGTGCTCTTGCTGGTGCTTGCCCCACATGGCTGTCCCCATCTGGGGTAAGAAGTAGCTGGCATGTAGCAAGTTTCAAATACATATTAAAAGTGTGAGTTCAAACCACCCTGAACACACCCCATAAGCATTCCTTTCCAGTCCACGGGGATTGTACTAATTTTCAAAGTTTTGATTATGTTTTAACCTGAGCCTGCAGGACCTAATGACCCTATACTACTCCTCTGAGAACTATTTCTTCATAACTCATTCCATTTTCTTTTACTCCCTCATTCCAAAGTTGTCCACACCATTTTAATGAATTATCATGTGGTTTTGACATTTGAGTGTGAAAATGATGCTGCTGCTACTACTACTACTACTAATAATAATAATAATAATAAATTAATAATAAATTAATAAATAATAATTTCTATAGCATTACTAGGCATACACAGAACTTTACAGTCACAGATTTTGGAGACAGGTCCCTGCTCAGTGGACTTAAAATCTAAGGGCATTTTCAGACTCTCCACCCACCCACTGTACATGTTGCAGGGCTGCAATGTCGACCTATGGATGCCCTGTAACGTGTATAGTGGGTGGGTAGTGTCTTTTCTGAAAATGCCCTAAGATGGACACGGGTGAGGGGAACACAGGGAGAGATAGACACATACATATTCCCATTTTACTCATGTTGAACTAAGGTTGAGAGTTTTTACTATTTAGATTTTTCTTCTCCCCTCTGCCCCCTCAAAAAAAATATTAAAAAATAAATAAAGGAAGAAAGTAAGGTTATATGTTGATAGAAAAATGCTACATGTTTTCTAGGCCTGAAGCTAAATTTACAATATTCTGTTCTTAATTATTAGAGTTCTTGATTCAAGTTCCATGGTGCCATCCTCCACTTGATGGGTATTTTCAGACGTTACAAGATCACAGTGAACCACGGTGAATACCCACCTGTGGTCACTGTGGCTCGAACGTCTGTTTGGCGGCCGCCAGATGTTCGCCACGGTCAATACCCGCATGGGGTCAATTTGAACCACGCTTCCCGGGCTAGCCGGGGGAATGTCCCGGGAAGCGTGGTCAAAAAGATCCCCAGCGGGGACCAAAAAAAAGTAACGTCTGGCCGGTTGCCACGGCCCGGGATCCCCGGCGGGATCCCGGGCCACGGCACATCCGGCCCGACGCGGCGGCCGCAGTGGCCCCGCCGCCCGCCCGTCTCCCTGGAGGGCGGGCGGCGGGGTGCGTGGAGGGGGCGGGGCCGTGCGGCCGCACGTTGCGCCGCGCGGCCCCGCCCCCTCCCAGATTCCCCGCTGGGATCCCCCCGGCACGTCTGATATGGCATGACGGGGTGACCCCGGTGGGGAATGAAAGGGTAGTTTTCGGTACGGGGCCAAGTGGCCCCGTAACGTCTGAAAACACCCGATAATTCAGAATCCATCATTCAAACCAGACTTTTAAGTACTGGCAATTTAAGACCCTTTCCCATTAAATTTTGAGTGGGTTTCCAGTAAATGTAATATTTCTAGAGTCTGAAATATTTATCTATGGTGGGGAGAAGTTGGCTCTATTGTCTAGATTGTAGTGGTTCTCATCTATTTACAGGAGGCAAAATCCTTTCAATTTTGTTTCCCCTAAGGCTGGAATGAATGAATAGGGGATTCTGTATTTGTGACTGTTGTCCACATTTTTGGATAGCAATTTCTGAATACCCAAAAGAATATTCACACCAAAACAAGTATTTATATATTCATTAACAACTCAATTTTTTTGTCATTCTTGTTCTGATATTTGGTTATTTCGTTGAATAGTCAAAATGAAAATACCAAAAACACCTAAGAGAACCAAAACCAATGCCCAAATAAAGCAGGTGTAAATCATTGTTTCGTCTTGTTTGGTCAAAGCTGAATCCAGGTGGCTGAATAGTGAATACTGTATTTACTGTGGATATTTATTTCAGCTCTAGTCTCCACCACAGACATTAGTAGCGGGTGGTACGTTGTACAGCTAATTGAAAGGAGCAGCTATTGCTAGTACAGGAGCCAGGGAAGAGGTGATGTACCAGGAATTCAAGGTGCCTCTTTTAACCTTGGGGTCATGTCATGTAACCCCAGGGAAGAGGATGCTGCAGCTGGCATTCAAGTGAGGCAGATTAAGCTGCCAGGCACTGCTGTGAGGAGGAGAGGGACTGACATTTGGCTGGATCTAAGTGGATTAAGACTATAAGGAGTATAGTTTTCTCTATAGAGACTGCAGCCTAGGAAATAATGGCACAAAGAAACAGATTTTTCTGTATGTCTCCCTGTAGAAAAACTAGAAGCTTTTGGTGAGGTTGCTTATATCATTGTGCATTTATTTATTTATTTATTTATAAAAGTATTTAGTAGCCCACCCCTCCTGCCACAGGCAGCTCGGGGCGGCTCACAACAATATAAATTCACAGGTAAAATCATAAAACAATAAAACATATTATTACACCCCCGCCCCCCATCCCTTGATGTGCAAAAGCAGATTATTGAGGTTCTGCATAGAGCTGAACTGGATATTCAGAATGAATACCAAATTTGTTGAATTTGGCATATTAGTTTCCATTTCAATAAAGTGAATAGGAAGTGATATTTGCTTCCTGCTTTATTTATAAAACAAAACGTTGATTTTGGTTATTTCACACTGATTCATTTGTTTACTTCATTACTTGGTTTTCTGTACTTTGGTAGTGCCAAATTGTACCACCAAAGTCTAAAAAAATGAAATAAGCAAATTAATCAACTGAACTGAAGGAATATGCAAATTTTACATATATCACAAAGATAACTGGGATATTTGGCCATGTGACTGAATATCCAAATTATATTTGTGAATATGTATTTGCATATTTGTTTCAGCGCTAGTTCTATAGTGTGGCACTTTTAAACTACAATGGCTGAAATAGTAGGTAAAAATGATTGAATAACACATAATGAAAATAGTTCAACTAGACACAACTAGGTTCAGACATTAGTAGCCCACCCCTGAATGTCTGAATAGACTCTCTACTTAAATGCAATCAGAAACACTAAGGGTGTTTTTAGACGTGATGGGTCCCACTATAGCTATAGACTGTTCTGGGCCGTAGTGGGAGCCATCACTCCAGCTGGGACTTGGCACAGCAGCTGAACAACTGTTACTGTAGCCGGGCCAAGGAGGGGGTGGGGCGATGCACAGATGTGCATCCACACGGCACCACCCCCACACTGCATGGACTGGCCCGCCCCCCAACTGACAGGCAGCCATGGTGGCCAATGACAGTTGCCATGGCGCCTGGCCCCCACCACCACTCTAGACCACAGTAAGTAAAGCAGGCTTTCAAACGTGAAAACCCGCCTTACTCTGGGGGTATTTTCAGATGTTACGAGATCACGGTGAACCACGGTGAATACCCACATGGTGATCGTGGTCCTGTAACATCTGTTGGGGGGAACGGAAGCTACCCGCCAGATGTTCACCCCTGTGAATCACGGGGGGAATCACATTCAACACGCAAATGGAGGTCCTTGCCAGACCATCTCTGTTTGCGTGTTGAATGTGATTCCCCCCCACCCCGTGATCAAGGGGACCATCTTGTCTGACCCCTGACCATGGCCTGGAATCAGTAGTGAGATTCCGGGCCGTGGTCAATGCCCTGGGGTCGCCAGCGGGTGCTGCGGCCGCATTGGCCGTGGCGTCTGCCCGTCTCTCACAGTGCGGGCGGCCGGGGGAGCATGGGTGGTGGTGGTGGGGCTGTGCGGCCACACATTGAGCTGCGCAGCCCTGCCCCCTCCCCGATTCCCTGCCTGGATCAGCCGGCATGTCTGTTTGATGGCCGTTTTGATCCCGGTGGGGGATCAATGGGTGATTCCATGACGGGGCCAATACCAGCCCCGTCACATCTGAAAATACCCTGGGTCTGGCAGCTGAATTCCGACCATAGTAGGGTCTGACCCAGACTGTGACTTAGGGATTTTCCCAAGTTTCAGCCCAGGCTAGTCCCCACCATGGTCGGGAGCCAGACTTGGAAATCATCTGACAGGTGCCTTCAGGCGTAACGGCGACACCTGGTATAATCTGTACAAAAGCAGATTAAACCATGCTGCTGTTGCATCTGAAAACACCCAAACTTGAAAATTAAAGCAAGACTTCTGTGAGGAATGTACCAGTTTCTTCTGAATAGCCAAAGAAAATCCACATGGTCTATACTTTACAGTTTTCCTTTTAGCTTTCACATTCACCTTTATTTTCACAGATTGTGGCCTCAATCCCCAAACCACTGTCTCTAGAGTAGCTTTTGCTGAGATCAGTGGGACTACTCCAGGAGTATACAGTTTGAAAAATTAAGCTTGTGTGTCTATTGGAGTTGGGAGTTGGAGTGTCACTAAATGACCCTTGATATCCCTCCCAACCGTACCATTCTATTATTCTCGTACTTTAATGTGGGCCCAATATCAACTCTAATGAATCTCCATCTAATGGGGTAGAGAAATATTTTATGCATGCCTTGAACATAAATAGTTATGTCCTGAATAGTGTGATTAAAAATGTGGATAAACATTAGAAGTGGAAGGATCTACTGTTTCTTTTCTATGTGTTTTGAGGAACTGTCAAAAATGAATGGCATATGTCCAAGTTTAATTTGGGGGTGGAGTGGGAGACTTTCCAGATATCAGCCCTGGAAATTAAATTCAAGGCTGGGGGGAGGGAGCCCTGGCAAATGTTCCCAGTAGGAATGTGCATCCCAAAATGTGAAATGCTAATATTGACCACTTCAGGGCCGGAACCAAAAGGCAAAAATCCTGTATTGTTTGGCTTTCATTCATAATTTCCTGCTCCATCCCATGCACTGGTCATCATAAAAACTCCTGTTTTATATTCAGCTGTAGAGAGGCAGGGTGGCCCGGTGACTGAGGGTGTTTTCAGACGTGACGGGGCAACTTCGCCCCGTCACAGAAACAACCCTGAGATTCCCCACCGGGATCACTCCGGCACGGCCAACAGATGTGCCGGGGAATCCTGGTGGGGAATGGGGAAGGGGGCGGGGCTGCACAGTGCAATGTGTGGCCGCACAGCCCCACCACCTCCATGCTCCCTCGCCGCTTGCCCTCTGGGGAGACAGGCGGGCGCTGCGGCTAATGCAGCCACAGCGCCTGCCCGAAATGGCCACGGACCGGTATCCCGGCGGGGATTCCGGGCCATGATCCCTGTCCAGACGTGACGGGCCTCTTCATCCCTTCCGGGAATCACCTTCACCACGTGATCGGCGCCGGCCCCACGGATTCAGCCGATCACATGGTGAATGTGCTTCCCGGCGGGGATTGAGCGTGGTAAACATCTGGGGGGAACTTCCGGTTCCCCAACAGATGTTACGGGACCATTCCCCACCACAGGGAATTGACTGTGGTTGAGCGTGATCTCATAACGTCTGAAAATACCCTGAGTTTCTAGCTGGAGAACAGGATTCCTTGTTCTGACAAGCTCTGGGGTGAGTGGCATGGCTTTTGTGGCAGGGAATGGGATGTAACTTCTGGGGCAGGCTTGGGCCCCAGCAATTCACTTTTTAATTTTTTTTTATAAATCAAGCACTGTATATGCCCACCTGTTTTTGAAGTTCTTCCAGTCTGGAGTAGTGCTGAAACTCGGTATTCAAAATTACTCCATTTTTACTGAGTATCTCAGTATACCAAGGAATTGGCCTGGTTCTCACTCAGTACTCAGTACTTGGAAATCTTCAAATGAGCAACATATGGGGCTTTCCCTGCACCTGTATAAGGATATTTGGTACTCAGAAAATACTTGGTTTTATTTTACTGAGTATTTTACCAAGTACCAAGGCCAAACACTTGGAGCTGGTCCTTGGAAACTTGGAAATACTCTAATACATTTTTTACTATTCACTTTAGTCCTAGTTTGGAGCTACTCCTTCGTTTGATATGATTATTGTGGTGGGTTTTATTTGTTTGTGTGTGTTTTTTGGGGGGAAGAGTTTTTGTTTGTTTTTTACAAGAAAAACTTTAAAACATAATTTGTTAGAAGTTTTGAGAAGTTGAATAAATTTCAATTTTAAAGACTCTTTTGCCTCAGACAATATTAGCATTTGCAAGCCCATATTCAGAGAGCTGAGACTCCACCCTTCCTGGCTGTCAATATCCCCATCCCCCCAGTGTTTGCTAAGAAGCAGTTCATAAGTTGTCTGAAATAAAGACGTTAGACTCAAGAAGTCTAAGGCTGCTTGTACATGAGACAGGACGGGGGGTGCCGCGAGCAGTGATCACACCAGGGGGATCTGGTGAAACTCCACTTGCGTGCATGAGGTTAAAAATATTACTTGGTAATTTCTGTCACAATTTCACTCAGAGATTACGGGACTCAAAATCCAGCAGCATCCCCCCCCTCCCATCTCAAGAACAAGCACCCTAACATATGAATGAACGAAGCTGCTTCTGAACTGCACTGCATGTGCTTTAGTGCATAAGTAATTGAGCATAGCTCGTCTATTGGCTGCCTGTATCTGAGCCTAGCAAGGCAATTAGAGCCCTGATTTACCTGCTAGGGATGGGCAAACAGATTGCGGTTCGGGTTCGTCCGTTCGGTTCAGGTTCAGCCGTTTGGTTCGTCTGTTCGGTCCGCCTGCGTTCAGTTCGTCCTTTCAGTTCGGCAGTTTGGCTAGTTCGCCGAGTTCGGGTTGGGCTGTTCTGTTCGGCCGTTCTGTTCGGCGGTTCGGTTAGGCTGTTCGGCTGTTCGGTTCGGCGGTTCGGCGGTTCGGCTGTTTGGGAAATGTTGTTATGGGTGTTTTTTTGTTTTTTATATGTTTTTTGTTTGTTTTTTATTGGGTTTTATATGGTTTTCTTTTGTTTTTATTGGTTTTTTTGTTTTTATATAAGTTTTTTAAATTTATTTATTTTATCTAATATTATATCTATCTATATACACTAAATCTAACTGCTATTAACTATTCTAAATGCCATGAACTAAATGGATTATCTAATAAGTACACAGACCTACTCCTACAAACACTAAAACTAAATCATTAACGCTATCTCTATCACTAAGCTAACTCCTACAACTCTCTCTCTCTCTCTCTCTCTCTCTCTCTCTCTCTCTCTCTCTCTCTCTATCCCCCCATCCCATCCCATCCCATATCCATATCCATATCCATATCCATATCCATATCCATATCTATCTATCTATCTATCTATCTATCTATCTATCTATCTATCTATCTATCTACATCCCATATATATGGGATGGGGGGGAATCACAAACAGAAGAGAAATCTGTAGTGAAATGCATACATACTCAATGAGTCTATACAGTGCATAACAGAAGGGGGGGGGGAATCACAAACACAAGGTTTCAGTTTACGGTTTAAGTTTCATTTCAGTACAAAACTGAAATGAAACTTAAAGCAATCTAAAAATCCTACTCAACACTTGCTGTTCAGGAACAGTGACTAGCTCAGAAGGTGTTGGGAAGGGGGGAGGCAGATAATTAGTTTAGTTTCTTGCAAGCCTCTCCACCCTTGGTGCCTGGAAGTCTACTCCTCAGTGACTGACACCTCCCTGTCATGTTTGACCTTCCAGTTAATCTTTTTTTGCCACCCGAACTCACCCGAACGTGATTCGAACTGACTGAACTGTTCGGCCATTTCGCTGTCCGGTGTTCGGTTTGTTCGGTATGTTCGCATTCATGTTCGTGTTCGAGTTTGGTCGTCCGAGCAGACCAAGTTCAGGCCGAACTCCGAACTTCCGAACCGCATTTGCCCATCCCTATTACCTGCTTTTGGGGAGGGGGAGGGAAGGACAGACACCACCTCACATTTACACTATCTTCAATAGAGCTGAAATGAGTATCTGCAGAAATGGGTACTCAATTTGACTCAGTAATATTGGGGCCTATCCCATGCCCCTTAGACCACTGTGCGGAGCATACGTGGCATGCGCACATGTATGCGCGCACACACAGGTGTGCACAAACCATGCACACCCCTGGCTTGGAGCCTATGGCGTGTGCACAAACCGTGCAGCTGCGTTCGCATGGCATGGGATCAACCTCATTGGGTACTAATGGTACCTGATTATTGCCCAACAGGCGATATAATGTACTGATTTAATGGCCTTTCATACTGATTTAATGGTTTTCCATTACTGAAATTGGTTGGTAATTTGGCAACTTGGTAATGGTAATACTTGGTAATTGGGGTAATTGGGTATTTTACTTGGTCCTTGGGTACCGACTGGGCCCCCAACAGGCTACCTGGAATTCCAGGGATTCCCCATGGGTAGCGAATGTGCTCTCATTCAGATCTGTTAAATACATTAGTATTTTAGTGAGATAATATATATGCTGCATTATTGTAAGGGGATACACAGATAATACTTGCCCACCTTTGGGATATTTTGCCCTCTCCCCCTGCTTCCACCAGAGCTTGGCTATAGGTTTAAGCTTTTGATCTCACTAATGCAAAGATCACAGTCAATGGCACCCTGGAATGCCACTTTCTCTTTGACAAATAATGCCTGATCCAGCTACTACTGTCAGACGCCATCCCCTTCCAGGGTCAACTGACCTACTGACTTTTGTGATATTAGAGCTCTTGAAAGAATAGCAGAAGCCAAATATTTGACCTTTCTGTGTCCAAAGCTTTTTCATGGATACTGTGAAATGGGGATGTGTACAGGAAGCACTAACTGATCAGATCACTGTATGTTGATAATTTTCTGGTGCTGTGTAGGATTCCCTCTCTGATCCGATATGTTCTGTATATTATCCTTGCTATTTCCTTTTCCTGTGGCTTTTTTTTTTTGGTTTTGTAATTTATATACCCTCACATGACCCGATGAACATCCTAGCCTACGCTACTGTTTTACACATCTTCATTTCAAGCATTGTTGTAGGGTAGGATGACTATGGGTGTCTTCAGACGTTACGCGAACACGGTGAACCACGGTGAATACCCACCTGTGGTCACCGTGTCCCGTACGTCTGTTCACGGAGAGCCAGATGTTGGCCACGGTCAATAAACACATGGGGTTCGTTTGAACCACGCTTCCCGGGCTAGCCGGGGGAAGGTCCCGGGAAGCATGGTCAAACAGACCCCGGGCCGTGGCCAAGGAAAAGTAACGTCTGGCCGCATGCCACGGCCCAGGATCCCCGGCGGGATCCCGGGCCGTGGCACGATCGGCCGGACGCGGCGGCCGCATTGGCCCCGCCGCCCGCCCGTCTCCTCGGAGGGCGGGCAGCGGGGTGCGTGGAGGGGGCGGGGCCGGGCGGCCGCACGTTGCGCCACGAGGCCCCGACCCCGCCCACTTTCCTCGCCGGGGTCCCCCCGGCACGTCTGTTGTGCCGTTACAGGGTGACCCCGGCGGGGAACGAAGCCGTTGGTGCTGGTACGGGGCCAACGGCCAACGTCACGTCTGAAAATACCCTATGGTTAACTTGGTATTCTTTCTTGCCTCACTTATGACATTTTCACATAAGACCCTCTCCACCCACCACCCAACCACCATACATGTTACAGGGCAACCATAGGGCAACACTGCAGCCCTGCAACATGTATAGTGGGTGGGGGGTAGGTGGGTAGTGGGTGGAGAGTGTCTTGTTTGAAAATGCCCTTAGAATAGTTTCAGCAGTTTTTCTTTCATAAAAGAAAAGAATGTAATAAAACCATTTCTCTTACATAGCTGCACTTTGTTTGGCTCAGCATGTCCTGACCAACTATTTCAATAGGTGTTTGATCTTTCACCTATGAATGACAACACTACATTTGACTTAATATCAACAGGTGGACGATCAGGCCATAAATCTTACAATGTTTTTTAAAAAGCCACTTCAGATACTTTTCCTAACATTAACTGTTACATAGCAACCATTTTGTCATTCACCTGCTTGTGGAATTAGTATTGATTCTGTAAAACAAGTTAAAAGTATAGTTTCTTGAAGTGTCCATACAGACCTTATTTTAACTTTATTATTATTATTATTATTATTATTATTATTATTAATTACCCATTGGTGGTTGAGATTTGAAAAGAGCCTCTTCCCTTTCTAAGATAATAAGTAGCAGATCTGAGGTCTGCTCTCTCTTCAAGTTATGTATAATTATCATTAACATTAATTACTGGTCACAGTAGGTGAGCACCCCTGTGCTTACCAGGTATTGAAGATATTTCTTAAGTGTTTGCTACATCACTGTAGGCAATGCATTTTTTCTTTTGCTTATTAAAGCTTTTTCCTGATGGATGTCTTTCCATTAAAAAGCAATGGACTTTTGCAAAAGCAAAACTTTTGCAGGTCTTTCACTTTAAAAGCCAAGGTGAATTTTATCCTATACATTTTTTATTTGATCTCTGAGAAAAGTAATACATATGAATATAAGAAACCTAATCACAGCAGATGAATTATTTCCGAACAGCACCTGTCATTATGGTGCTTACTGTTAATTGACATGAATTTTCACACCAGTTTCCTTAAATTGGCTACTAAAGCTGTGTTCAAACCAGCTCTTGGACATTCCCAAATGACAGGAAATGTGAAGTCCAGCTTTCAGTTGACTTACTTGGCTTCCGTGGATTTGCTGTCCCATTTTATGGAACTAAATTCAGTTTGTGTCGTGATTTTTTTAGCCATAATAGAAACAAGTAACATGAAATAATAGCAAATAAGTTGTTTGTGTGTTGTGGGGGGACACTAGCTACTGAGGCCCTTTTCAAATGGGCCGGGAGGAGCTGTGGTGCACGGGGGGGATGGGTGTGCGCCACAGCGTGTGTGCAACGTGTGTTTTGTCCAATGCCTCAATGTGTGGGGAATCAGTGGAGATGGGTGGAACACGCATACACGCACCCCCACCCACCCCCACTGACTGTCATACTGATGCCCCCCCCCCCAGTCGTACACGTGAGCTGGGGGGGAGGGGGTGTTTCGTGTTAAAAGGGCCTGAGGGGCAAGGTTGTAGCTAGAATAGGGACAGTGGATGCAACTGCACAGGGGGTCCCTGGTCCCTGGCACAATTGTGTTGTCTGTTACTGGAAGAGGGGAAGGCGCAGGAGAGCCCCATTCCATCTTTTGCACCACGGTCCATTCTAACCTAGCTACACCTCTGGAAGTGAGAACAACTTCTCATTTTCAAGTAAGTTGCTAGAATCCAACCTAGATTAGTGGGTTGCCACTTGACGACCTGTGAAATGAGTTGGTGGCTCACAAAAATGCCACCCAATGCACTTTTGTTGGCAATCTCAGCAGAGAGGTGAGAAGCTGAATGAGTATGATGTATTACATGGCAGGATTATTAGCCTGCTTAAGTCATGTTGGCAGGGTGGCAATTACGGATATCCATGGCATATCCGTTCTGTTCCGAGAGAGGACAAGAGTCACTGCTGATGAACTGTGCTCTTAATTACACACCTACTGGACCTGAATGAAGTCAGTAGGATTGAAAAAGATGTAAATCAGGGCTGGATTTGAAAGTTTGGTTCTGTTTGCACATTACATCCGTGAGTCAGACACTCAGGAGTATCTTTGGGGAAACCCTGTGGTATTTGTTGAATGCACACATTATTTATTTATTTATTTATTTATTTTTATTTAATGGATTTGTACCCCGCCCCTCCTGCAAAGAAGCCCGGGGTGGCTTCCAACAATAAAATACAATAAAAACAATTTAAAACATTTTATAACAATAATATTAAAATATTAAAACAGGGCTAAATATCATAAATAATATATAATATATAACAAGCCAGGTGGGGGAGCTAAAAAAAACCCTCACCCTACCTTCCCACCCTCCCCAAAGGCCTGGGCGAACAGCCAGGTTTTACAACTTCACCGGAATGTCAACAGGCTAGGGGTCAGGTGAGCTTCCTCTGGAAGGGAGTTCCAAAGGTGCGGCCCGGCCACCGAGAATGCCCTCTCCATTGTGGGCCCCCGCTTAACACGGGGGACCTCCAAGAAGGCACCCCTGGAAGACCGAAGGAGCCACTCTGGGGCGTGGAGGGTGAGGCGGTCCCTGAGGTATGAGGGGCCCAGACCGTGTAGGGATTTATAGATCAACACCAAAACCTTGAACCTGGCTCGGCACGCTATCGGCAACCAGTGCAGAGCTTGGAGCACAGGTGTAATATGCTCCCAAAGGCCCGTCCCAGTAAGGAGACGAGCCGCCGCATTCTGCACTAGCTGCAACCTCCGGACCAGGAACAGGGGAAGCCCCACGTAGAGCGCGTTACAGTAGTCTAGCCTCGAGGTGACGAAGGCATGGATGAGGGAGGCCAGGTCCAGGCCGGAGATGAACGATGCAGCCTACGCACTAGATACAGCTGGCGGAAGGCAGCCTTAGCGACTGCCTCCACCTGCCGCTCCAGTCGGAGGTCCGCAGCCAGTATCACCCCCAGGTTACGAACCTGCTGAGCTATAGGAGGGCGAACCCCCCCAACCAGGGGGGCCACTACCTCCTTCGCTCTCCCCACCAACATCACCTCCGTCTTATCGGGGTTGAGTTTCAGTCTGGTCAGTCGCATCCATTCCGCCACGGCCTCCAAACATTGGGATAACAATGAGACAGCAGGGTCTGGGTCAGTTGAAAAGGAGAGGTACAGTTGAGTATCATCAGCATACTGGTGACACCGCACCGCAAACCCTCTCACGACCTCCCCCAAGGGCTGCATATATATGTTAAATAATAACGGAGACAGGATAGAACCCTGTGGAACGCCACACAATAAAGCGCGGGGGCATGATGTCTCATCCCCCAGCACCACCAGCTGGCTCCTCCCTGAGAGGAATGAACAGAACCATTCAAGAACAGTCCCGTCCAGACCCCCCAGGTCACGCCGCCGCCTCAGTAGCAGCCCATGGTCCATGGTATCAAAAGCAGCCGAGAGATCTAGCAGGATAAGAAATGTTGAACATCCTGCATCCATCTCCCGGCGGAGGTCATCTACCAAGGCCACCAACACTGTCTCAGTGCCATAGCCGGGGCGGAACCCAGATTGAAAAGGGTCTAGGAAACCGATGCCATCCAGATGCACCTGGAGCTGGAGGGCCACCGCCCGCTCAATAACCTTCCCTAAAAAGGGAAGGTTAGAGACATGTCAGTAACTGGCGAGCGCATCCACGTCCAAAGATGGTTTTTTCAGCAGGGGGCGCATCACAGCCTCCTTGAGGCAGGGCAACAACCTCCCCTGCTGCAAGGACGCGTTCACTACCCTCGCCAGCAACATCCCCAATGTCTCCCTGGAAGCTTTTACTAACCAGGACGGGCACGGATCAAGTTCACAACATGTGGCCCCACAGACCCCAGGACATCTGCCGCATCGGCCAGCGTCACTTCCTGAAACTCCCCCCACAAAGCTGGACCGGACGGGGCCTCCGTCCCCTCATGGTCTTCCCCTACTTCCCCTAATCCAGCGTCATTATGAGGGGTAAGCTTTCATATGTAAATTCATTTGTGAATTTACATAAAAGGTAACAGATAGGAAGTGACTGGGAGTGTGGAAGTTACTTATCATACATTTCTGAACGTTCACGTAATCTGAGAAACGTAATCTGAGATACGTAAACACCCACTGGTTTTTTGCCAGCAGGTTTTGTGCCCTTCACAGCAATGTGTGAACAAGCTGTCCATGCCTGATCTAGCTGGTCGCTTTTCATTCCATTATCTGAGCACCCAATAGGACAAGCTTTGAGTATCTGTGACATCTGAGCAGAATTTGCACTGAATGGCAACAATTTATCCTGTTTTTTCGTAATATTGTACATGCTCACCAGTGGAGTTTGACTGTATGCAACAGCATAAAGTGTCAATATTCTGTTAAAACAGTGACTGTTGCTTCCCAAAGGGTGTTAGACTGTTGGTACTCCAGTAGGAAAGCACCTGAGATCCATGTTACCCCATTCCACTACACATGGACTTAATCAGTGCGAGAATCAGGGAAGCTGGGGGACCTTTGTGAAAAATGGTGGTGGAGCCTCCCTTTTAACATGGTAATGTTTTTGACAGACCTGCACTGACTCGTCCATTAGAAAAGGGAAAATGCTGCTGTAATTAATTTTTTGATGTTCAGTGAAACATAACATCCACATCAGGAGGAGGGTGTTTGCTGGAAGGGGGGGTGGGACTATTTCTACCTTGGGCTGTCCTGCCCCAGCACCTGGCCCTCTGATTTATAAGAATGCCAGTCCCTACAGAGGGAGGAAGGTGGATGCTGGGGGTGAAGTGGGGTAGGACTATTTCCACCTGGGGCTGCCCTTCCCCCACCTGACCCTCTGGCTTATAAGAACTCCAGCCCTTGTAGGCTATTTGCCATGCTGCAGCTGGAGGTTTGTGGTTTGGCTTGTTTTATTTATTTTTGTTTCAATGGCTTTTAGGGGGATATGGAATGGGGAGATTTTGGTGGGAGAGCTTAGGGGTGGGCCAGTGAGAAGGAGGAGTATGGGTATGAAGGACTGGTGGTGGGGTTTGGTGCCACGACCCCCTGGTGAGGGGGGTACAAGCAGGGGTGGGGGGATAAGTGTTGTGCCATGACCCCCCCAGTGAGAGGTGGGTACTGGCATTGGAAGCAGGGGGTGGGGGCTGTGTTACAGCCCTTGGTGTGGGGGTAGGGTGGTTTTCCTTCTTGTCTCACAGGCCAATTGTTCTCCAGGGATGTCAGGCTCATGGGGTGCCCACCAGCTTTTTGTGGAGCTAAGGGAGAGAGGATCTTATGGGGGGAGTTGTTGGGGTGACTGCTGCTGATTGCTAAATGGGGTGGGCCATGGTTCCGGTGGTAGAGCACATGCTTTGCATGTATAAGGTCCCTAGTTCAATCCACAGCATCTCCAATTCAGGATTCCTGGTAGCAGGCCTGGCTGAGGTCTCTGCCAGGGATCCTGGAGGGTCTCGGGTAGCACACCTGGGTGAAGCCGCTGCCGGGGATCCCGGGGAGCCAGATTTGAAACCCTACTGCCATATCAGGTTGTGACAATGCTGGGCTAAGATGGACCCTGACTCAGTTAGTTAGCTTCTTATATCCTTATAACTGACTGGCATGTTGGGCATAGGGAGGTATGGTGGGGGGGAAGAGGTATGGTGGGCATCCTCACAGCGGCCACTGTCAGTCATGCCTTTGTAGCCTCAAGACTTGAGTACTGCAATGTTGTCTACATGGGGCTACCCTTGATGACTGTTTGGAAGCTGCAGTTGATACAGAATGTGGTGGCCTGTCTTCTATTAGGGGCGGGTCACCAGGCACACATTAGACCAGTGCTCCAACATCTGCACTGTCTACTAATAGCTTTACAGGCACAATTCAAGGTGCTGGTTTTGACCTATAAAACCCTAAATGGCTTGGGCCCCAGATATCTGAAAGACCGCCTCCTCCCTCATGTCCTGTTGTGGCCTCTAAGGTCAGCCAGAAGCGCCGTCATGCTCATGAAGGTTTTACAGCTAGGGTATTAAGAGAATGTTTGTTTTCAGTGGCTGCCCCACGATTATGGAACTCCCTCCCCTTGGTGGTTTGTTTAAGCCCGAGCCTGTTCATCTTCCAGAAATGTTGTAACACTGTTTTATTTGGCCAGGCATTTGGCAGGCAGGGATAAGATTAGGTGGGCTTGGGTGGGGGGTTAGGGGAAGGGTTGGATGGGCAAAGGGATTTTTAGATGTTTTTATTGATTGCAAGCCACCCTGAGCCTTGATGGGAAGGGTGACATATAAATTTAAACAAATAAAATCAAGACTGGGACTCCTGCATTGTGGTCCCATAAGTTACGCATATTCTGTATCTTCTTGTTTTATTCATGGGTCCCATATGGGGGCATAACTAGGTTGGAATAAGCCCTGGTACAGGAAATAGAATGGGGTGTATCTTACACACACACACACACACACACACACACACACACACACACACAGACTCAGAGGCTCAGAGGCCCTAGTGCTGCTTTATCACCTGCATTTATAATAGCTCTGCTTCTGTATGTTGGGAACCCCACCACCTGAACTGCCACAGGCCTCTATAAGTTTGGAGGGGGGGAGGGGTTGGGGTATTTCAGACTCTGTAGGTCTGTATTTTACACCAGTGCTGCTCATATTCATATTCTCATTTCAAGTTTATTCATGGACCCTATGTAGTGAGGAATTCTGTGCCGTCCCCCCAACTCATGCGGTGCGCTGCAGTTATTCAATCTGCACTCACCTGAATCCTGTCCTACACTTGATTCTTGAAATTAGTTGGCAGAAGTGGAAGTAATTAAAAGATGTCACTGCTGGAAGTCTGAAGGAAAGAGAAGCAGAACAATTAAGTCTTGCTGTCCACAGTGATGTTGGCTCCATTGCTGTGCAGAAGTCTCCTCAGTTGTAGTTCTCCCAGCAGGCTGGGCTCACCTCTGTGTCACAGTATTCTAGTTCTTTCATGTGATTGTTGCTCCAATAAGGTGTTTCATGCTTGGAATTGTTTCCTCGATGGAAGAAGCTGAGAACAGGCCCGGGAACAGATGGCTCGTAACGACATCTTAATTCTGGAGAGAAGCAAAGTAGTATTTCATTATGGAGTAATCTTTTTTTTTTTTTTTTTGCCTTCAGGTGTTAGTTTAAGAGAGTAGAGAAAAAAGAAAAGTTAAAAAGATTTTTAAGATTTTGTAAAAGGGAGAGAGTGGTGGCAGTAATAATGCCCTACAAACCTGTCAGTTTGTAGTATAGTGACAAGAGTTAGCTGAAGGGAATCGTTGCCCTATGCACGGTGATGGACTTGTTTCACTTTGATGAATCAACTAGTTTGAATTATTAGAAAAACGAAATGAAATGTTTGCCCTGGTTCAGAATTTCCAAATGCCCCTTCAGGATACAAGGCCATGCATTATGTCTTTTTAATAATTTGAGAATCAATTTTACGCTCCACGAAAATGTTATCTCACTAAAGCACTAACATAGATTTTTATAGGTTTTATCTTCATTATGTGGATGAGTTTAGTGATTAGTCAGTTGTTTAAATAATTTCTTACTCTTACTAAACTTTTCCACAAATACTGAGTTCCTCTTAATGAACATGCTCTCTGAAAGGTTTATTTATTACACCACTTTTAGTAGGAGAAATTCTTGGCTGCTATGAAAGTTGACATAAATTAGGATTAATCATGCTAATTCCTCTGTGAATTTCCAGTATTTATGTACCAAATTTTATAAAGGAATACCTGCCATTCGAAAGGCCTAAGATCTGTAGAAAATTCTCACTTGATGTAAATATTATTGTCTCTGAAAGTTATCCTTGGAATGCCATGTTTAATTATGCCATCTAAATTATGTACAAGACAAACAAAGATCCATACACAAACACTTTAAATCCTGTTCATACACATTTGAAGAAAAGCTCTTGTACATTTCTTAAAAACACACAAATTAATATTGCTTACTTTTCAGCAGGGGTAAATTAGGGTCTCTGAGACCTCCTTAGAATAGTCTGGAGTTAAATAATAGTGCATGTTTTTCATTTTACTATGATGAATGCAAAGCTATTAAATAACCTTTTAAAGAGTTGGTGTAATTATCTGTAAAAAGTAATGTTACCAAAAAAAGGTCAAGTTTTGCTGCCATTAGATGTTTATGGATATAAACTGGATTTATGTTTCCATAAAATAGGCATCGACTAACTAGATTAATTCTCCACAAACTAAACCAACTATAGTAATATTTAGACACAATAAAATGATACCAATTAAAACAATTTTATTTTTTGTGTCATATTGATTAATGGCACACTAAAATTAACCAGAGACCTTAAAATCAGAATGGTGGCAGGACGGCATCTCCATTTCAGCGTTATTACCAACAAGAAGAGCAGTTAAGAGAGACGGCCCTGCAATAGTATGAATATTTAATTAATAATTAGTCATGTAATTTCTCCTCAGGAATTATTATCCCTCAAACTGGTTTGTGAATTTAATTATTAGAAGCCTTTTTGTTTCCATGTCCCCTCATTACTGTCAGGATTGATGTAACATAAACTTCATTAAAAATTAAAGCAAGAGTCTTAATTACAAGGCTACCCTGACTGAAGTCAGAATTAGCCAAGTCAGTGATGTGCAAATGAGTGCATTATTTAAGAAACATGCTGGAAGTAGTTATGCTAATGTGGAAGGTTCACAGTAGCAGACCTTTTCACTTGCAGTTGCATATTCATTAAATGCACTATGCAAATTTAATGTAGCAGCCTTAGTAATGCGTTGTTAATTTATTCAGATTTATTGAGAACGACTTATAAAAAAAGTACAAATTTAATTACTTTATCTACTAGGAAGATATTAGGAGAGATAACGGAGGTTTAAAATGTGTTGATCTGGATTACCACAGTTTGATGGAGGATGGGGTATCAAAGGACACAATTTTGATAACTGGGCTTGAAAGGATATTTGATTTACTTATGGAATGATCTAAGAAATCACTAAAATTGCACATGCTCCTTCCCAATAGGAAAGTAAAAAAAAGTCTCAGTTGTATTAACTTAAGAGCTAAAGCAATGCTGAGTCCACAGTCTAATGGATGTAATGACCCTATTGAGACTAGTAAAGGTTATGTATGGAGATCTATGGGAAGCAAACTGTCTTTGTGGAAAGTTCATTGGTTTTCACATGTTCCTCAGCGATGCCACTGATGATCAAGTTTAACAACAGGAATCCTCTTTTTATTTTCCAACTGTAACATCCCCAACAGCACACGTCAATTTGTTAGTCCTGGGTGATGGGAAGTTTAAGGGTTTCCCCCCCCTCTTCAGTTTGCATATAAAACTACTGCAGATTTATTATTATGGAGAATTTTTGTAGTGGATACATTTCCCCCCCATGAAGCATGTACATTGGAGGGTGTGTGTGTGATATAATTGGATGACGGTATCTGCTGGAAACTTCTAAATCTCCACTCTGAAAAGCATTTGGACTACTGTGGAAAGAAACTTACACCGATTAATGCCACCTGCTGGGTGTAGCGAAATGGAGAGAAGTTTGACTAGAACAATTTTAAAACTTCTTTACTGATTCCCTTTTAGCGAAGGCACCAGAAATTGGTAACGTTCAGCTGCATGGCTTTAAGAGAATTATTGCTACTCGTGCAGTGGTAAGCACAGAGGCATCCTTAAGAATTGTGCAAGAACACAGGTGTGGCCCTCCCCTAGTACACATCTCCTTGTGAATTAATACACTCAGAGACCCTGGTGATCTCTCCTAGCGCCATGCTAACTCTAGCTCATATTCATGAAGATTATTTTGATATTTTTTCAAAGGCTCCTGGGCTGCTTTCAACACCAGTTGAAATCAAGGGGGTCTGCAAATACTCTGCCTTGGAGCTGGAGGGAGAATGGAGATTTCTGTACTGTTTGGAACTATTAAAAAAACCCAACTCTTTTCAACATTGCCCAACCCAAATATCTCTCAACATGTTGAAACAATATTTTATTTGAAAATGTCCATTCAACATTTTTAAAAATAATTATTCCTTGTTACTTTAAATGAAAGTGTCACTACCAAAAGATTTCATTTCTGGATTTCTGACGTCAAATGTGAAAACTGCTGTCAAAATGAGTGCCTAAATGTAACTCGCTGGTGTCCTATTCATGAGTGTTTTTATTTTTCAGATAGCACTCTGAATGTTCTCACCACAAAGAGTATTTGTTAAAACTCCAGTTTTTCTGGGATTATGGAAATTTTCATTCAGGTTTTCAGTTCTTTTATTGGATATTTAGTTGAAATAACCAAATATCTGAACAAAACCACCCAAAAAGCCCAAAGCAAATATCCATATGAAGCAGGAACGAATGACTAGTATTTTGTACCAATTTTGCCAGACCAAAGCAAAGGAGGAAATTTGTCGTATATGGTATTTGCAGTTAAGATTTGTTTTCTCACTACTCAACATCCACTTTCTCCTGTGGAAAATTTCATTTTCTGAATGGAGAGTTTATTAGTCTAAACTTGCCTTTGGGATGTTGTTGGTGGTTGTTTTCTCCAGTTCAGAAGAGGTTTTCTTAATTCCTAATCCCATAAGGAGCACAGTGGTCACAGAACCAAGAATTTGCTTTTCTGCTTTGGCTCTGCTTCCTCCATTTGCCTCTGTACTCTAGTCATGTGCAGATTTAGTCAGGTGGGTGAAGTTGAGATACGTGGGGCTACATGGATTTCCTCAACGTATAGGAACACCAGATAGTGCTAGTTTAGTTTAAGTGATTCCCTGGATGTCCAGGTGGAGGCCATGGTGAGAGGAGCATTTTGCCAGTTACATCTGGTGCAAAGACTTCAGTCGTATGTCTCTGACACTGACCTGGCCACCATCATCCATGCCTTCATCACTTCAAGACTGGACTACTGCAACACACTCTATGTAGGGCTACCTTTGGTGACAGTCCAGAGACTGCAGCTGGTACAGAATGCGACAGCTCGTCTCCTGACAGGAACGGGTCGCTGAGAGCACATTACACCAGTGTTCCGTTCTCTCCACTGGCTGCCTTTAGTGTACTGGGTTTGATTAAAATGTTGGTTTTGACTTATAAAGCTCTAAACGGCCTGGGCCCTGCATACCTCAGATACTGGTCTCTGCGGTCAGCTGGGGATGCCTCCCTCGGAGTCCCCCGTGTATCCCGGGTGGCGACAATGAGGGGGGCGTTCTCAGTGGCAGCACTGCAGCTGTGGAACTCCCTCCCAACGGAGGTCCATCTGGCTCTGGACCTCCCCTCTTTCCAAAGACAGTGTAAGACTTGGCTGTTCCACCAGGCATTTGGTGAGAGGGAAGGGTGAGGGGTTGGTGTTTGGGGGAGGGGGCGGGTCTGTGGCTCTGCCTATGATCTGTAGTTTTAAATTAAATTTTTATATTGTATTTTTTATTATGTGAGCTTTTATTGTATTTTTATTGTGTTGTAAGCCACCCCCAGCTGCCTTGGCAGGAGGGGCGGCTAAGAAATCTAGGTAAATAAATAAATAAAATAAAAATATCAAGTTTTACAAGCCTATGATGGCTTGATCCAGTATAGCCTAGCACAGGAATTCTCATCCTGGTGCTCAGGAGTACCAGAGTGCTCGGGCAGTGTGTGAAAGTCCTCCCCAAGCCAGCTGTCGGTAGTGCTCAGGAGCTCTTCAAAACAGCCCTTCATCCAATAAAGTCAATGTGAGCTGGGATTACTTGATTAATTGTCTCAATTTCCATTGAAATGAATTAAATTGAATTGCAGAGGGGAGACTAAATATATGGATATTTTTGCAAATGAGTCATGCAAATTATGCAGTGCTCCCAAGTAGTCACTTACCCCAGCGCTCATGACTGGGAAAAGGTTGAGAACCCCATGCCTAGTGGATAGGATCGTGGACTTAAACCTGAGAGACTATGGGTGTTTTCAGACATGCCGAAACCTGCGTCTCCATCATGTCAGAAAGTGACTCCAGATGTTAGCCGTAGCCATTCTCCAGTGGGAGTAGCATTACTTGTGTGCCTGGACTTATACTGATATGGGTCCTATATGCACATTGAGCAAAACTGAACACTCATTAGATGGTCTGCACAAGGTCATCTGCTCCTCACAAATTTTGGCCTAGAAGGCAATTTTGCTTGGTCTGCAGACTCCTGATCAAATTGTGAGAACTTCATCTTTCTTTTAAAAGAGTGAAACATTTCTAATGAAGAGATATGCTTGAAAATGTGACTTAAAAGTTCGGAAGCTGGATGACTAATAAAAAGAACACCAGGTGTTGTTTTTAAAATCTTGTGATTTGGGAGGCTGGTCTCACGGCTTTCAGTTGAGTTTGGCAACACCAGGGCTCTGTGTTATATATTTATTTATTTATTTATTTATTTATTACATGCACTTGTAACCTGCTCCCTCCAGTACAACGGCAGCTCAGGGTGGCGTACACACAATTTTAAAACAACAATAATAATAAAAGCATTACAAAATATAAAAATATAAAATGGACATAATCGTGTCAAGAGTAAACCCCTCTCCCTCCCTGAAGGCCCGGCGGAACAGCCAGATCTTACAACATCTATGGAAAGAGGGGAGGTCCAGGGACAAACAGGCCTCCAATGGGAGGGAGTTCCACAGCCACAGTGCGGCCACTGAGAACGCCCTTTCCGCCATCGCCACCCAGCATACCTGGGGGACCTTAAGCTGGGCGCCCCCAGCTGACCACAGGGGCTGCAAAATAGCCCGAGGTCTGAGGCGGTCTCGCAGGTAACCAGGACCCAAACCATTTAGGGCTTTGTAGGTCATAACCAGCACCGTGAATTGGGCCCAGAAGACAATGGGCAGCCAGTGTGGAGCACCGGTGTAATGTGCTCATGGTGGTCCGTCAGGAGACAGGCCACCGCATTCTGCACCAGCTGCAACCTCCGGACCGTCATCAGGGGCAGCCCCACATAGAGCATGTTGCAGTAGTCCAATCGAGAGGTAACGAAAGCATGGATGATGGTGGCCAAATCTGAGTCTGAGACATATGACCAAAACCAATCCACCAGATGTAATTGGAGAAATGCTCCCTTCGCCACAGCCTTCACCTGACAATTCAGGCAAAGCTGTGGGTCAAGGAGTACCCCCAGACTCCGAACCTGGGTGGCCAAAGGGGGAAAGACCCCGTCCATGATGGGACCCACCACCCCCTCAGCCCTCCCCACCAACATCACCTCGGTCTTGTCAGGATTGAGCTTCAGACAACTCGCCCTCATCCAATCCCCCACAGCTGCCAAGTCCTGGGTAAGTACCAAGACTGCTGGACCTGAGTAATTCAAAAATGAGAGGTAAAGCTGTGTATGATTGGTGTACTGATGACATCGTATGCCGAACTCTCTCATAACCTCTTCCAAAGACTGCATATACATGTTGAACAGGAGAGGGGACAAAGTAGAGCCCTGTGGGACGCCACACATGAGATTTTGGGGAGATGATGTACATTCCCCAAGAACCACGTGCTGTGTTCTCCCTGCCAGGAATGAGTGGAACCATTCAAGAACAATTCTACTCACCCCGGCTCAGTCCCGCAGCCTCGTCACCAACAACTCGTGATCAACGGTATCAAATGCCACCGACAGATCCAGTAAGATCAAAACTGTGATCTGCCCTGATCTAATTCATGGCGTAGATCATCAACCAAGGCCACAAGTGCAGTCTCCATGCCAAACCTGGGGTCAAAGCCTAACTGAGAGGGATCGAGAAAACCGACCCAGTCCAGGTGCTCCTGTAACTGCTGGGCCACCACCCATTCAATAACCTTCCCTAAAAAGGTTATTGAATCTCTATTTTGTCCCCTCTCCTGTTCAGTGTGTATATGCAGTCTTTGGCAGAGGTTATGAGAGAGTTCGGCATACGATGTCATCAGTACGCCAATGATACACAGCTTTACCTCTCATTTTTAAATTACTCAGGTCCAGCAGTCTTGGTACTTACCCAGGACTTGGCAGCTGTGGGGGATTGGATGAGGGCGAGTTGTCTGAAAAAGGGATAGCTGGCCGGAGAGTCAACATTCAAATATGGTTTTTTGAGTAGAGGCTGTACCACCACCTCTTTAAGATGGTTCGACACCCTTCCCTCCCTAAGGGAGGCATTGACCACCCCCACCGGCAATGGCCCTAATGTCTACCGGCTGGCCTTCACCAGCCAGGACGGGCACAGATCTAATTCACAACAGGTGGCCCGGGCTGTCCCAAGAACCACCACCGTGTCAGCGGGCAATACCCACTGAAACTGATCCCACAACCACCAACAGGGTGGGGCTTCCTGTACCTGTGCTTCATCCACTGTCATTAATGCATCATTGAGATCATGGTGAATCTGACCAATTTTATATGCAAAAAAGTCAGCAAACATGTCACAGCAGGCACTGGAAAATTCCAGTTCCAGGCGGACAGAGGCCGGACTGACCAGCCTCTGCACCACCTGGAAAAGCTCCACTGGACATGACTTCGCAGACACAATAAGGGCAGTAAAGGACTTCTTTGCTGCCCGTATTGCAACAGCATAAGCTCTTAAACTGGCTTTATGCTGCAATCGGTCGGTTTCAGCACGAGTCCGATGCCACCATCGCTCCAACCACCGTCCAGCCTGCTTCATTTGGCGGAGGTCCTCCATGAACCATGGCAACCTCTGTCATTAGCTTTCTGAAATTGGACGCTTGGGATCTGTTCGATCAATAGCCTCAGCCAACAAGCTGTCCCTGAAGGCAATGAGGTCATCGAGTGAACGATCATCAAGATCAGAAGGCATTTCCCCTAGAGTATTCCGGAACCTCTTTGGTTCCATAAGTCTCCAGGGGCAGACCCAACAAATTGGTCCTGCATCTTTCCGGAGGCAGACATTTGCCAGGAGACTGAACCGGAGGAGGTAATGATCTGTCCATGACAGGGGTAAAACCATTACATCTCCCACCACTGGATCCCCCGTCTCAAGGCCGGTGCAGAACATCAGGTCAAGGGTGTGTCCCCCCTCATGTGTTGGGCCCTTAACCCTCTGAGACAGTCCCATGGTTGTCATGGTGTCCATGAACTCATACTCTGCTCCCCCAACTCGGCATTGGTGTGGATATTGAAATCCCCCAAGACCAAAGTCTTCGGGGATCGCAAGACCACCTCTGATACCAGTTCCTCTAGAGCATGTAGGGATGCTGGGATACAGGTAGGTGCACAGTATACCAAAAGCAGCCCTAATCTGTCTCCTGCCAAATCAATCACGAGGTGGACCCCTCCATGCCCAAGATGGTCTGCACAGAATACCGTCTCACAGTCCAAGTATCCTTAAAAATAATGACTAGACCATCTCCCCATCATTCTGACCAGGGCTGGTGATTTACAGAGTACCCGGCTGGAACAACGTAAGCCAATATAGGCCCCGACTCATTGTCCAGCCAGGTCTCTGTAATACATGTGATTGATCCAAGATCAGCTGATTGATCCAAGATCAACTCCTCAATTGTAGTTGATTTATTACTCACCAGCCTCGCATTCAACAGTAGCAGCTCCAGTCCAGGGGCTTCTCTGATCCCGATCCCTGTATCACCTGCCAGGGGGCCTATGTAAGGGACAGGAGTTAAACACCTGCCCCTCCTCATAGCTATCCTTCGCCTCCCTGAAAGACCACAATTACCCCGGCCCGTCACGACCCCAATGCCTGCGAAAGCCCCCCTGGCCCACTCCCCTCCCCCTCCCCCCGGTGGCTGTCCCGCCAGGCTCCCAAGGATATACCCTCCCCCTTTCCCCTTCCCCCTCCCTCCCCTCCACCCCATCTCCCCCCTCCCCTGCCTCCCTCTCACCAGGGGACCTGCACCCTCCACCTTTATTGAGTCGTGATCCCCTCTCTCACTGGGGGACCAACACCTCTCCCATTCCCCCTCCTCCCCCTACATGCTCTAGCAGAATTGGTGTTGAAGGTGGTCTTGTGGTCTCTGAGGGCATTAGTCCTGGGGGACTTCAACATTCATGCTGACGCCAATATTGTGGGAGCAGAGTGCAAGTTCATGGCCGTCAGACTCATGACAACCATAGGACTGTCTCAGATGGTTGTTGACCTGACACTTGATGTGGGACATACCCTGGACCTGATATTTTGCACCGGCCTTGTGGCAGGCAGGGGATCTGGTGATGGGGGAGGTGTTAGCTGTGCCCTTGTCATGGATGGATCATTACCTCTGGTCTCCCAGCGCATGTCTGACACCAGAGAGGTGCTGAACCAGTTCGGTTCGTTCACCCCCAGAGACTTATGGCACCAGAAAGGTTCCAGAATACTCTTGGGGAACTATCCCCCAATCTTGCAGACTGTTCACTCGATGACCTCATAGCTTTTTGGAACACCTTGCTGACTGAGGCCATCAACCGAACGGCTCCAGGGCGTCCGCTTCCTGAATGCCGACAACATGGGTCCCTTTGGTTTACAGAAGACCTGCAGTGAATGAAGCAGGTTGGAGTGACGGTGGTGCTGTACTCACATTGAAGCCGATCGATTGCATCATAGAGTTAGTTAAAGAAGCCGCCCTGAGCTGCTCTTGAGCAGAAGGGGGCAGGGTATAAAACTAGTTATATATATATACATATATTAAAAGAACCTATGCTGTGGCTGTGTGGGCAGCAAAGAAGGTGTCCTTTGCTACCATCATAGCATCCGTGAAGTCATGTCCAGCTGAGCTTTTCCAGGTGGTGCAGAAGCTGGTCAGTCTGGCTTCCCTCCGCCTGGAACTGGAATCTTCCAGTGCTCACTGTGACATGTTTGTCAACTTTTTCATGGATAAAATTGCCCAAATTCACCACGACGTTGACGCCACACTTATAGCTATGGGAGAACCCAATGTGATGGAAGCCCCGCCATGTCAGGTTTCATGGGATCAGTTTCAGAGGATGTCGCCCGCTGATGCGGCGGATGTCCTTGGGGCAGTTAGAGCCACCTGTTGCAAATTAGATCCATGCCCATCCTGGCTGGTTAAGGCCTACCGCGAGACACTAGGACTGTNCCCTAATGTCTACCGGCTGGCCTTCACCAGCCAGGACGGGCACAGATCTAATTCACAACAGGTGGCCCGGGCTGTCCCAAGAACCACCACCGTGTCAGCGGGCAATACCCACTGAAACTGATCCCACAACCACCAACAGGGTGGGGCTTCCTGTACCTGTGCTTCATCCACTGTCATTAATGCATCATTGAGATCATGGTGAATCTGACCAATTTTATATGCAAAAAAGTCAGCAAACATGTCACAGCAGGCACTGGAAAATTCCAGTTCCAGGCGGACAGAGGCCGGACTGACCAGCCTCTGCACCACCTGGAAAAGCTCCACTGGACATGACTTCGCAGACACAATAAGGGCAGTAAAGGACTTCTTTGCTGCCCGTATTGCAACAGCATAAGCTCTTAAACTGGCTTTATGCTGCAATCGGTCGGTTTCAGCACGAGTCCGATGCCACCATCGCTCCAACCACCGTCCAGCCTGCTTCATTTGGCGGAGGTCCTCCATGAACCATGGCAACCTCTGTCATTAGCTTTCTGAAATTGGACGCTTGGGATCTGTTCGATCAATAGCCTCAGCCAACAAGCTGTCCCTGAAGGCAATGAGGTCATCGAGTGAACGATCATCAAGATCAGAAGGCATTTCCCCTAGAGTATTCCGGAACCTCTTTGGTTCCATAAGTCTCCAGGGGCAGACCCAACAAATTGGTCCTGCATCTTTCCGGAGGCAGACATGTGCCAGGAGACTGAACCGGAGGAGGTAATGATCTGTCCATGACAGGGGTAAAACCATTACATCTCCCACCACTGGATCCCCCGTCTCAAGGCCGGTGCAGAACATCAGGTCAAGGGTGTGTCCCCCCTCATGTGTTGGGCCCTTAACCCTCTGAGACAGTCCCATGGTTGTCATGGTGTCCATGAACTCATACTCTGCTCCCCCCAACTCGGCATTGGTGTGGATATTGAAATCCCCCAAGACCAAAGTCTTCGGGGATCGCAAGACCACCTCTGATACCAGTTCCTCTAGAGCATGTAGGGATGCTGGGATACAGGTAGGTGCACAGTATACCAAAAGCAGCCCTAATCTGTCTCCTGCCAAATCAATCACGAGGTGGACCCCTCCATGCCCAAGATGGTCTGCACAGAATACCGTCTCACAGTCCAAGTATCCTTAAAAATAATGACTAGAACATCTCCCCATCATTCTGACCAGGGCTGGTGATTTACAGAGTACCCGGCTGGAACAACGTAAGCCAATATAGGCCCCGACTCATTGTCCAGCCAGGTCTCTGTAATACATGTGATTGATCCAAGATCAGCTGATTGATCCAAGATCAACTCCTCAATTGTAGTTGATTTATTACTCACCAGCCTCGCATTCAACAGTAGCAGCTCCAGTCCAGGGGCTTCTCTGATCCCGATCCCTGTATCACCTGCCAGGGGGCCTATGTAAGGGACAGGAGTTAAACACCTGCCCCTCCTCATAGCTATCCTTCGCCTCCCTGAAAGACCACAATTACCCCGGCCCGTCACGACCCCAATGCCTGCGAAAGCCCCCCTGGCCCACTCCCCTCCCCCTCCCCCCGGTGGCTGTCCCGCCAGGCTCCCAAGGATATACCCTCCCCCTTTCCCCTTCCCCCTCCCTCCCCTCCACCCCATCTCCCCCCTCCCCTGCCCCCCTCTCACCAGGGGACCTGCACCCTCCACCTTTATTGAGTCGTGATCCTGGGGGACCAACACCTCTCCCATTCCCCCTCCTCCCCCTACATGCTCTAGCAGAATTGGTGTTGAAGGTGGTCTTGTGGTCTCTGAGGGCATTAGTCCTGGGGGACTTCAACATTCATGCTGACGCCAATATTGTGGGAGCAGAGTGCAAGTTCATGGCCGTCAGACTCATGACAACCATAGGACTGTCTCAGATGGTTGTTGACCTGACACTTGATGTGGGACATACCCTGGACCTGATATTTTGCACAGGCCTTGTGGCAGGCAGGGGATCTGGTGATGGGGGAGGTGTTAGCTGTGCCCTTGTCATGGATGGATCATTACCTCTGGTCTCCCAGCGCATGTCTGACACCAGAGAGGTGCTGAACCAGTTCGGTTCGTTCACCCCCAGAGACTTATGGCACCAGAAAGGTTCCAGAATACTCTTGGGGAACTATCCCCCAATCTTGCAGACTGTTCACTCGATGACCTCATAGCTTTTTGGAACACCTTGCTGACTGAGGCCATCAACCGAATGGCTCCAGGGCGTCCGCTTCCTGAATGCCGACAACATGGGTCCCTTTGGTTTACAGAAGACCTGCAGTGAATGAAGCAGGTTGGAGTGACGGTGGTGCTGTACTCACATTGAAGCCGATCGATTGCATCATAGAGTTAGTTAAAGAAGCCGCCCTGAGCTGCTCTTGAGCAGAAGGGGGCAGGGTATAAAACTAGTTATATATATATACATATATTAAAAGAACCTATGCTGTGGCTGTGTGGGCAGCAAAGAAGGTGTCCTTTGCTACCATCATAGCATCCGTGAAGTCATGTCCAGCTGAGCTTTTCCAGGTGGTGCAGAAGCTGGTCAGTCTGACTTCCCTCCGCCTGGAACTGGAATCTTCCAGTGCTCACTGTGACATGTTTGTCAACTTTTTCATGGATAAAATTGCCCAAATTCACCACGACGTTGACGCCACACTTATAGCTATGGGAGAACCCAATGTGATGGAAGCCCCGCCATGTCAGGTTTCATGGGATCAGTTTCAGAGGATGTCGCCCGCTGATGCGGCGGATGTCCTTGGGGCAGTTAGAGCCACCTGTTGCAAATTAGATCCATGCCCATCCTGGCTGGTTAAGGCCTACCGCGAGACACTAGGACTGTTGCTTGCTGGGGTTGTCAATACCTCCTCATGGAGGGCAGAGTGCCGGGCCGCCTTAAAGAGGCGGTGGTGCAGCCTCTGCTCAAAAAGCCATTGCTTAACATTGACTTCTTGGCCAGCTACTGGCCAGTCTCTAACCTTCCCTTTTTAGGGAAGGTTATTGAGTGGGTGGTGGCTCGGCAGCATCAGGGGTATCTGGATCACGTCAGTTTTCTTGATCCTTCGCAGCCTGGCTTTCAGACGGGGTTTGGCACTGAGACTGCACTTGTGGCTTTGGTCAACAACCTGTACTGGGAATTGGATCAGGGCAGATTGTTTATTTTGATTTTGTTAGATCTGTCAGCAGCATTTAATACCATTGATGTTAGTGGTGCATCTGCGGGATCAGGCTGGGCTGGATGGAATTGTTCTTGAATGGTTCCAGTCTTTCCTGGTTGGGAGAACTCAGAAGGTGATGCTTGGGGAGTGTTCATCATCTCCCTGGAACCTCACGTGTGGAGTCCCGCAGGGTTCTATTCTGTTCCCCCTCCTGTTCGAAGTGTACATGGAGGCTTTGGGCGAGGTTGTGAGAGGGTTCGATGTATGTTGTCATCAGTATGCTGATGATACACAACTCTACCTCTGTTTTTCTGCAGACCCAGACCTGGCAGTCTTGGTGCTTACGTAGTATCTGGTGGCTGTGGGGGATTGGATGAGGGTGAGCTGTCTGAGGCTGAATCCCAACAAGACAGATGATGTTGGGGGTTAGGACTGACGGAATGGTGGCTCCTGTTGTTGATGGGGTCTGCCCTCCTCTGTCTACTCAAGTACGTAGTCTGTGGGTACTTCTTGATTCGCAGCTCCACCTGGATTTCTAGGTGGCAGCTGTGGCAAGGAGCACCTTTTGCCAGTTACATTTAGTGCAACGTCTGCGGCCGTATGTTTCAGACTCTGAGGCCACCATCATCCATGCCTTCATCACCTCTAGACCAGACTATTGCAATGCACTCTACATGGGGCTACCCTTGGTAATGGTCTGAAGGCTGCAGCTGGTGCAGAATGCGGCAGCCCACCTCCTTACAGAGAAAGGTCGTCGCGAGCACATTGCACCATTGCTCCGCTCTCTGCACTGGCTGCCTATTGTCTTCCAGGCGTGGCAACGATGGGGAGGGCATTTTTAGTGGCCGATCTTAGGCTGTGGAACTCCCTACTGATGGAGGCCCGCCTAGCCCCTGACCTCCCCTCTTTCTGGAGACAGTGTAAAACCTGGCTGTTCCACCAGGCCTTTGGGGAGGGAGATAGGGAGGGAAGTGAGGGTTGAGGGGGAGGGGGGGATTCTGTTTCTGCCTTAATGAGTTTATGCCGTTGTGTGCAGGAAGATGCAGGATAGAAATACGATGAAATAAAATTTAAAAATAATTTTATATTGCTATTTGTATTTTTATTTTATTGATGCTGTTTTATACGTTTTATGTTTTAATATGTTGTGAGCCATCCTGAGCTGCAGTAGCAGGAGAGGGCAGCCTAGAAATCTAAGAAATAAGATACAAAAATAAATAAATAAATAAATAAATAAATAAATAAAATTAAATAAATCCCTTCAGCATCCTTTCCCCAACTCTTTTCTGGAGGTTGTACTTGTTTCCTACCCCTGTTCTATATAATCTGCTGAGCGAACTCCAGTTTGGTTTCCTGTTGCGTGATCAGCCTCTCATACTGCGGTTAAGGGCTAATCAATATCTTCTATGGATTTTGTAGCTCAGAACTTCCTAAACCTATGAGGACCCCAAGTCACACTATTTGCACATGGGGTTAGGATCTTCTAAATACTTATACTTTGCATGTATTTGTTGTTGGCAGGAATCACAGGATTATATATAAGGATGCTTTCTGACATGAAAGTGTACTTATGAGTTCGGATGGTGGGATGCGCATGCAAATTAGGCATGGCGCTGGTTATGTGGGGAAGGCACCCGTGCGCATGGTTGAAGCTTTTCAGAGCACTGACAAATGTGCTTTACCGAGGCAGATTTTGCAGCTCGGTAAAGCGCATTTGTCAGTGCTCTGAAAAGCTTCAATCATGCGTGGGGTGCCTTTCCGATGTAATCAAAGTCAGGCCTAATTTGCATGCGCATCCTGCCACCTGAACTCATAAGTACACTTCTGATCACGTTGGAAAGGTCTCAAAATGGGGTCAGATGAGAACATTTTTGGAAAAGCAGTTCTAAGTTTTTTTGCTGCTGATTTAGAAAAGGCCTGTAGTTTAAAATAAAGACCTGCTACTTAGGAACACTTTGACAAAGTCCCCAATACTCTGCCTTCATGGTGTGGATTGTGAGATTAAATGATATACAATGGGTGTTCAGAATGGTTGAGTGATTGGACACTTACATCTGTTTAATTAAAGAATGAGCTCGAGCCTCTGTTTAATTAAGGATGAGCTCATTTTGGCTGTGGTATCACGCTGGGAACTACAACATTTTTGTGATTCAAATCCGAGTGAGTATGTCAGAGGAATAACTGTCTCCTCTCACTCCTTAATGTGCAGCGATGCACATGGCAAAGCTAATAAATGACTGGCAGATCTGCAAGCGAAGGATTTTGGCATTAGCTCTAAGGTAGAGCTTGTGTCAAACGTGCGCTATGTCTATGCCATTTTTTATGGGCCTGATTTTCCAAATGAAGCTGATTTCTCCCACTTCTAAGGAGAACCAGACTTTGAAATATCCAGCAGCCAAATTCAGGGGCAGGTTTTCAAGAAAGGCAGTTTCCAACTGGGCAACAAAAAAAAGGTCCAGCTTTCAAAAGGGCTGAGCGCTGTAGTGCCTCTTGCAGGCAGATTTTCAGAAGAGTTCAGGGTGCTGGAAACTGAACTCTTTTGAGTATCATACCCTGAATGTAACCACTGAGCTCTTTAGAAACCCCAACAATCACCCCAACCACCCAGTTTCACCCCATCCTTTATCCCCAATTACCGACCATCAGCTCATCCCAGCCCCCCCTATTCAAATGCTCCATTAGCCGCAGAGGCTGTGCACCAGATGTGAATGGATTATACAGTGTAACCCCTTCTTAGTCAGACCTCTCCTATCCAGATCATTCTCTATTCCAGAAATTCTTAATCTCTCCTGTGGCCTTTCAGAGAATATAACGTTACTGGAGTAGAGAAATGCTGACCCTTCAGCTGTTGAGCGCTAAACACTCAAATCCAGACATTTTCATCTGGACAAATAGAATGTCCCCAGAGGTGTCCAATTATTATTATTATTATTATTATTATTATTATTATTATTTATTTATTTATTTATTTATTTATTTTTAATTTTTTTAAATTTTTTTTATTAGGACTAGGAGGTGCGGAGGGGGACCCCGGTTTTAGTCTCACCTTAGCCAGAAACTGATTGGATGACTGTGGGCCAGTCACAATATTCTTGAGCAGCTCAGGCTTAGGGAGACCTCCAAGGGAAGGGAGTTCCATAATTGTGGGGCAGCAACTGACACTGCCCCCCTGCACACCCTCATTGTAACAACTTCATGGGCAGTTGGCACAAGAGGGCACCCTTTGCCAACCTCAGAGACTGCAACAGGACGTAAGAGAAGAGGCGGTCTTTCAGATACCTGAGGCCCAAGCTGTTTAGGGCTATATAGATTAGAAACAGCACCTTGAATTGTGCCTGGAAAGCTATTGGCAGCCAGTGCAGACTCCGGAGCACCAGTGTAATATGCTCCTGATGACCCATCCCTGACAGAAGGTGGGCTGCTGCGTTCTGCACCAACTGCAGCTTCTGAACAGTCTTCAAGGGCATCCCCACATAGAGCGCATTGCAGTAGTATAGCGTTGAGGTTACAAAGACATGGATGATGGTTGCCAATCTGAATCAGATAGAAAAGGCTGCAGCCTTCTCACCAGATGAAGTTGGTAAAAAGTGCTCCTGGCTACTGATGCAACCTGATAGTCTAGGCGCAACAGTGGATCCAGGAGCACCCCAAGGCTGCAAACCTCGGAGATCAAAGGAGGCCAGACCCAGTCAATGACAGGGGTTCCCACCTCTCCCAGGTCACAAGGTTGGGCAACCATAATCATCTTGGTCTTGTCTGGATTCAGCTTCAATTAGCTCACTCGGCCGGATCCAGTCCCCAATGACAGCCAAGCACTCAATAAGCACCGAGACTGCAGGACCTGGGTCAGATGAAAAGGGGAGAGAGAGAGAGACAGAGAGACAGAGAGAGAGAGAGAGTTGGGTGTCATCTGCATACTGATGACACCTCACTTGAAATCTCCAAATGATCTCGACCAGGGGACTCAGTTACATATCGAACAAGAGAGAGGACAAGAAGGGACCCTGTGGCACTCCACACAGGAGCTCTCAAGGGGATGGTGAGCCACCACCCATCATCACCCTCTGGTTTCTCCCAGTCAGGAATGAGTGGAACCACTCAAGAGAAATCCTGCATACCCCAGCCAGGTCCTGCAGCTGTGTCAACAACACCCAATGGTCAATGGTATCAAAGGCTGTTTAAAGACCTAGCAAAATCAGCAGGGTACAATCCCCCCTGCCGATTTCCAAGCGGAGATTGTCAACCAAGGCCACAAGCTAGGGGTGTGCAACTGCATGTCATTTTCGTTATTACAATAATGATAATGAAAATTGTCATTTTCGTTTTTGTTATTGCAATAACAAAAATGACAACTGAGAATAATGACAACGATAACGAAACCAATAACTGAGAATACTGAAAATGGCAACTGAGAATACAGGTAATAATAACAATAATGAAAATGATAACAAAAATGATAACAAAATGATAACGGGAAATGAAAATGACAATGTTATCATTGTTATTATTAGTGCTGTGGCAGTTGGGTTTTGGAGGGAAAATGTGAAGAGGGGAGGAAGGAGAAGACATCTCGGAATCTTAACAGGGTTGAACTCTTGAACTGTGCTTGTGTTGGGAGGGGCGAGCAGCTCAGCAGTATCTGATGGATGTATCGTTGGCCAATGAGCAGCGCAAGCAGGCCCCAGGAGTCTCATGGTACTCTGTGATTGCTCAATGCCTGCTGCCTCCCAAAACCAATCAGGGGGTCTGTGGGAGGGCACTGCAACCCTTTATAATGGGAGGGCCAGGTTTTTTCCTCCGTTCTGTGAAAGCTCTGCTTGTCAGGTTGCGTTTGCAGAACTGTGGTGCTTGCACACAAAAAATCTTCCCAAGCCCTCATTGTATTGCCACCAATACCTTTCCTTCCTCATACCCTACATTTTACCTTCTCCCTTTCCCTGCCATTTTCTCCCTGTACATTATATGTAGATATGTATATATGCCTCCTCTCTCTCCCCCGTTCTCCCCTCAGTATTCTCCTCCTTCTCCTCCTCCCCTGATTCTGTCATTTATGCTTTCAATGCGTCTCTCTCCACCACCCTTGACTCCCTTGCCCCCCTCTCCTCCTGCCCTGTCTGCTCCCACAACCCTGTCCTTGGCTCACCCCCAGTATCCGCCACCTCCACTCCTTCACCCATGCTGTTGAACGCCTTTGGCGCAAATCTCACTCTCATGCTGACTTTCTTCACTTCAAATTTGGTCACTCTCCTCCCTTACTTCTTCTGTCTTCCTCGCTAGACAGAATTACTATGCCTCCAGCATTGAGTCCTGTTCTCGGGACCCTTGCTGCCTGTTCTCCAACTTTGACTCCCTCCTCAAGCCCCCCTGTCCTCCTCCTACCTTTCTGCTCAGGATCTTGCTTCCTTCTTCACCTCCAAGATAGACAAGATCCACCTTGACATCGCTTCCCACTCCTCTCCTCTTCCTACTCCCTCCCCTCCCCCTCTTCCCCCTCCTTCTCTCCTGTCCTTCCCTCCCTCCCGCCTCCCTTGAGGAAATCTCATCCCTTCTCTCCTCCTCCAACCCTTCCACTTACCCCCTTGACCCCATCCCCTCACACCTCGCCCTCCATTGTTCCCATTGTCATCCCTTCTCTCTTGCACATCTTCAACCTCTCCCTCTCTCCTGGCTCCTTCCCATCCATCTTCAAGCACGCCACTGTCTCTCCTATCCTCAAAAAGTCCACTCTTGACCCCTCTGACCCTTCTAGCTACCATGCTGTCTCACTTCTTCCTTTTGCTTCCAAGCTTTTTGAAAGCATTGTCTACTCCTGCTGCTTCGACTTCCTCTCCACCAACTCCTCCCTGGACCCCCTCCAATCTGGCTTCCACCCCCTTCACTCTACTGAAACTGTACTCGCTAAGATCACCAATGATCTTCCTGTGACTAAATCTAATCGCCTCTATTCCATTCTTGTCCTCTTTGACCTCTCTACTGCCTTCGATACTGTTGACCACTCACTCTTGCTGGATTCACTTCAGTCCCTTGGCATTCGTGGCTCCGTCCTCGACTGGTTCTCCACCTACCTCTCGGACCACTCCTTCAATGTGTCTCTTGTCAACTCCACCTCCTCCTCCCTTCCACTCTCTGTTGATGTTCCCCAAGTCTCTGGCCTTGGCCCTCTCCTCTTCACTATCTATACCCTGTCCCTAGGCAAACTCATTGCCTCCCATGGCTTCCAATATCACCTCTATGCTGATGACACTCAACTCTATCTCTCTACTCCATCTCTCTCTCCATCTATTCAAGCTCGCCTCACCAGCTGTCTTTCTGACATCTCTACCTGGATGTCTCAATGTCAACTCAAACTCAACATGGCTAAAACTGAACTCCTTATCTTCCCCCCTCATCCTTCTTCTCCCTCTTCCTTGTTGATCCTTATTGATGGGGTCACCATCCTTCCTGTACCCCAAGCCCATAGCTTAGGCTTCATCTTTGACTCACCCGTTTCTTTTAAACCCTACATCAACTCTGTTGCCAAATCCTGTCACTTCTCCCTCCATAATGTACCTAAGATTTGCCTTTTTCTCTCTGTCTCCTCTGCCCAAACCCTTGTTCATGCCCTGGTCATCTCTCACCTTGATTACTGTAACCTCCTTTCCCCGCTCTCCCCTTTCTCCCCTTATAACCATCCAAAACTCTGCTGCCAGGGTCATCCACATTGCTCGTCACTTCAACCACGTGCAGCTCCTCCTCTCCTCACTGGCTTCCCCTTCCTGAACGAATCCTGCACAAGCTCCTAGTCTTCATCTATAAAGTTCTTCACAACCTTGCTCCCCCCTACCTCTCTGTGCTAATTTCCCTCCATACTCCAGCCAGTGAACTCTGCTCCTCCTCTGTCCCCTCTCTCACCCTCACATGCCTCCCCTGCTCCCCTAACCCCCTTCGTCCCTTTTCCCTAGCTGCCCCCCATGCCTGGAACTCCCTCCCTGCCCACATCCGCCTCTCCCCCTCCCTTCGTACCTTCAAATCCCTCCTCAAGACCCACCTCTTCTGCTCTGCCCTCCCCGACTTCTTGCTCCCCTCACCTAACTCCTGCTAATACCCATTATTATTATTATTAGTAGTAGTATTAGCATTAGCATTAGCATTAGCATTTGTATAGCGGAAGCAGTGTACCTGGTGCTTTACATAGCAAAGAGAAAGATGCGGTCCCTGCCTATGGCTTACAATCTAATAGACTAGGAGGGGGGAGACAGGGATAAGGGATATATGGATAGACAAGGGATAAAAACATTCAAGTGGATGTGGAGTCTCAGATACATGAGCTTGGCTTGGTTGCAGTTAAGTGGACAGTAAATGTTGAGAGGGGAGTACTAGCGGGTGCCGGGGAAGGTGGTGAGGAAGAGGTGGGTTTTAAGGAGGGATGTGAAGGAACAGAAGGAGGGGGAGAGGTGGATGTGGGCAAGGAGGGAGTTCCAGGCATGAGGGACAGCTAGGAAGAAGGGATGAAGGCAGTTAGGGGAGCAGGGCAGATGAGGGAGAGTGAGGGAGGTGACAGAGGAGGAACAGAGAGTGCATGCATGAGTGTGTAAGAAGATGAGGGCCAAGAAGTAGGGGGGGCAGGTTGTGGAGGGTTTTGTAGGTAAGTACCAGGAGTTTGTGAAGAATGCGTTGGGGGACGGGGAGCCAGTGAAGCGAGGAGAGGAGAGGCTGCACGTGGTCGAAGCGACAGCCTGAGTGGATGACCCTAGCAGCAGAGTTTGGGATGGAAATAAGGGGGAACAGATGAGAGTGGGGAAGGCCAGTAAGGAGGAGGTTGCAGTAGTCAAGGCGGGAGATGACCATGGCGTGAATAAGGGGTTTGGCTGAGGAGACAGAGAGAAAGGGGCGAATCCGAGCAATGTTATGGAGGGCAAAGCAACAGGACTTGGCAACAGAGTCAATGTAAGGTTTAAAGGAAAGGTGAGTATCGGAAGATGAAGCCCAAGCTACGGGCCTGGGGAACAGGACAGATGGTGGCTCCATCAATGAGGATGGACAGAGAAGAGGGGGAAGAGCGGAAGGGAGGGAAGATAAGGGGTTTAGTCTTAGCCATGTTGAGTTTGAGCTGACGTTGGGACATCCAGGTGAAGATATCAGAGAGACAGTTGATGAGGTGATCTTGGACAGAAGGGGAAAGGGGGTGGAGAGATAGAGTTTAGTATTATCAGCGTAGAGGTGGTATTGGAAGCTGTGGGAGGCAATGAGTTTGCCAAGGGACAGGGTATAGATAGAGAAGAGGAGAGGGCCCAGGACAGAACCTTGGGGAACCCCTACCGAGAGGGGGAGGGAGGGAGGAGGTGGAATTGGGAAGAGACACAATGAAGGAGCGATCAGAGAGGTAGGAGGAGAACCAGTCAAGGACAGACCTGAAGAAGCCCAGGGAGCAAAGACAGTCCAGTAGGAGTGAGTGGTTGACAGTGTCAAAGGCAGCAGAGAGGTCAAGGAGGACAAGAATGGAGTAGAGACGCTTAGATTTAGCAACAAGTAGATCATTGGTGATCTTGGCAAGGGCAGTCTCATTGGAGTGAAGGGGGCAGAAGCTGGACTGGAGAGGGTCCAGGGAGGAGTTGACAGAGAGGAGGTCAAGGCAGTGGGAGTAGACAACATGTTCCAGAAGTTTAGAGGCGAAGGGAAGGAGGGAGACCGATTGGTATCTAGAAGGGTCAGAGGGGTCGAGGGTGGCATTTTTGAGGATTGGAGAGACAGTGGCATGCTTGAAGGCAGAGGGGAAGGAGCCAGTGGAGAGGGAGAGATTAATGACATGTAGAAGGGGAGGGGCAACAGTGCAAGCAATAGAGGTGAGGAGGTGGGAGGGGATCTGGTTGAGAGGGCAGGGGGAGGGGTTGGAAGAAGAGAACAGGGAGGAGATTTCCTCGAGGGAGGCTGGAGGGAAGGAGGAGAGGAGAATAGGGGGAGGGGTGAAGAGGGGGAGGTGGGAGGAGATGGGTGTGAGGCAATGTCCTTGCAGATCTTGTCAATCTTTGAGGTGAAGAACAATGCAAGATCATGATCGAAGAGGGAGGAGGTGGGCAGGGGGTCTTGAGAAGGGAGTCGAAGGTGGAGAAGAGGCGGCGAGGTTCACGAGAGTAGGATTCAACTCGGGAGGCATAGTAGTGTTGCCTCACCAGGGAGATAGCAGAAGAGAGGGAGGAGAGGGAGAATTTAAAGTGGAAGAAGTCAGGGTGGGAGCGGGATTTGTGCCAGAGGCATTCAGCAGTCCGGGTGCAGGAGTGGAGGTAGCGGATAGTAGAGGTGAGCCACGGATGGAGGGGGTTTCAGGGTCGAACGGGGTGGGAGGAGAGAGGGGCAAGACAGTCAAGGGTCGTGACGAGAGAGGCATTAAGTGAGGAGATGGCAGTATCAGGGGAGGAGGAGGAGAAAACGGGGGAGGAGGGGGGAGAGAGGATGCGAAATCTAAAGGGGTAACAGCCTGCAGATCACGGAAGGAGCGTGAAGCAGGTGAAGAAGAAGGGGGTTGGTGGAAGAGAGTGAAAGAGGCAAGGTGATGGTCGGACATGGGACAAAGGTCAATGGAGAGGTCAGCAATAGGACAGTTTCTGGAGAGGATGAGGTCAAGAGAGTGGCCATCGGTGTCAGTGGGAGAATCAGTCCAGAGGCGGAGATCAAAGGAGGAGGTTAGGGAGAGAAAGCAGGAGATAGAGGGATGGGAAGGTGTGTCAACATGGATGTTGAAGTCACCAAGAATGAGAGCGGGGGGTATCATCTCGAGGAAGAAGGTAAGCCAGGATTTAAAGTCCGGGAGAAAAGAGGAAAGGGAGCCAGGGGGGCGGTAAATGACTGTGACATGAAGGTTGAGGGGGGAGTAGTAGAGATGCACAGAGTGAGCCTCAAAGGAAGGGAAGGAGAAGGAGGGGGGAGGGGAAAGGGGCTGGAATCGACAGGGGTTGGCAAGGAGAAGGCCCACACCACCATCCTGGCCCTCAGGGCGGGACCGGTGAGAGAACGAAAGGCCTACAGAAGAGAGGGTGGCAGGGGTGACAGAGTCAGAGGGAGGGATCCAGGTTTCCCTAAGTGCAAGGTGCTGAAAGTGGTGAGAAAGGAAGAGGCCGTGAATGAAGTACAACCTGTTACCTAAGGTCTGTGTACTCATATCCTCACCACATGGACCAACCAGCCATCATTCTTGATGTAACTAAGCCAAGTGCGTGCATCTGGGACCTCGCATACTTGTGAATGTTACACTCCTTGTCTCTCTCTCTGTTCCCCTTCCTTCATCTCCCCCCTCCCCCCCATCTCTCAGATTGTAAGCCCTAGGATAGGGACTGTGTCTATTCAATTACTTTGTAAAGCACCAGGTACATTGTTGGTGCTATATAAATGTTTGCTAATAATAATAATATTATAGACCTATGGATTAGATTAGTATAGTTATATGATTGATTAGATAATAGTTTTCCTTTTCCCTTCCCCTGTCTCCCTTTGATTTAGATAAATATTAGTTGTGCATGGGAATCAATACCGATACCGATATCAAAAATAAAATCTTCGTTTGAAACGGTACCAATATTAATAACAATAACAATAACGAAGATCAATACCGATAATGAAAATAATACTGATGTCAATAATTAAAGATGATAACAAAAATGATAAAAACAATGATAACAAAAACAAGAATGACACTCTCGTTAATAACAATAAAGAAAATGACATTTTTGAATAATGAAAATGAAAACAAAAAATGAAAACGACTTGGAGGCCTAGTGCACACCCCTACCACACGCGCAGTCCCGGTGCCATGCCCAGGACGAAAACCTGACTGACATGGGTCCAGGAAACTGATAGCATCGAGATGCACCTGGAACGTCAGGGTAACCACCCGCTCAATAACCTTCCCTAACAAGGGAAGGTTAGAGACACGGAGATAACTGGTAGGGGAGTCAACATCAAGAGATGATTTCTTGAGCATCGGATGGATGACCACAGTCTTAAGGCCATCAGGCACCCTGCCCTCCCTAAGGGAGGCATTGATTACCCAGCCAGCAACGCCCTCAATGTCTCCCAGCTGGTTTTTACTAGCCAGGATGGGCATGGATCTGATTCACAACTGATTGCCCGCATCCCTCCAAGCACATCCTCCACATCGGAGGGCAAGATTAATTGAAGATGATCCAAGAAAACCAGACAAGACCAGGCCACCTCAACCCCAAATAATGACTCTGCACTCAAACTAGTAGCAACCAAGTCGAGCCAAATACTAGTGACTTTGTCTGCAACGTAGGTGGCAAACTCATCACAGTGGGCAGTCAACAATTTACTCCAGGTGGAGACAGTCAGGATGTAATAAGCTATTCACCACCCAGAAAAGCTCACTGGATGCCACTTTGCAGCCACTATGGTGGCCATAAAGAAAGTTTTCTTCACCACCGCCACAGCCATGGCATAGTCCTTCAAAAACTGTCTATGTTGTAGTCAGTTGGCTTTGGCACCAGTCAAGCACCACCTGCACTTTAACCGTCTACCCTTTCGCTTTAGCAGCCTCAGGTCCTTCATATACCAGGGAGATCTGTGCTGCCACTACAAAGGAAGCAGATGCCTGGGTGCCACCGTGTCAATAGCCTGGGTCAAAATGTCATACTAAAGATTGACCACGGCATTATTTCCCCAGGGACCATACCAGGAAGTCCATTAATGGCTCCTCTTTCGTTTTGATTTCCTTCTAACTACACACAGTCCTTGGTTCAGAAAGTGGAAGAACCAGAAGTGGAAGGAAAAATGAAGAGAGGATGAAAGAAAGGTGAGAGTAGAAGAGGACTAAAAAGTTCTCGGGGGCCCAGAGTGCAAAGAACATTGGGCCCAAAGATCATTACCTTGACCCCTGTCCTTGATAGGAAATGTGTCCATATTAATTAGACAACCAAATGTGAAAAAGGCATTAATATTATAATAACACACCACATTGATTATATTTCAAATGACTTGTTTCTTTTGCAGAGGAGGTTGGTCAGTAGGGATGTGCGAACAGAACTGGGTTCGGATGTTCGGTCGTTGGGTTCGGGAACCGAGTTTGGGTTTGGTCATTCAGTTTGGGAACGGGTTCGGTCATTCGGTTCAGCCGAGTTCAGACCCACCATGAGAGTTGGGGTGCTCCAGGGACCCCCAGGGGTGCCCGTGACAGAATGGCAGGCCGTCAGAAACCCAATAGCAGCAGCAGAGACTGGGAAGGCATGGCATTTGGCACCGCAGGTTGCCTGGGCATTGCAGGCTGGTAGGCCTCCAGTTCTGCTCACACTATGCTGGCTGGGTTCTCCATTTCTAGTAGCCATCACGGCAGGCGCTGGCTGGATGGCTGGCTGGCTGGCTGGACACATGAATCACTACCGGGCAAGGCTACTTGACCAATTTACAGAAGAGCTGGTTGAGATCTGGTGAGTAGGGATGTGTGAACAGAACCGAGTTCAGAAATTCAGTTCGGTTTGGTTCGAAAATTGAGTTTGGTTCGAAAGTTTGGTTCGGTCGACTGAACTATTTGAGTTCGGTCAAATTCTGAACTTCCAAACCGAGTTCGTACATTCAAAACTGTTTTGGTTTTTTTTGGCCTTCTGAACTGGTTCAGATTCGACCGAACAGTTTGGTTGAATTAGAGTTCGGTTCGAAAGTTCGGTTCAGTCGACCGAACTATTCAAATTCGGTCTGAACTCCGAACTTCTGAACTCGTTCGCACATGCCTCCTGGCGAGTAGGATGCCAGCCTTCAATACCCAGCCCCGTATGGGTGCCATGCCAGCCACCAAGCCCTGACTGGGCCTCTTCCCAGCCTGTAACATAGGCCACAGAACCCTGATGNAGTCAACAATTTACTCCAGGTGGAGACAGTCAGGATGTAATAAGCTATTCACCACCCAGAAAAGCTCACTGGATGCCACTTTGCAGCCACTATGGTGGCCATAAAGAAAGTTTTCTTCACCACCGCCACAGCCATGGCATAGTCCTTCAAAAACTGTCTATGTTGTAGTCAGTTGGCTTTGGCACCAGTCAAGCACCACCTGCACTTTAACCGTCTACCCTTTCGCTTTAGCAGCCTCAGGTCCTTCATATACCAGGGAGATCTGTGCTGCCACTACAAAGGAAGCAGATGCCTGGGTGCCACCGTGTCAATAGCCTGGGTCAAAATGTCATACTAAAGATTGACCACGGCATTATTTCCACAGGGACCATACCAGGAAGTCCATTAATGGCTCCTCTTTCGTTTTGATTTCCTTCTAACTACACACAGTCCTTGGTTCAGAAAGTGGAAGAACCAGAAGTGGAAGGAAAAATGAAGAGAGGATGAAAGAAAGGTGAGAGTAGAAGAGGACTAAAAAGTTCTCGGGGGCCCAGAGTGCAAAGAACATTGGGCCCAAAGATCATTACCTTGACCCCTGTCCTTAATAGGAAATGTGTCCATATTAATTAGACAACCAAATGTGAAAAAGGCATTAATATTATAATAACACACCACATTGATTATATTTCAAATGACTTGTTTCTTTTGCAGAGGAGGTTGGTCAGTAGGGATGTGCGAACAGAACTGGGTTCGGATGTTCGGTCGTTGGGTTCGGGAACCGAGTTTGGGTTTGGTCATTCAGTTTGGGAACGGGTTCGGTCATTCGGTTCAGCCGAGTTCAGACCCACCATGAGAGTTGGGGTGCTCCAGGGACCCCCAGGGGTGCCCGTGACAGAATGGCAGGCCGTCAGAAACCCAATAGCAGCAGCAGAGACTGGGAAGGCATGGCATTTGGCACCGCAGGTTGCCTGGGCATTGCAGGCTGGTAGGCCTCCAGTTCTGCTCACACTATGCTGGCTGGGTTCTCCATTTCTAGTAGCCATCACGGCAGGCGCTGGCTGGATGGCTGGCTGGCTGGCTGGACACATGAATCACTNGATAGGGACTGTGTCTATTCAATTACTTTGTAAAGCACCAGGTACATTGTTGGTGCTATATAAATGTTTGCTAATAATAATAATATTATAGACCTATGGATTAGATTAGTATAGTTATATGATTGATTAGATAATAGTTTTCCTTTTCCCTTCCCCTGTCTCCCTTTGATTTAGATAAATATTAGTTGTGCATGGGAATCAATACCGATACCGATATCAAAAATAAAATCTTCGTTTGAAACGGTACCAATATTAATAACAATAACAATAAAGAAGATCAATACCGATAATGAAAATAAAACTGATGTCAATAATTAAAGATGATAACAAAAATGATAAAAACAATGATAACAAAAACAAGAATGACACTCTCGTTAATAACAATAAAGAAAATGACATTTTTGAATAATGAAAATGAAAACAAAAAATGAAAACGACTTGGAGGCCTAGTGCACACCCCTACCACACGCGCAGTCCCGGTGCCATGCCCAGGACGAAAACCTGACTGACATGGGTCCAGGAAACTGATAGCATCGAGATGCACCTGGAACGTCAGGGTAACCACCCGCTCAATAACCTTCCCTAACAAGGGAAGGTTAGAGACACGGAGATAACTGGTAGGGGAGTCAACATCAAGAGATGATTTCTTGAGCATCGGATGGATGACCACAGTCTTAAGGCCATCAGGCACCCTGCCCTCCCTAAGGGAGGCATTGATTACCCAGCCAGCAACGCCCTCAATGTCTCCCAACTGGTTTTTACTAGCCAGGATGGGCATGGATCTGATTCACAACTGATTGCCCGCATCCCTCCAAGCACATCCTCCACATCGGAGGGCAAGATTAATTGAAGATGATCCAAGAAAACCAGACAAGACCAGGCCACCTCAACCCCAAATAATGACT